>VZRV01009819.1:0-452702 GCA_013398115.1 Falcunculus frontatus
AAAAGCAAGGGTCATCTCTCTCTTTCGTAGCTCCTCACTAGATTACAGCTTTTCAGTATCCGCATGCTCCAGCGTGAGCACTCTTCTTCATGGGCTACGTGTGGATCTCTGCACCCCCCCATGCACCTCATGAATTACATGGAAACAGTTTGTTCTATTATGATCCTCACCACGGCTTGCAGGAGAATCTCAGCTCTGGCGCTGAGAGCACCTACTCCTTTTCCTTTTTTTCAATGACCTCGGTGCCGCCATGTTGGCTCTCCTCACGTGTCCTCACTTTTCCTTCTTCTCTGACTTGGAAGAAAGTTGGTGTCTGTAAGCTGCAGTTGAGAGGTTGATCTCGTCCAGGCTCCACATCGGGGAATTGCTGGCCATGCCTCTTGCTGCTGGCTACGTGGTCCCTGCTGGCACAGCACGGCCTGCCCCGGCTGCGTGGTTTCGGCCTCGGGAGAGCCCTGGCCGTGCGGGCCCCAGCGGCCCCTGCCAGGATGGGCCCGGTGGCCACTTTACCACCCCTCGGGAGAAGAAAGAGACCTTCTTGCGGTTTTTCCTTTCTTAAATATGTTACCACAGAGGCGTTACCATCTTGTCTACTTGGGCCAGTAACCTGCCCATCGTCAGAGCCTTCAGCGATTGGCTCTGTGCCGGACATAGAAGTTTTGAGCAGCTTTTCTCCTTTCCCCACTAAAATCAGGCTGTGTTAAACCAACACACTCCCTCATTATTCCCTGCACAGTATGTGTAGGCATTATTCTTGATTGCCATCTAAAAACTATGCACTATTGCTGACATACAGCTCTGTTTTGTATACGCACATTATTTCCTGTTGGATCAAATGACACACACAGAAGTTGATGATTGCATTATGGATATTTGCTGTAAGCAAAATCTTTTTTTAGAATTGTAGCTGGGAGGAGTTATCTTCTCCTTACTCACCAGTCACTCAGTTTCACCTGTACATAAATTACGAAGAAAATGTATGTTGAACCAGAAATCAAGAAATTTTGTCTGTGCTCAAGGAAACACAACAAAAATATATTTCTTTCTAGAGACAGCTTATTTTCTACAACGTTAAAGCCAAGGCTACACAGCAGAGTAGCCTTTCAGGTGAGACACGCTGCATCAATGAAATACTTCATACAGAGTAAACAATGCAGAAAGAATGTTTAATCATTTCTGATTGTGGATGACACAACAAATTCCATGATAATTAGAGAAGAGATTATTTGTAGTCATAAGGGTTACTGTGGAGAGATAATATTTAAAATATATTTTCATAGATAATTATTCTATGTCTGCTTTTTCAGTATACTTGAACTCCTACTGACATATGAATTTTTAGCATCATTATTTTTGTGAAGAGGGCTCAAGAAGTAGTAGCCAAGAGGTAGAATATAAAATTTATGGGAAAATTTGTTTGTCTGGTTCATAGATCAAAAAGCTTTGATAGATACCCGAAGGTTCTTGCTGTGGTTCACTAAGGTTTAAATTCTGCAGCCTAGCATTCGTACTCTTATACTCTCAACAACTTCCACAAAGGCAAATCACCCATAGAGCTGCATCGAAACTGTTGCCTTGAAACCACTGTTGCTTTTACACCATGGCTGTCAGGTTAGGTATCTTCCCTCCTCTCTAGTCCCCATTAATTACTCATCTTGAAGTTCTTGTGGGTGTTTTAATTACAAGGTGAAATTAATTGTTGTTAATACTTTCTGGTTTAGATATCTGAATAAGACTTCGTTTCAAGTCTTATTGGGAAAATTAAATAAATAAAATATCTTCAGTTTTAAGGTCTCAACTGATGTGAAAATTTCGGGTGGAAATATCAAATATGTTCAAAATAAATTCTGGCACTTCCTAGGTTGGACAACAGAAACACAATAGTTTATTAAAAAAGGTTTCAAAAAAGAACATGTTAACTGGTAAATGTTTCTGCAAATCATCATCAATTTTCTTGGTCATGTAGTTCCTGCATTCAATCTGCACTTGTAAACAAAGCCACTCCAGCAAATTTGCCTTTTTAAGTGCATGAAGAATCAAGAAAAAAAAAATCCTTTTCTCCTCATTTACCTTTAAACCTCCTTTATACCAATAATTGTTGTCTTCTAACAGGAGCTTCCTTCCACTTCCATGAGTAACTAGTGGTGTGAAAGGCTGTCTGGCCAAAGTGCTCTCTAATTTTAATGGAAAAAGAGTGGTTTGTAGAAGGAGGATTTTAAAAACACCCCATTAAACACTTCCAAGTCACTAGCTCTTCCACTGCATGGGATCCATATTTTTCTTTGTTGAATGTCAGTGTCATTCCCTCTAAATCTTTATTTGACATCTGTCAATGCCTCTGACAAAAACTGCCATCTTATCTGAATAGTCTGTTTTTTTCCCAAGGTTGGCCAGAAGTTGAAATGATACACGGTCCTAGGCTGAAAACTTGTAATGTTGTGTGTGTTCTTATTCTTAGGTGGGTCATTTTCTTCTAAATGCATTAAAATGTTTCTTGAGTTATCTTTTCTAAAATCATTATTTTCCAAAATTACCGTTTAGGCTCAGTTGTAAAATAACTGATATGAGCAGTAAATGTTTGAGCTGCTGAGCCTGAAGAAGGCAAACCAAGCTTAAACTCCCTCTCCAACTGCACGCTGAGTTACAGCCCTGTAAAGGGCTTGCACACATTGCTGTAACTCCTCACCCCAGATTTTTCAATATTGCACAGCGAAGGATTTTACGTCACTTTTGCAGAGTTTCAGAGATTAGACCAAACACATTAAGGAATCTTACATAGCAGGCTCCTGGGTTGATGAGACTGGCTTGAGCTTTGTCATTCCAGATTTGGTTTGCACAGTTCATGGTCATTCTTTATGCTCTATTGATAAAACATATGTTTGTTTGTTCTACATTACCATCATGCACTTAAATATTGAGACAATATTGAATGCTTTCAGGTCTGCCCTCAGTGGCCTGTCAAATTGAAAGTCTGATAGCGTAATGATTCAAAACATTAGTTTATGCCTCTTAATGCAGTTTAAAATCTCCGTGGTAAAATACAGTAAAAGGAATTATATATTTAAACCCTTCTGGGCCCCTTTTGGGCGTATGTCTGGGCCGTGCAGGCCCCGCGGCAGTGGCAGCCATGGTAGCTCTGCTCTGCAGCTGGTGTCCTTCCAGGGAGTCCCTCTCCCTAGCCCGGAGCTGTCACCCACACCCGACACTCGAGGTTTTTCAGCTCTTTTCCTGCTTTCTCATTTTCTAATCGTGCCATTAGATGTGCACATGCAAGATGTGGTGTGTAAAGTATCCACTGGCCTTTTCAGAGAACTGTGGGGAGAGAGCAGTAAGTGGAGGAGTGAGCTAAATGAAGGGCTGAGCTTCCTCTCTCCTGGCTGCAGAGAAGTCTCTGCTCTGGCGCCAGGAGCAGCTCCTCCCCCTCCTCCTCCTCTGCCTCCGGTGTCCGTAGGGCTGTTTGTAACACCTTCCTCCCCCCCATTCCCCTCTCCCGGGCAGTGCTTTGCCCTGTGTTTAGCTGTGTTTGCCAGTGGTCTCCACCTTGGCTGTGGGGCTCAGCTGTGTCCTGCAGTGCGCCCATTGGAGCCGGCTGTAAGGGCTGTAAGCAGCGTGGGGCAGCCCTGGCTCCCCTCACAGAGGCTGCCCCTGCAGCCCCCGTGCCTGGGCACATGTGCCCAGTACAGAAAAAGGACAATAAACTGGTTAACGAAGAGGCCATCACTGTGAACTGTAAGTAAAATGAAAGAAAAACCCAGTTAGCTCTGTTTCAGCTCACAGACCCTTGTGTCTTTCGCTGCTGTTGTTTTGTTCAGCATTGTGATTGAAAGCCCCTGAAACTAAAGGACGAGGTTAGAGCCCTAAAAGCTCCACAGTAACTGTGCTTTGCAAGGATAAGGACCCTTTCAAGCACTTCAAGATCTCCCCTCTCCCTCTGCAGGGGAATAATTACTGTCTTTTTATATCCATGGATCCTGGACGCCCAAAACCAGGATCTTGCTCGGAGCTATTCTTTTACTTTTGTCTGGAGCGAGGCCTGAATCACACATGGGATAATACCATGTTCTCTTGTTCTCTGCTGGAATATAGGGCTGAGGGTGGGGTTTTTTTGTTTGTTTGTTTGTTTTTTTTCTTTGTTTGTTTGGTTTAGGGGTTTTTGGGTGGTTTTTTTTTTTTTGTTTTTGTTTCTTTTTTTTTTTGTTTTTTTGCCAACATTGATATCTGACTATTTAGCAGATCCTATTCAGCTTGCTCCTCCAGGAGCTCAGGAGTAAGGACAGCAAATGGATAGCATGTCCAGGCAATCTACAATGCTAAGCTTAGAAAGAATTAGGAAAAGACAAAATCCTATTCCTATAACTATGCCCAAAGTACTCACATAGTGTGCTCATTGGTGCAGAACTGATTGCAAGAAATGTGAAATGCACTTAACAGTGGCTGGCACTGTTGTATCATTCCTGTATTTTTAAATCATCATTCCTGATGCTGTAATATTTAGGGATGGGTGAGTTGGTTGAGACCGCATAAGCATGTAACCTAAACATCTGAGGTTTGAAATAGTTTGGTTAGCTTCCCAGCTCCACTCCCAGTTTTCATATGCTCCAGCACTTCCCTGTTGGGACAAATCCAGAAGGGGAAATATCAAAATACCATGAGAGAGGCTGTTCTCTGAAGTTTGGTGGCTCCATGCCAGTGACCTGTTAACCCAGCAGCCAGATGAGCCATGGTCATAGGTAATGTATCAGTAGAAACCACAATGCACACCTTGTTCCACGGCTCTGCCTGATTTTTCTGCAGTGTGCAACTGTTGGAACTTAGAGATGAGGCTTTACTTAGAAAATACTTCTGAAACTGCAAATAGCAAAATGTGTACTTTAAAGTAGGCATGATATTGATTATTATAGAAAAATCCAAAGTTGAAAACTAGAGAGAATAAAAGTTTTTACTCAGAATGCAAATAAATCTATGTCAGAGAAAAACACTTGATACACCAAGACAAGTAATGTCATTCTTCAAAATAAAACTCTTTTAATAAAGACACGTGATGGAAAATTGAAGCATTTTCTTGACTATTTAGGGGAGCTGGACAACTGATAGAACAAGCTAAGATGACTTAGAGACTGTTTTGCAATAACTCCCAATTAAAAAAATTCCATAAATTAACATTGAAGCAAAGAGAATTCTCAAAAGTTCTTATTTTATAGGTTGAAAAGCAGAACACGCCTGAAGTATCTTGCTTAATCCTGGATTTAGAAAAAGTAAATAAGAATAAACACTACTCATAATTGAGTACTTTATCATCAATCATTATATTTTTATATCTCTATCTCTGTATAAATATTGCATGAAAATATGGAGAACATCAACTGCTCAATAAAATGTTATATAATTTTAAAGAACAAGTGATGAACTTATCATAGTTTCGGTGCTTTTGGGACATCAGGTAGGGGTTTGTTGATGCTTTTGCTTTTCTTCTTTTTTCTTTTCTGTTTGGTAGAAGTAGTTTTCCATTGTGCTAGTAAAGGGTTGTATCGCTGAACTCCTGCTTTAGGACAGATCTGATTTTAAACCCAGTGAATGTGTTTCTTCAGGACTTTGAAAGTTTTTAGGCTTTTACTTAGCAGAAAGTCTCTAGATCTCTTAGTGAAGTTATGCATCTTTGTATGCCTGATTTTGTGCGTTATATTGCTGTTAAACATCTAGGCTGAGTATAACAAAAATTCTATGTAACTCCTGTAATATCTACATCCCAAAGCAACAGCTTGCAGCTTCCTAAGAGAGAGGTGAAGGTGAGAACCTGGAGGATCTAATACCACTCTCATTAACTAAGATCAGAACATGTTCCCGCTGCATTTAAGAGAAGCAACTCACACCTGTCACTTGTGGCGTGTCCTTGTCTATAGGCTTATTTACTTAGAAATTCACTTTTATTTGTTCTAAAATAAATGTCTTGCTTTGTTAGAGAGGATACATGTTTATAAAAAACACACCTTATGTTTTTTTTGAGGACCAGGGCTTGTCCTCAGTTCTGTAATTAATATACTTGTAGCTGTTGCTACTCTGTAGCAATGCAGAATGGTGAATTATCACACCTCAGTTCTCCAGAGAACAAAGTAAGAGCTGGGAGTGTGTCTTCAAGTGGAGTGATGAATGGGAGAGGAAGAATGGAGAAGATGAGCAATGCACTGCAAACAAGCACCCTTGCCTTCCATATACCTCAGGACAGAAAAGAGTGTTTTTAAAAGTCTGAGGCTTAAAAACTGAAAAGCATTCTGTTGTTTCCATTGAAAATTCAAAGCAGAACTGAGAAATCCTGGTGCTATTATTCATATGGTCCAAGGTTGATATCTTCTAACCACACATGTCTAAAATTAGACATCTAAATGCATGAATAAGTAACAGATTTAAACTGAAGTGGGAAGTACTCGTCACTTGGAAGAGTTAGTCCTTTTGGGAAGAACATAGATGGAAGATGTAGATATTCAGCATGTAGAAAAAAGGTAATTTGGAACAGGTCTAACTTGGGTCCAAATTTCATCCTTGTTTTTTTATCCTGTCTTCAGGAATCTGCTATCCTAGAGGTGAAGATGGCTATGATTACTTTCTACTTTTTTTTCCTGAATCTGCATTCATAACTAACAACTCATTATGTCTGGACACTTCTGTTTATGCTTTCTAGTCCCTCTGAAACTAAATATGCAGCTGGTGAAAGGTGAAATGCAAACTGTCTCAATACTTGTTTATGTTTTCTTTTCCTTTTATCTGTTCTTTTTACCTCCATCTTCTGTACTGAAGTTTACAAATCCTTGTATGAGTTCATCTGTCAAGTGTTATACATGTTCCTTTTCTGTAGGAACATATTTGATCTGAACACATTTAATCTAAAGTCACCACTCAGTTAATGAAAAAGCTTGTTGTTTGCTGTGAAAAATAAATAAATATTGAGGCTGTGGTTATAGGATTTTCATTACTTTCTGGGGGTGCATATTGGGAACAGATGTGAATGGGCAGTCAGCCAGGTCTTGTCATCTGAGACATGGCACATGGGCACTTTTTGGTATAAATTCTTTTAAATGTCAGATCACTCCAGCAGCAAACCAGATTGACTCATGCTACAAAATGACTTTTTAAAAAGACTCTTCCCCATTACAAAACTATACTGTTGTTGTGGGTTAATCCTGACAGGCAGCTAAACACCACACAGCCACTTGCTCCCTCCCCTCACCCCTGCAGTAGGGTGAGGGAAGAGAAAAGGAAGAACAGAAGCAAGAAAACTCATGGGTCAGGATAAAAATTTTTAATTAAGTGAAAGAGAAGTGGAAGAAAAAGGAAAGAAAACAAGTGGTACAAATATAATCATGCATCAACTCCTGTGTTTAGACTGTTGCCCAGTCAGTTCCCCAATGAAGTATGGCTCACCTACCAAAATCCCACTCCTCTCTGTTTTATTGCTGAGCATGATGTCATCAGCTCTGGTCAGCTGTCCTGGCTGTGTCCCCTCCCAGCCTCTTGGGCATCCCCAGCCTACTTGCAGGTGTGGCAGTGTGAGAAACATAGAAAGCCTTGACACTGTTCAGAAATAGCTGAAACACTGGTTTTGATCACAAATTCAAAACACAGCACCTTATTAGTAACTATGAAAAAAATTAACTCCATCCCAGCAAGACCCAGGACAGTTGTTTTGCACACCTCTAAAAACTATAAATGTTTCCTTTGCTATTTACTTGAGAAATGGCATGTAGGGCCATTTCAGGCCACTGCACTTTTAATGTTATTTCTAAACTTTACTGATTCTAAAGACTGATATTTTCACTCTTCTACCCCATAGTAAAATTCTGTGAGGATTAAAAACTTCTTGCTGATTTCCCGATAAGTTTTTTTTCGGAAAAGTTGTCCACTGCTACTGAAATGAAAAGATTCAACATATTATACTGTCTAACATACATTGTATCGTTAATGAGGGTTCAGAGATGTCTCTCAGGCAGTGGAGTGCAACCAAGGCTTAATATGGGTTCCCATAGTGTATATATCATTAATCAAGACAAGATGTCTATATACTAGTGGTTTAGGTACAACATGAAAGTTAGATGACGGATTAAAAAAAAAAAAAATTACAGGTTCACCGGTGTTTTCTATTCATTTCTATAAAAATTGATTAACTAATTCATTATAACTGGTATGAGAGAATTTTGAAAAACACGTCTTGCTGAAAACTGTAGTTCTTCATTTCCAAAATGGCCCACTCTCTGACTTTTTGTTGAAAAATCAGTTCAATATTCAATTTATTTTTTTACAAAACAGTACATGATATCCCAAAACGCAATATTGAAATACATGCTAAGATTGCTTTGGATTGATGGGTTCCTGTTCTTTGTAGTTCTAGATGAATGTAGTATTCATTCACATATGATATTTCTTTCTTAAATTCTAGTAGTAAAATTCACTTCACAAAAAACCCAACCCAACCTAAAAAAAAAAACTAAGCAAAAAAATCCCCCAGACAAGTAAGGACATCTCTATACCCCTGCTTTTGTGCTTTAATCATGACCTTGTTCTTGTTTTAGATATTGCAAGCGTTATTTTGGTTATGATGCATCAAAACGTGTCAGCATTACTGTCTAATTTTGATATTGTTGTCTTTATAATTTAGTTTGTAGTACTCCACATTTTAACATATGTTCCATTCATTCTTGTGAGCACTTTCATTATCATTCCAAGTTCCCTTGACTGTTCTCCTTTGTTATCTAAATAGATAGGACAGGAATTGTGATGATGGTTGTGTGTATGATGTCAGCCCCTCTATGACTGTACTCACAGTGTAAGGAAAGTTTGTCCCAAGATCTTAAAGTTTGTTTAATTTTGAGTACTTTAAATAAGACTTTCAAGAATCTGATTTCCAATTAATCATTAAGCTAATGTCAATCCTTCTGGCAGCTCATGAGCCTCCTCAAGTACATTTTCTGGAGTTTTATATCACCTAGTTTTTCTCATCCGAAGCAAAGAGACTGACTCTCCACTTAATTTGTCCCCATTCAACTTAAAAAAAATTATATGTTCTCATTGTTCCGTTGGGTCTACTTAATGATTGCCCTACTCTGTTTCCTTGGTATTACGTTGCCTTTTTTTCTTAAATAAGCGATGAAAAGGGAGGTATTTTCAGTACTTTCTTTTTCTACCCTCACCTGTTGCCCACTGAAGTCACTGCGCATGGTTCGTGATGTAGTTGTCTGCCAGGTATTAACTTTTTATGATTTTGTAGCACTAAGTTGTTTTTTCTTCTACTGCCACCCTTCCTTGAGGTACATATTCTTGGACATTTAAAAAGAGACATGTCTCTCTCTCTTTTTCCTCATATTTGTATGGGACTTAGTCCATCTGCCATCAGTTGCAACAGGGGTTTCTTGACTCAAAGTGCTGTAGAAGTGCTGAGGTTAGTGGCAGTCAGGCAATGAGAAGATGCCTTTAGCCAAGCATGACATTATAAACATTCAAGTTCCCCTTGTGTAGCATTGTGAACAAGAACTAACACATAACAAACTTGTTTAAATCAGTTTAGCAACTGGAAAAACTTTGCAGTTGTCAAATCAGCAGTGTTTGTTTCAGTGCTACAGTGCCAGGGTGCTTGCACAGCCGGGCCCCTCCTCTCTCACATCGCATGTAGCCTCCCATCTGAACTCAAGAACCTTGTCTCCCTTCAGTGTGATCCTGGTGGCACCAAGTGCCCACAGGGATTCATGGGAGTGGATCTCTTCAGCTGGAAGAAGTTCATCTAGAACCCTCTGACTTTGCCCTTTGCTGGCTGTATTTTTTTCTTTGCCTTTTTCATGGCAGTCTGCAGTCTGGATGCCAGCCAAATGTGTACTTCAAATAAAATGTTGACTTAAAAGTGCTGCCTGCCATAGAGGTTTGCTGGAAATGACAAAAAGAAGTGCCAGGGCCTACTTCATTACCTAATTCACAGCACACACCTATTTGCATGCAAGTTTATATGGAAGAACGTATAAACACATAAACATAACTTACAGTATGCATTTTGCTTTAAAATTAGAGAAGAAACAGGCATGACCTTGCTAACTGCTTGAGTAGAGATACTTTCTTTAAAAGTACAATTCATTAATTAATAAAAATTAAGTGCCATTGTGATGTAGGGTCATACAGGCTTGTGGACCAAACAAAACCTTGATGACCAACTGAAGATTTTACATGTCATACAGTGAAGTGATAGTTTGCTCTGTGTGTTGATAACAGTCTGATGCTGCCAAGATATATGGTAGTACAAGTATATTAAAATATCTATTTTTGTCACACAAATTAAATAGGAGATGAAATGAGTGATAAACTTTGGCAATAGAAACAAAGAATTTGTAGCAGAGCAAGGCATTCATCTGAAGGACCAGAGGCAATGGACACTTGATGAAACAAGAGAGGTTCCTTCTGAACCTCAACAAACACTTTTTTAATGTGAGGGTGACTGAGTATTGGCATAGGTTACCAGGGAGGTTCAGAGTCTTTCAGACTCTAATCTTGGAGATATTCAAAAGCCATCTGGACATGGCTCTAGGCCACCAGCTGTGGATGGCCCTGCTTGAGCAAGAGAGTTGGACAAGATGACCTCCAGAGGTCCCATCCAACCCCAGCATTCTGTGGTCAAAGGAATAAATAGTGTGTAGCAGCAGCCCAGTCTACTGCATGTATATGGTTCATATAGACCTGGTGAGGTATACTGATACATTCATTCTTTTTGAAAAGCATAATTTTCTCTGATCAATAGAGTTGTTTAATCACATAGAGAAAATGCTAATTTACTTCTCTAAAAGAGATGATACCCACATTGGTTTCACATACCTATTTCTGAAAATATTTTCTTGTTTGGAAGCCTTTTCAACTTTTCGTATATCTCAGTGGAGATTAATTATATGATGGTTGAAAATAAGAAATGCTTGAGAGACTAAAATTTAACACAGAAGGGCACTGAGATACTCAGTTTGTTATTTTGCAGATTAGATGTAACACTGGATTTTGGATCCCTCTTGTATTAGCTTTGTCATGGTAACATACACTTACCTTTACTGCTAACATTGTAGTACCTTGCAACCCAGGACCCTCCACGTGTCCGGTGCTTGTTGTGGATTATTATGACCTTTCAGGATGTCACAGGTCAAGGATATTTGGTGTCTGAATTTGTATTTTTTGCCGGTGTGGTTTTTGACTACATTTAAACAGACATTGCAGGCACTGGGCAGGACACTGTAGAGAAATACAGAAAGAGTAAGCACACCCTTATGAAGTCATTGATGTTGTCTGGCTTCTGTGCTTCCACTAATTGTTTTGTGCACAGATGGCTGAGGGCAAAAGATCAGTTATTCTTTGTAAAAGGGGACAGTATGGATGACAAGCAGCAAACTTTCTTTGTAATTGTTGGAGTATTAGCATTCATAGTTGTATTCATGAAAATGATCCGTTTCAGTTCTGTCAGAATAGAGCATTAGAATGTACATGGTATGGATTTAGGGGCACAGTTGAGAGTTTATGAAGCAGCCAGTGAGCTGCTAGAATTCAATAAAAAAAACTAGATTCACTGGGGACTAGGAAATGCTGTTTATAAATAGGAAGAAGAGAAAGTTCACACAAGCTTCCTACTCTCACAAGACTATAAAGACTAAAGTCAACCCAAAGACTGTCTAAGGAGAGAAGCCCAGTCTGTATGCTTTAAGTTAGCCTTTGGAAGAGTTTCTCTTTTCCAGTGGCTTGATGCCTTGAAGTGGCTACCTGGAAACAGAGGCTAGACAAAAATAAGAGAATAAAAATAGGGATTTATATGAAGGGCCTTCAAAGGTACACCCTGGGCAGTCAAAAGGCTCCCCCCAAGATGGACGCTGGGTCACAGGTTCTTCACACTTTTATAAGTTTGGTCCATTTGCATATCAGGGTTAATTCTCCCATTATAACTTCAGTTAATGATGTAATTACTCCAAGTTTGCCCCCCCTCTCAAAGGCTTTTAGTTTACACATTTTGGGGCCTGGGACATTCAAGATGTCCTTGAAGTGCAAACCTCGAGAGGGTTTGTTATGTCTAACCAGCATGAGAGAACAGTAGTTAACAGGCCACATGAAACTTCAGAGTTACACACCAGACAGTACAGGATTTGAAAAATGTAAAAGTTAAAACCTAAGGCATCAGCTTACAGGTAAAATCCAGAGAAAGTAATACCCTGTGTCATTATATTGGTAGTTGTAGTGTTACACCTGACAGCAATGCCCTTTATAGTCAGTGTTTATATTTTCTGTAGGATGTGTCATTAGTTTATTTTATTCATCCCACTCAGTCAGTAAATACCTCGATTTTGGATCAAAATCCAATATTGTGTCATGTCTCAGATAGGCATTAGGAAAACTATTTATCACATTTTCTAAGTCCCTTGTCTTGTTCTGTGTGCTAGTTGTTGTAGAGAAAATTAATTCTACCCCAGCCAAAAGCAGCACATTGTATAGAGGATGTTTAACTATCACAATTTGAGTTTTGAACATTCACCTCCTTTTGATTCATCTTGTAGAAATGCTAAATCAGGGTTTGATTATACCTCACTTGGACAGCTAATAGTTCTGCCAGGGTATTTTGAGTCTATGTGAAGGAGAAAGGGGCATAGGTAGATAGGATAAATTTACACTATTTCAAATACTCTCATTGTTGACCTGTCAGTAATATTTTTGTTTATTTATATTGTACTACAGTGCTTTTTAACACGATCTAATTGCCAAATTCCCTCTTCCTTTACCGACTCCTCCAGGATGTGCAGGTTGCTCATGCCTGACTTCATTATCACCGACTCTTTTTACTCCTGTCAGCAATCCAGTCATCTGCTAATAAAGGATCTAGAGTTTCAGTTGCAGCAGGCATAAGGTATTTTCATTTTTTAGGTACTTGCAAATCTCATTACAGCTCAGTGTATACAGTGGATTCCCTTCAGTCTCTGGATGAAAAAATGCTTGAACTTTTGAGACCACCGAGAATAGAAAATGGCTGTTTCAGCCGCTCATCACCTATGCAATGTAAACACACACAGTAAGGCAAATTCCTTCATAAAATATAAGAGTTATCAGGCTCTGCCCAGACACCAGCCAGACTAGACCAAAGTTTCAAGCAATTCTTCTTTTATCGTTCTTTAGGGTAAAGTATTTCAGCAGATTTGTGCCCCAAGCCAGAAAAGATTTTGTAGGGTAGTCCCACCTGCTATTCACTGGGAAAACTTATTTTTAAACTGTTTCCATGAAGTATGCCTGGTATGGGATCAGACTTTACAAGCTGAATTAGGGTTCTGCTGGATACATATGCAGTACAGTGCCTCAGTGTATGCACCGGAAAAGGTTCAATGCTGGACTCTCTCCCTCCACACCTCATTTTTAAACTGTTAACTATAAGCTCTCATGGTAGCAATGCTACATCTGTACCTCAGGGGCCACTTTAAGGTGCCAGCAACCTCCTAAAATGTACCCTTTGTGTACATTCCTTATATAGAAGTTCTCAGGCCAGAAGGGAAATGTCGTGGAAGGTTCTTGATACTGTTCTTCTAGACTGCCTGCACTATGAAAGTGTTAAAATATTATGGAGTTATTTTATGGAAAGCAAAATGCTTCTTTTAGGGATCAGATCCCATAACAATGATGTTTTAAGTATTTCCAACTTGTTTCTGTGCTATTAGTCAATAAAGATAGATGTTTTTTTATTTGACAAATTGATTTATTTAAAAAATCAATTCCAATTCAGCATATGATCATTTATAGAGGACAGGCTTTCTAAATTACGAACTGAATCAGAAACCAACTGTGAAATGCACTTGCATTTTTATTATTTGAAAAATTCTTATTTACAGGGTGTCAGTGTGATTTGCACAAAGGTTACATCAATGGTTTCATGTCTCTACTATCTAGTTGTTTGAAATCTTCACAATAAGTTGATTACAAAAAACCAAAATGTCTAAATTGTTCCTAAATTTTTGCCTTTGATAATAATAGTATTTTCAGTATTTTGTTCTGCTGCAGTCCTTTACTATTTGGTAAAAAATAATCTTTTCGTAATATAAACAACTTCTTTTTCTTATTAGTAGAGAATCTTCTCTGTATTTCTGTTTATTTTACACTGTTTTCTGGCTTTGATTTTCAGGTTGTGCTCCATTACACTATTTACAAAGTATATTGCCTTTGTATGTTTCATATTGGGAATATAATCTGCTAAGCAAATAATTATGTGAAATAATCTATAGAACTGTAATGTAAATTGTATAGGGTTCTTGTTTGCACTTTATAGAACACAGCAGTTTGTATTGGAATTACTAATTCTATAGTCTGTGTCTTAAACAGTGCAGTAATGCTGATGGTATCTAAAAAGCAGGCTGTGCAGTGAACGGTGTGGTTTATGTTTTCAAGCTTATTGCCTTGTGGTCTTAATACTTTTTGTATTTTCATTAATGAGAGCTGCTACTTAATGCTGTGGGGCTCTGAAATCCATCCTAATGTAATTTGACTTACAGAAGAAATTTTTTTTTGGTTTAAAAATCAGCAGACATTTTCACTCCAGTGCCTTCCTCTGTGTTTATCACTGTCAGTTTTCTTGGCATACCTTCAGTACTGTGGCTGCAAGCAGACATTGCCTGTTTGCAAAAATATGAATTTCTTCTGGAGTTGCTCTTTTTTAGTATAGTTTGAAGTTATGTAAGGTCTAAGACTTCACAGCTGTATCATACTGCTGAAAGAACGGTATTATTTAAGTGCTGAACCTGTACCTTGTATTCTTACAGTCTGAAAGCCTCCTCTCAATTCCAGGCAATGAATATGGTATCACAGCCGTTCAAACTTGGGTGGTCCTTAGGATTTCAGGTTGTATTGTGTGGGCAAGTACTGAAAGTACTGAGGCATTTTCCTGAGGGGTCTGGGCATAAAATCTTAAGTGTTAGAAAAATGTAATGGAAAATTGTAATGTAATAAGGTGCTCATACGTATATCTGGAGTTCTGTATGTATACATCTGGAACTCTGCTCTCTGGAATAAACACAGCTGCATTTATTTGAAGTGTGAAACAGATTTATATACACAGGAGAATAAATCTTGCATTGCACACTCAAATACACTAGAGTACAAAATTTTAGTTGTCTGTGTATCACTGCTGTGAACTTTCTCTTCCTTCTGTCTTTTTTTTTTTTTTAAATTATGTATGAATTACTTAAAAATTTGTCCTCTGATTTCAGGTTCAGAATTTATTAAATCAAAATACAGATAATTTAGCTATATACCTATCCAAACTGTTGTTCAGGGCCACAGTGACTAGCATTGTCTTTATAAGTATACCTTATAATTGACTACTGTCACTTATTCATAAATTTCACCACTGCCGTGCATGGTAAAATTCAACTTGAGATCTAATCTCAAATAAACAAAATGTTGACAATTCAGGGTGATATAAATTTTAATCTGTTATGATCAGAACTGAGTTGCAGATGTTACATCTGCCCCTGTGCCCCTTTTACTCATCTTACAACATTTCCAAGTATAAGCATTTATCTGTTTACTGCTGCTTTGAAAGAACAGTGCAGAGGGGGGATTAGCTGTGCGTTAGGAGTGAGTATTAGATGATGTGGGTGAGTTTTATCTGCACTTCCTTCTGCTCAGAGCTCTTTGTTCTGAAGTCAGCCAGGAAGGCCAAGGATGAGTGCCCCTCTTTCCTCCCAGACAGAAACATGGAGACAGGATGAGTAACCCCACAGGGACAGAGTGCAGATGGGGGTCTGCTGCCACTGCATAGGAAGCAGCTGGTGACAATAGTTCTCTCAAGAACTACTTAACAAAAAGAAGTAGTTCATGTTAAAACTCTTCAGCATTTCATTTAATAAGGCACATTAAGGGGGAATACAAAGAAAAGTATTTTCTTTCTCTCTGGAGAATCCAGTCTACACATTTATTTTCTAGGAGACAGCCTGAATCACATTTCTTAAATGTGGCTGTGGATCCATGATGAAAGACAAATAAATCAACATTATCCTTTAAATAGATTGACACTTCCTATGCATAACCCAGAGCTGTGTCCCGCCTGAAAACAGACACGTGTATTGGAAGGCCGATGTGTTCTGCAGTGGATATTACAGAAGTATACCTTTTCTCCCAAGACCTCTTCCTTTCCTTTCTTGGACAATTAATATACAATGTAACAGCCCATATGCAGGAAGGTGACTTTGTGCTCCACTGACGCTGTTTTCTCACAGCATTGGGACAGCAAAATGATGATGAATGATTTGGACAGAACTGATGTTTCTAGGTAGTGACATAAATGGTTTGCTCAAAGGTAGCCTGTTTAATCTGGGGGAAGGGAAAGAACTGGGGGAAAAATACTTCCCTATCAAGTTTTCACTTTATTAAAAAATACATGTATGACTTGTAGCTACATGTATGGTAGCTTGACAGGAACATGTTGCTACTGCTACTTTCTCACATGAAAAGAAATATGTGTATCTGTATGACATGAATATGAGAAGAGATAAAGCTCTGAAGAACTGAAAATTCTGAAGTAAGGAGAGAGACCATTCACAGAAAGGAGTAAGGTGGAGCTTTTGGCTTGAAAGAGCATAATGTTTTCTCTTGGACGGGATGTCCTTCCATAAAGCCTGTATTAGCTCTCTGGGACTTATTGGAAGCACTCAGGTGCCATATGTGCCATTAGGTCTGAGTTAATAGGGAGGAGATTCTGCAGCAGAGCATACAGAACCAGTGAGTGATGTGTTCAGTGGACCATGACTAATTGGGGAAGAAAAAAAAAAAGGAACATGTTCCAAATCCATATTTGTTGCAATTACTGGATGACTAAACTGGTATTCCACTGTCCTTAGAGAAGGAAATTCCTCCATTCGTTAGGGAGTGTCTGTAACTTATCCAGCCTCATTTTTTTTTGGTCCAAACTTCTTTATGAGACTGGAATATGAACATTTCCTTGCTGTACTTGTCAGAGCAAAGCACTTTACCTTTTCAGACTTTTCTTTTAGAGAAATAGTTTGCAAGTGGTTGAGATAATGATCCCTATTTTTTTAGGCTAACCACACTTACAGACCAGCTTAAAAAGGACTGCAGCAAAATTGTGGAAGACTTTTCTAATATTCATTTACTCATTGTTGTTATGCTGAGGTAGAGACTTTCTTGAGAAGATTCTGTGTTATCCTACTGCCTGTGAACTATAGTCTGTGCTAGTGGAGTTCTGAACCTACTCAGTAATTGAAATCACATCTACCAATCTATTTTTCCTGTATTTATGGCACATATTATCATGGTATTTGAGGATATCTAAGTATAGATATTGAGCAGAATGTCTAATATAAACCAAGTGAAAATATGTTTATATTAAAATTTCTAGAAACCATTGTTGACTAGATCTGGAATTAATTACTAGAGTACATTATTCTTTTTTTTTTAGAAGTGTTTTCTTCTATCTTTAGGTATCAGGGATACCTAAAGTATTAAAAATTGTTCTGTATATGTTGACTTAGAAACAAAGTTTACTTTTTTGGCTACTTGCATTTGTTTTGGGCTTCCTACTTAAAGAAGAACTGGCAAAAAGTTAGTTGTCTGGAGAACTGCCACCTCAGATTACCTTATTCTGCCCTGTTTCTGTTAATTTCAGCTGTGTACTCAAAATACACTCTGGTGGTTTTAATAGCAAGAAAGCAAGCTATTAACTACCCTTGTACTGGTCGCATTTATGTTGCAGTTATAAATGATGTCAACAGAGCCAAAATACTTGAATTTAGAGCAACATTTTACCTTGTACTTACAGCAGAAAGAAAAAATAATCTCTCTCCTCCCTTTAGCAATTGGCCAATGTATTTTTTGCTTTGGTTGTGTTCTTCTGTGGCCCATAGTCTGCAAAAGAATAGACTAGCCACAGCTTTTTTCTGCTCAATGAGTAAGATCTATGACTGATTTAAATCAGAGGCATATACATTTTCATTCCTGAATATCTGTCCTGTTGTGTGATGCTCAGGGAAAAAATATTCTTGGAGGATTTAGGGCAGTCTTTGCTGGAAATACAGGAAATGTTGCAGAAAGATCACTCTTGTCAGCTTGTAAAATAGCATAGAATGGTTTGGGTCGAAAGAAACCTTAAAGATCATTGAGTTCCAAACCCCCCTGTCCTGGGCTGGGACACCTTCCACTAGACCTGGTTGCTCAGGGCCCCATCCAACCTATTCTTAAACACTTTTAGGAATGGGACATTGACAACTTCCCTGGGCAGCCCGTTCTAGTCCTTCACCACTCTCATAGTGAAGAATTTGTTCCCTTGCATCTAATCTAAATCTGCCCTTTTACAGTTTAAAGCCATTACACTTGGTTCTGTCATCATCTGCCCCTACAGAAATTCTTTCTCTGCCTTTCTTGTAGGCTCCCTTTAGGTACTGAAAGGCTACTATAAGGTGTCCCTGGAGCCTTCTCCAGGATGAACACCCAGCTCTCTCAGCCTGTCTGCATAGGAGATGTGGTCCAGCCTTCTGATCAGCTCGGTGGCCTCCTCTGGACCTGCTCTAGCAGGTCCATGGCTTTGTTCTGCTGGGGACTCCAGAGCTGGATGCAGCACTCCAGGTGGGGGTCTCATCAGAGCAGAGCAGAGGGACAGAATCCCCTCCCTCACCCCGCTGGCCACACTGCTGTGGATGCAGCCTGGGACATGGCTGGCTTTCTGGGCTGTGAGCACACACTGCCAAGTCATCTTCAGTTTTTCATCCACCAGTACCCCCAAGTCTTTCTCCTCACAGCTGTTCTCAATCCCTTGACCTCCCATCCTGAATCCGTGTTTGGAATTGCCCTGACCCAGGTGCAGAACCTTGTACTTAACCCTGTTGACCTTCTTGAGGGTCCTGTGGGCCCGCTCCTCAGGCTTGTCTTAGGATCATCTGAAAGACGTCCCTTGCCACTGCACCATTTCCCTGCATCACTCCTCTTGGTGCTGTCTTGCTTGAAAAGTGGCCGAGGATGCTCTCAGTCACACTGTCCATGTTCCTGACAATGATGTTAAATATTAACATCATTGTTACTGGTCCCAGTACAGACTCTTGAAGGACACCACTTGTCACTGGTCTCTGCTGGAACAGCGAATCATTGACTGCTACTCTTTGAATGCAACCAGTGCTTGTTGTAAAGCCACTTCAAATGAAAATATCTTTTATCCTTTCTTTTTATCACTTGAATTTGAAGGATTCATCATCATTTGCAGAGTTTATCACTCTGTGATTCTCAGGGTGGTAGAGAAAATGAGTTTCAGCATGATGGACAGACAGATGTAGTATAATTGAGATGCTGTTCTCCTTTACTCTGCTCAGTAAGAGCAAGAGTGGATCTTATGTGTTTGGTTCTTTTGCAGTCTGGAGTGGTTGAAAGGTCAAACCACTCTTTTTCCAGTGCTTTTTCGGTGTTTTCACCTGAGGATGCAGAGGAATGTGCAGTGCTGTGAGTCCCCAGGGTGTAAAATGCATTGGCACTGGATGAAGGCTGAACAGGTTGGCTATGTGTATGGAAGCAAGCACTTAGCAACTACTCAGGGGATAGTGAAAAGCATTCCAGTCCATCAGACAGCTTCACACAAGTGTGTACACCGTCCCCATAAGCTCTTTTTACAGTGGTATAACTCCACGTGGCAAATGAACACCACAGATTTTAGAGTACCTGGGAGCCATCAAAGCATTTTAACTAGGGCCTTTTTTAGTAATAGACGAAACGGTTTCCTGATAGATTTGAATTGCTTTGTCTGTAGGTAGCACCATCTACCAATGTATCTCTAAAATGTTATTTCCTAGATGCCAGGAGTAGCTTAACACAAGATTATTGTGTATCATAAAGCTAACTCTGGCATTTGATGACACTTCACGTTTAGTAGTAAAACATGATGTAAGACATTGAAAAAATCACCTGTTGTATTTTTATATTTATTTTGACAGATTTTTTTGGTGTAAGAAGCTTCATGGGAATGTCAAGGCCATGCAGTTTGCATACAAACAGTGAGTAGCTGGTCCTCATGCACTCTGAGTAGCTTTTTAGTTCTCCACGATATTTAAGGATAGCATGTTCTCTAGAAGTCCTAAAAATAGAAATTAAAAAAAATTTGCATTTAACTTCTGTTACTGAACTTATATTGACAAACAGGGCAAATAATAGGATTTCATTTGACTGATGAATTAGATGAAGTTTACAATGTTTTGATTGGAATAATTTGCAACATACCTTGATTTTTTGCTTGTATTAAAAAAATATAATTTGTTAGAATGGATTTTTTTTAATATCTAGACTGACCTGGTAAATGGTTTTTTTTTGTTAATGATTATTTTAAACACCAAAAGCTGCAAGCATTTAAATATAGCTGTCATATGCAGCACTGCAACTTTGAAGAGAATGCAGAGGTTACAAATTATTTCTCACCTGGTTTATTAGGTTTATAATCTAGCTTCTGTTTGAACAAATTGCTTATTCTATGGTAGTTTGTTTTCATTATTTTATTTTTTTAATACTAAACACAGTTTTTATTATAGAATAAGCAATATTCCTTAAATGCATTTCTTAGATGCATCAAGTAAATAGAAGTTTTTTAAAAAAGGTTTCATTTGCATTGCATTGTTCCTATAAACAATTTTATTACTTTGAAGCAACAGAAGCAAGTGCATTTTTTATTTGTGCATGTATTAGGAAACCAGCTGTTCTGATCTGAGTGCTGAATATTTCAGAATATATAACAATTGTCTAAAAGGCATATTCAAAAAATGCTTCAAACTTCATCGTTTGAATAAAAAAAATCACAAACTTGATTCTCTCAAAGTACAATTTTAAACTTACAGCATAGTTGGGTACAAAAACTTCTTTTATCTACAAGCTGTTTTCGATAAATAATGTAACAATTGTTTTATACATAAAACACTTGCCTTGGGTGACTTCTCAGAAGAAAATAAATGAGCTTTTAACCACAGTGTTATTGATGACTTCTTAAGTGGCTGAACCTGATGTGAATGGAAGACTCTGATGGACTTGAGTAATGAGGAGAAGAGGGGTGATCAGGAGAATAAACTAACAGAGTCAACCAGGAAGGAGTATGTTAGGCAAGAAAAGTTGCTTTACCATATTGTTAATGCTATATTTGTGTTTGCATAGAATGTAAAATGGGTGAGGGTACTTTTCACTGTCACCTTGGTTGTCTGACATAAACCAGTGAAGATGTATCTGAGCTAAAGGTGCAAGAATTTCCTGTGGGAATCAAAACTGCCCTGCATACAGAGCTGAAGGGAAGCTGATGGCAGTGGTAGTGAAGTGCCTGTAAATGCAGAAATTTACCTGTTGATAAAATGTGAGTGTCCTTTCTATCTTCTTTCCATCAGATGGAAAATTAAATTCATTTACAAGTCCTGGCTAGAGGAAGATTATAAATAAAGGAGCTGTTTTTCTGGTTTTTTTATGCAAAGAAATTAAGACTGGACAGTGTGCACTGCAGCAAAATCCATATAGCTTTACAGCTCCAGAACTTTAAAGTATTTTACTACGTAAAGACTATTTTTAAAAACTACTTTTTATACTGTGTTTGCAGTGCTAACTAGTGTACCTTTTTCCTGGTAAAAGAGCTTACCAAGATCTATTATTCTCACTCTTCATTCTGCTCTATGGGCCACATAATGGCGTGTCACATCTTGAAAGTGAGAAGCTTGACAGTTGTTTCAAATATGTATTAAGGAAAAGAGGTGTAAATCTGATTCTTACTTTTTCATCAAAATAGGTTACAATTTTTTTCAGATCTCTTTGAGTTCTAGGGATGCCAGGCAGTGGAAGATTCAGAGTGCTCCAAACATGAACATGGCTCCAGATAAGTGGGAGACAGGGTAGGAGGAAGAAGGAGAGGGGTTGTTATTTCAGCTAAAAAGCTCTGCACTTTAACTGACTTATCCAAAGACACTCTAGAAATCAGCAGTGGATCTAGAAATAGAATGCAATTATATTGCTTCCCAATCTCAATACTGCCCTTTGCACTTCCTTACTCCACTCAAATAAAATCTTTCACTTGGAAATATGTAAAGGTTTGTGTTCATAAAGTGGATTAATTTTGCTTTTGCAAAATTATTCCTGTTCCATTTGGTATTCTAAAGTAAGCTATTTGGATCCCACTTTATTCCTATCATAATTGTTCATAGTGTGGTGTGATTTTGAATAGGACTGGAATAAATGATATTTTATCAGTGTATACATTTTTGTAGCGCAGTTTGTGAGATAAGCAGGCAACGATTACTCTGCCTTGGCTTAGCCTCTGTTTAAAGAAAGAGAAATATCAGTCATTTTCTATCCCATTTCCTTTCCCTTTTTCTATTCCACTGAACCTATTTCACCTGTTTAAGTTTGCAAAATGCATATATTTTGTGCATATAAAAGGAAACTTGTAACTTCTATATATTGGCTAGTGCCACAGAAAAAAACCTGAGAGCAAAAACTTAACAGGAATCTGTGAATCCACCACAGAAAAGGAACAATCAATGAAAGGTGATGAACTCAATTAGCCGGTATAGTTGAATTTGGGGTAAACCAACTAATTCGACATACTCCCCTGCCGAAGAGTTCAGTTGAGCTAGAAGCATGACCAGAAGAAGCATGTGTAGGTCAGCAACCTAGGTCAAATAGGATTAAAGCCAGGATTTCTTTTTAGTCTCCCTCTTAAAAAAAAAAAAAATCAGATATATGAAAGGAGAAGAAAGTCATGTCCACAAAAAGTTTGAGTTGAATATTTTTCTGACCCCATGAAGAAGCTCCTGTTGAGAAATCCTTGGTCATGGAACACTGAGAGAGAAATATCTTGGAAGAGAGGTTCAGATGTCCCACTGTGAAACAATGCTTAGCATGGTAGTGTTTTAGACTGTGTGGTTTGGGCTCTGATGAACAATTCTTGCTGTAAAATGGAAAGTGCTAAATGGGTTGTGCTCAGGGCACTGGGTTGAAGTTGACAGCAGTACTCCTTCGTGGCAACCCTCTGTTGTTCTGCTATTAACCCGAGGAGCTGTTCTACTGGGACAGCTGTTCTGGATGTGCTTTGTGTGGCATCTCCAGCCACTGTAGACTAACAGCCTCTCTAACAATAGTAATAAATCAAGAGTGTAAGCCAGGCTGTAGGTGATGGTATAGAATCAGGCAGAAATTTGTTTTGGAGGATGGTCTTACAATATTGTGTCCTGTGGAGTTACTTACTTCTTCCTCTCAAATGTCTGGTCCTGGAGGGCAGTATTGGAGCAGGCCATGCATCTAATCCAGCTTAGTGGTTCTATAGCCCTACTGAGAATAAGCTGATGCACTATGAGGAACCTACTATAATGTAGTTTTTATATTATTCCCAACTTCATAATGGTATTCATTGTACTTAAAACACTGGTTTTTTTAGCACTGTTCAAATGAAGCCCAGCTAAAATGCAGAGGGGCTCAACAGCATTATGAACAGAGCTTGTTGTACATTAGGGAGTTCACTCAGATTCTTAAATTCTTAAACTGTATTGATTAACTTTATGGCATGTGCTTGTGCTCTGAGCTCCTGCAAACTAACTCTCCAGAAAGGAAGTTCTTTGTAGTGATAGAAATTCTTCAATACTTCAGCTTAATCAACACTGATTCTACTGTAATACCTCTCTTAATTCTCAAAGCAGATTTTCCTTTTCAAGGGATGCAACCTTCTCTTGATGTCTATGCACCCACTGCTCTTCTGCTAATGACCCTTTTGCCTGTTCCTGGTGCTGCCTTCACATTGGTTCTCATCTAACCTCACGAACCTCTATTCTGTCTCCAGGTTTTTTTCAGGCTTAGCTGTTACATCAAGATCCAGGAATCATCATGGAGGTCTTGCACAAATTGCAAACTGGGGATTAAACACCATATTTCATGTCTGAAAAGTTATTTAGAATATACATATAGAGTGAATGTCCCCCTTTGAAGATGTAAATTCATGCATTCATCTGCTGGTTGGACCTACAGACCTCCAAGTCTGTTCTGCGTTGGCTTGAGGAATTTAGAGGCATTGAGGTGAAAGAGACCGTGCAGGTCTCTTTCTGGATCTCAATAAGAGAGTCTCAACAAAAAAAGTCTTAATAACTCCCTTAATGAGACAGAATAAGAACATGAATATAGAGAACAAATAAATCTTCATCCTTTCAGATACTGGGCACTCCACATCTGTGCAGCATCAGTTGGAGTCCAGATGCCTTTTCCCCTGGTGCATTGCACAGAGCAGACCCAACCCTGTCTGTGGAGAGAACCTCTCTGTTGTTGTCCTTCAAGGTAATACCTAATTTCTTTACAAGGGAACAGCTGTATTCCTAAGGGATGTTATCATGAGAACTTCTTGCCACACGTTCAGATAAGGCAAGACCTCTTGGGCAGGGTAACTGCTGGTACCCAGTGAGAGCTACCTGCAGGCTCCTCTGTTTCTGTCAGCTGAGTGAGTTTGCCCTGCAGCCAAGGAATCTGAGCAGCACTGCACAAACCCACAGCCCCTCAGGTTAACTGTTCTGTGGGTTGCTGATTCCGCAGAAAGCGGACAGTTTCTCAGTCAGGACCAAACTAAAGACCTAGAGTGAGAATCAAAAAAAGAGATGTTGCATCATGGATTATTTGTTTTGATTGTCCCGTTGCTCGGTAGTAAGCCATCACTTGTCTGTGACAGATCCCACATCAGTAGCTTTTCAGTGCCAGCTTGTGAGCTGAAACTCGCAGGGGAGAGCACTGATGCCCAGTCTTTCACAGGCCTACAACCACAACTGACTTTCCTGTCTCTGGGCTGCATTTTCATCTGCATGATTTATGAGTATCCTGTTCTTCTGTCTTCTGATAACTGTGCAGGGGTATTTGTGTCTGCTGCTCCTCTTTTGGTTTCCCCTGTATTTCATTTCCTGATGCTTCATGAGACTCTGAGCAGATTCTTACTTTTATCTCAGTGTTAAAATTTCTGTAGACAACAATCTAAAATGGCAGGGAGAAAGATGGCTCAAACTGGGAGTTCTCACTGTGTACCTGTAAGGGTAACCATTGAGGAGTAACGCTACTTATAAATGAATGCAGAACATGAGGTTATATCCTCTGAGAGTAACCTTTGAGACTGTTCATTTCCTTAATTTATGAAAGCACAGGGTGGCAGAAAGGGCCCCACTTTATTTGTAGATGAAGAAAAGGGGATCTGAGAGCATTTTAGATAAGGTGAGATCACTTATTTTCAGTAACTCAGATAAGTTGAGGAGTATCAAAGTACCATGCTGCCTGGCAAAGATTACACATACTTATATTATTGAGGAGACAGTTGTGACTCCATCTTGTGAGCCTTGGCTGAAAATGCCTTTAAAGAGCAAATATGTCTTTGCTTAATGTGGTTTTGCATTGTTAGACTTGACATACAAACAATGAAATGAGAGGAGTGTTAAATATAACTCCGTGCTTGGAATGCCATGCTTATGCAAGAAACCGCACCAAACTGTGAGGGAAACAAGGAGAAAAAAAAATTGCAAGTATTAGTGGGAAACAAATGTGCTTTGGGGTTGCCAGGCAAAGCATACAGGGGTAATAAAACAAAAGGGATTTTGGAAAAGGAAAAAAGGCAGAGTTGCAACTCAGAGTCTATTCTCTTGTTTCCCTCACCTCTCATTTTAGGTGTAGAACAATGTAACATTCACATCTGAAATGCTTCACAGATGTTCTGCTGGTGGAATGGGATGGGCACGTGTCAAGAGTAAAATCCAAATCCTGTTTATGCTCTGACTGCTGTTTGTTTTACAGGCTTTCTGTGGGCTTTAAGACAGCAACAAGGCTCACCTTCAATTTAGGTTATTTAAAAAATTTTTTATAAGCACAATGATGCCTAATTAGTGCCCTACATGTACTTGTTTCACTACAGCACACAAAACCCATCACAAACACTTACCTAGCTATTGACTAGGACTTTAGGAAGATCACCTTCTATCTCTTCCCTCTGCTGTGTACTTCGAAGTTGTAACTTTCCTTTTTTATACAAGCGTGGCTTTGTCATCCTAAATTCACCTCTCCAATTAAGGTCCTTCTAAGCAGGGACAGCCCTTTGCCATGAGAATAGTGCCTGTAGAATAGCTCTCAGTGGGTCTTTTCCCAGCTGTTCCCAAACCTGTGGAGCTTCATGAGGCTTACTGTGAGAAGTGATGCGTGGAAGAAGGTTACCTAACCCCAACTCTTCTGGATTTTATCCATGAGACAAGTGCTGATAATTTCTTATACAGGTCTGTGTTTCAGGCTTCCGTTTTGAAAAGATACTGAACTAAGATATTCTTGCAATACAGAGTCCTCATGCATTTGTATATGGGTCCCTTCAGTGGGGCTTTTACAGGCTACAGGCAAGCTATCATGCAGCAACTCAAGCTGAGTACAGGAGAAAGATGCAAGGCCATTTATCCCATTTTCCACTACATAAAAAGCTGTTATTCTTGCTTCATTAGTATTATCTTGACAATTAATACCTCTACCATTCTGGCTTTTATGGTGCTTTCCTCAAATTTCTCTTGTTTTATATGTGTGCATAGAGGACCACATCTACTGTGAAGTTTCTGAGAAGAAATCCAGCAGCTGGAATGCATTATACTGCCAACTGCTTTAAACTATTTATTTAGCAGCATTTAATTGGTAGAAAACAACTTGTCTGATTGCACTTAACAATAATGAAACACTTACTGGATTCCCTCTAATAACATTTTAAATAGGGAAGAAACCACTGCCCACACATATTCTAATCAGGAGCTTCCATTGAGTTTAATTAAATCACATAAATGAGAGTCCTATTGTTCTTACCCTACTTAGCCTCCCATTTCTTAAGTACCAGAAGAACTCAATTTTAAACAATCTCTTGCAAGTTAATAAATTCAGGGTGTGATGACTAGAGTTGAGAGAAGTAGCAGAGACTTTCAGAGTCCTGACAGTAAATTATTTTCCTTAGGGGCTGCATAAGAGGATGTGTGGTGAATTCATTTGTCTGCAGTCAATGAATGGTATCAAAACCCAATTATTCCATTCGATTTGTTTTACATTATGCCATGACTTCTGAGGGGGAGGGATGTTGTACCCCTTCTGTCCCCTGAAACAGATGGGGTATGGAGAAATTTGTGAAAGAAACAGCTGTTGCACATGGGTAGTGGGACTCTGTTTTATTTACTTCCATTCTGTGCTTCTGTAATGTTTGGAGAGAAATAATGAGGAATTTGTTTCCTTTGAGTGGTGTTAGAGAAAACGTGAAAAGACATGAGGTTTTAACGGTTTCTGAAAAGCAGCTGCTATGTGGAGAATAATAAAATGATTAGAGACACTCCCAGGAGTGCTCTATTCCAGAACTTTTGTGCTCTTGCAGACCTGGAATTCATTGTATTCCAGAGAAAGGGGCACAGCTAGATCCTTGTTTTGTGGAATCAGGTGTTCTGTTTAAGGCCTATGCTTTCTAGTAGAATTTAGAGATCTTTCTCTCTGTCACCTTTTATCTGAGCTGATTGGGAGCCATGGCCATGCACTGATGATATTAGGGAGAGAAGTTTTGTCACTGGCCTTTGTATTTTTCCTTTTCCACAAGTTCTCCTGTTTTCTACTCATGACTTTATTTTTTCTGAGCCAAGGAATAATCTGCACAGCTCTCTGTTACTAAACAGTATGGAAAGCAGACCTTATGTTTTAAGATGTATAAAGAACACAGAGTTGACAGCTATGCATACAACTTTAGTGCTTAATTACTATGACCAGAAAGGGTACCTAGAAATAATAACATATTAATTTTCTTCCGACTTTTTCCTTATAATGAAGAATTATTGGGGATAGAAGGAAAACATCTAGTTCAACAGTAATGCTTCAATTAGAGTAGGTTGCTGGGGGCCTTCTCCAGTTTGGTTTTGACTATATGGAAGAATGGAGACTCCATAACTTCTCTAGGTAACTGGCTTTAGTCATTAACCACCCTTGCAGTAATAAAGGTTCTGCTATATTTAAGCTTAATTTTGTGGATTTCCATTTGTGTCCATTTCCTCTCATCCTGTTAGTGGGCCCCGCAGAGCAGAGTCTGGCTCTGTCTTTATTGTCTCCCATCAGATATTTATATGCATTGGTGAGATTACCCTGGAGTCTTACCCCTTACCCCTGCTCTCCAGGCTAAACAGTCTTAGAGCTCTTCTTGTGTGTCAGACCCTCCATATCCTTTAACCACCTTCATGACACTTCTCTGGACTGACTCCCATCTCTCTTGTACCATGGAGCCCAGAGCTGGACCCAGCACTTCAGATGCAGGCTCACCAAGGGCTGAGTAGTCTCTAAATCCATGATAACTTGTCTCAATTTTCTTCTTCCTCATAGCGTATTTCAGAACTGTTGATAGGATTACTCGCTCCATCCCCTTTCTGGGCACTGAGGTGTGACTGGCCAGCCCATAGCTCCTCCCATCCTGCTGCTTGCCTTCTTGAAGAGAGAAGTGATGATTGCTTTCTGCCAGCCCTCAGGAACATTCCCCAAGTTGCCGTGACCTTTCAAAGAGAATTGAGAGTGACCTTGATAAATGGAAGGAAGTATGAACACAAATCTAGCTGCTGTGGTTATGAGTTGCTTATCTGCCTGCTTGCCTTGAGCTTAAACCAGCCATTTCAAACCTAATCACTTAGATTTGAAAGGGACATGACTTTTACATGCAGTTTTCAAGGTATGTTATTCACTTGTGGCAAAACTTGAAGTGGTAGAGTTTGATTCTGCCTCTGAGATTGAATTCTTGCTGATGCTGATCAGTATTGTCTTCAATGGCATTATGAAAACAAGAATATGTTAGATGGGACAGCTATTTATATGATTATAATTATTCATTGTAGAAGTTTCAGATTCTCTGGCAACAAGCAAAACCAATCATCTATTTCTCTCTGTGCAGTTGTATAAACACAGAATATGTTCATCCTTTTTGAGAAGAGTGATGTAATAAAAATCCCCATCTGTGGTATTAATGCTTAGCAGCTGTTATTGTTTTGTGCATAAGTAAAAGTTCATGTGCCCATCCGTGATATCTGATAGTTTTGATACCTGGTTCTTTCAACTGCCTGCACCATGGGAATCTATTTAAGAGACACCTTTTCAGCCCAGTCAACAACACATTATGTTCATAAATTTAAATGGCAGATTTTTCCCCCTAACAACACTGCCTTGCCCTGCCTGGGCAGCTATATAATTAAAAAGAATGTAAAAGAGTTCTCTTTTTCTTCTCATACAAGCTTTTAAGCCTGTGATACGTAATTACAAGCTTATAAATTGCTTTTGGGAGTGTTAAGCACCTACAGCTTCAGATAACACTTCTTGTGATTAAACTACCTTTAAACTAAGCCTGAAGATCTCTGTTTTGATAGGAAGCCAAAATATTTAAAATTACTGGTATTTCAGCAGCTTTTTGTTTAAACTTTATTGTATCTCATTTCCTAAGTTGTGGACTTAACCTGGAAATGTTTTATTCATTAGGAAGTACGGCAAGTTGAACATGAGTCAGCAGCGCCCTGGCAGCCAGGAGGGCCAACCTGGTCCTGGGGTGCATCAGGCACAGCATCACCAGCTGGGCAAGGGAGGGGATTGTCCTGCTCTGCTCTGCACTGGGGCAGCCTCACCTCGAGTGCTGGGGGCAGTTTTGGACACTGCAATATAAGGAAGATAGTAAACTATTAGGGAGTGTCCACAAGAGGGCCATGAGGATGGTGAAGGGCCTTGAGGGGAAGCCATATGAGGGGTGGCTGAGTTCACTTGGTTTGTTCGGCCTGGAGGAGGCTGAGGGAAGACCTCATTGCAATCAACAGCTTCCTCCTGAGGGGAAGAGGAGGGGCAGGCACTGATCTCTGCTCTGTGGTGACCAGTGACAGGTTCTGAGGGAATGGCCTGAAGTTGTGTCAGGGGAGGTTTAGGTTGTACACAAGGAAAAGGTTCTTCACCCACAGGGTGGTTGAGCACTGGAAGAGGCTCCCAGGGAAGTGGTCACAGCACCAAGCCTGACAGAATTTAAGAAATGCTTGGACAACCATGTCCAAACCGCAGACCTCATGCTTTAGATTGTCTCTGTTTTACAAAATTACTTTTCTAGAATCAGAGTAATAGAATATCCAGAGTTGGAAGAGACCCACAAGTCCCAGCTCGGCACAGGACAACCCCAGAATCACACCATGTGCCTGAGAGCATTGCCCAGATGCTTCTTAAACTCTCTCTTGACTACCATTAAGATCTGAACATGCTGCTCGGTTTTCACTTACTTTGGCCAAAATACTTTTTTTCCTCATACTTCTCTATGAAGAACAGCTACGGGGTTCATTTCTGTGTCTTGGATTTAAGATAAACAATATTAGCTTAATTTTCTTGATTTCAGTTCTCTCATATTCCTTGGAGTTAACTTTTGGATATTCTTGTTATTTTATTTGAATTTGCATTAAAAAAAACAAGCTAAAAAAGGATTTATTAGCATTTCTGATATCATCCAGCCTGAGACTCTTCAGAAAATTAATCAATTATTTTCTGAGCCCAGACAGTGATATGAATATCTTAAAAACGGTTGATAATATGAAAACTCTAAATTACTGTATGTGAGATTTCTCTTGCACAAGGCTTTTAGTTATTAGGCTGTGAAACTGCTCTAAAAGCTATTTTAAGGAAGCTGTAGTTTCAAGTGTTTGAATCACCTTTTAACATAAGCAAATATTTACAAAAATTTCTGTCAAGTGCAGGTTGTGTGCATAGTGGTCAGGATGGGCAAGCTCTGCTGATAGTCAGCTTCTTATCAAATGAACTAAATCTCCTGAGATCTTGTGCAAGTAATGTACATTCAAGACATGAACTGCTGAAATAAAGCAGTGAAGAGTGGGATATACAAAAGTGAAGTTTAAGCCAAAACTATAGTGGATGATCTGGTTTTGCCAAATCTTCTGGGCTTGCTACAGCAAAGAAGAATGGATGAATTTGAGGATAACAGTAAAGTATCTATGTTACAGGGACACAAACTGTGAGGGGTAAGCTGGAAGAAAACAAAAGGACCTGTTTGAGTACAATGAATATGAAGGATGCTGAAGTCGTGGTCCAGACAGTGGGAGACTTGATGATCTAGGATGGAGTGTGTTTTGTAGGCAGACTGCCCCTTGCAGCCTGCAGTGAGGCAAGGCAGGATGAGTGTTGCCACTGCCTATCTCCTTTCTTTGTCAGACTGGTTAAAAAACTGGTGAGTTGTAGCAAGGGGCAGGTTTTCTTTTTTGTTATTCATATGCTTCTTGCTGAATACAAGTGAGTCAATTGGCCCTACTTGATCAGAGGGGGATGGACAAGACAACCCCGGAAGTAACTTCCAACCTAAACCATTTCGTGATTCTGAGAACAATGGATTTTGCACGGTCAGAAAAAATGATGTGGCAATAAGAACTCTGCATGTGAAGAATTGCAGCCTTTCCTGTAAGTCTGAAATTTCATTTTCAGATTCTGTGTGGGAATGACTGTCTGTGGTGTCTCAAGGATCATATTCTGATGTCTCTGGGATGAGACCACACTTAATGACCATCAGCTACTGGCAAGATGGTACTTTTTTTTCTCAGTCAAAATAGTTGTGACCTGGGCAGGAACTGATTGTATATAAGATAGCAACACTGTGCAGAAAGTACCGAGTGGTTAATGTGCTGTTGATAAACAATGTAGCATAATGCCCAGGGCATCAGATTACATTATTAATGCTACACTGAAAGGAATACCAAAGGGCTTTTGTGGTTTATGAACTAAACTGTTTTCACATGGTAGTAAATACAAGATGGTGATGCAGGCAAATAGTAATCATGAAATGACAGCAAAGAAGGTTTGAAAATGCCAATGCATTTTTAAATGAAATCAGAAGTGAAATTAGGGTGAAATTTACTCATTTCCACAACCGTGTATTTTCTTTTTCATACAAAAGAAAGCTTTAATCAAAAATGTGTCTGGCTATGAGATAAGGAGACTATTGCCCCAAATGATCAGTCACTTGTGGCTTTCTGTATTGGAAGAACCAACCCTTTTAGAATGATGTCACCTGCAGAAATGAATAGGTAGATTGCAGCTGTTAGTCTCTGCCCACGTGGGACAAAGGGCATACTTTTCCCCAGGAAATGAGAGCTAGCACTTATTCCTTATGCCTACTAATCAAAACGCTCTTAAGGAAAGAAAAGGAGGATAAAACACAGACATGTACATTTTCTGTCCTGCTTCTGTGGTCTAGGTAAGAATTTGATAGTAGTCCAAGTATTTTCTCTGAGAAGGATTTAATGATAGAAATTCATCTGCTTTGATTGTCTGTACTGAGCATTTCTGAGAATTGTCTGAATCTTCTGTTGGAAGATTTAAAGGAAAACTATTTTTACTGGTTTTGTAAAACTCCTTTTCTAGAAATAAAAAGGAATTATCTTTATAGTAGAGAAAGCTATTCTTCTATCCCTAAACTCTGGTGCCGGTGTTTCTGTGTACTGAAGCCAAAGGATTTTTTGGAACAAATTCAGACGTGCTCCTTTGAGTGTCTTTGGTGTCATTTACATAGATTTTTCCCTCTAAAGCATCAGGATTATCTTGATTTGTGAAGAAACCACTTTAAAGGTGACTATGTCTTTATCAATCTGCTAATTTTTTTTTTAGTCAAAGACAAAAAATAATAAGTAAAATAAACCCCTTGACTTCATTTACACTTGAAACTCAAAACTCCCCAAACTTGACTGGAAAGTCAAAGTATCATCACTTTACTTACCTTGGAGGCCACTCCTAAAAAATACTTTTATTTCTAAGGAAAAGAACTTTATATTCTCTGGAAAAATTCACATTTTGCTTAGACTTAACATCTAAACTTCCCAATCATTGTTCTAAAAGGCCTAAAAGGTTTGAAATTTATTTTTAGAAGGAATCATGGGAAGTATTTTGAATATGCTAATTATTTAGGAACTAGATTAATAGTTGAATTTGCAAGGATCATTTCTTACTAAGGTGCTATTCTTTTACATGTACTTTAGGTAGACCGTATATGCTACATACTTTCTCTACTTAGTAACAACAATCTCTTATTTTCTTGTCTTATTTTTTTCCCCATGTTGACTCGAAATACCGATCTTTCTTACTACGGAAAGGATAGCCACTTCCTAGGTCTTGTTTTACTTGAATGTATTCCAGAACAAGCTGTTAGAGTGATATTCCTGTGGATACACAAAAGTCAGCAGCTCGCTGGACTAGAGAGCTTTTGACATTCTCCCTGCTCCTCCATACAGCACAACTCCTCCTTTGAATCAATCTGCCAGTCTTTCTTGTGCACCCACTGTCATAGGCTCACCTTGCCTTGTAAACTTGTTCAAAAGCTCTCAGCTGCTCATAAACCATGATGTATCTCTCTTTTTACCACATGCTAGTGCGGGAAGGGAACCAGGCTCCTGCTGTATGTACTGAGAGAAAGTGACTGAACCTGTGCAAGAGGTGTTGCTGCCTGGTTCTGTCACAGAGATTTGAGCTGATGGGGGCAGGAGCTTGAATTCACTTAACTTGCCTTTCTGTGCCAGTGGATGCCTTCTGAGAAGGCACAGGCCTGCCAGACATCAGACTCTTGTCTGGCACATTACACATCAAAGGAAAGACACGAAATCCAGGTGGAGATTGCTGTGAGGCAGTCCTGCTGGAAAATATAAGAGAAACTGCAATAAAATCCAGTAGGTGCATTTAGTAAGCTAGTTTCAAACAATGGCCAAGCACTTCTATTTCTGGTATGTTGGTCTATGTGCCTCTTTGCGTGCTTAGTGTCTTAACAATGCCAGATGCTTAATGTTTGCTTGTTAAAACTAGAACATCAAGCAATACCAAGTACACTGCTCATTCCTCTTCTTTCTGTTTGGCTGGCTGCTTTCCTCAAGATAAAGGAAGCCATCAGTATTAAATGCAGTGAATGGCATCACTGCTTAGTTTCTAAAACTGCTTTTACAGCAGACAAGAAAGCAAGGGAGGAAAATTACTTTGGCACACGGTTTGATCAGTGTTTTGAGCTCTTAGTTATGCTCTGTGCTTAATTCTGGCAGTTTGCCTCGAGATGGTGAATAAAACTCTCTGCATATTAAAAGGTAATATTAACCAATAATTTTGTTTACTAAAGAAGAATCCTATGAAAAAAAAGGTAAGGCAAGATGTTCACTACTTCTTGCCTGCTTCCCTTTTTTGCCTTCTCACTTTCCTGTTGGGTGTGGTCAGACAGTGAGAGTAAAGCATAGCTGTTTCTTCTAAAGAACATCTACGAGACATTTCTTACTGTGTAAGTACTCCAAGCACCATGATCCTTGGGCATGCTGGTGTAACAGCAAAACAGTAGATTTTTATGTATTTGGAAACTTTGTTCCATTGAAAGAATTGTGATTTCTTAGGCTAAAAGAGTGCTGGGAGATCTTCCCTGATCCTGAAACAGCCCATAGTTGTATCCAGAGCAGAGTGGCCCCGGGTGGTATCTCTTACCTCAGGTACGCCCTGTAGCAATGGACTCTTCTACTATGAGGGGAATATTTCCAGATTTTCATGATGCTTCACAACATCTCTTATATATCCTGATAAAGGGTTGGGGAGGGAATTGAGGGAAAGAGGAAAAGGTCAAGTAACAATTTCTTGTGAGATTAAACTTGTTCTGTCTTTAATTTATCAGCTCTCATTGACTGCTTAATTTTGTAATTAATCAAAAGAACAAACTTTTATTAGAGCATTTTTTCAGCGTGCTCAGAAAGCAGAATAAGAGATACAATAAGGGCTCCTATAAAAGGCAGGAAGCTATCAGGAGAATATTTACATTTAGGGTTGGTGATTTTAACTGACATGGGATGCAGCAACTTGTGAACCTTCAGACACTATTTATGTGCCAGCTCTCCTCTTTTTCCCCTCTCTTGGGTGGTTGGCCGATGGTGCTGTAAAATGCCTCCTTTGGAAAAAGAAGAGCCTCCCAAGGTTTTTTCAGTGCATCCTTTGTGAACACAGTGACTTGGGTATGTCACTGTCATGTACTAAGTAGATATATGTACTCACCTTGTTTGACCTCTTCAGTTTCCTGTGTTTTAAATCCATCCTGTTGTGTTGGATCTCAGTCCAAACCAACAATGACTAATAAATGTTTATACAAATACAGTTAATTTACTTCTCAGCAGAATGCTTTCTGTCTTATAGCCAGCATTTAAGGTGTGAGAATACCTCATCAGTTTTGGAGATTTTTAGATTCATCATTTTCATGTGACTGGTATGTCTGTAAAGCTTCTTCCTTTCTTACATCTGACTAATTGGATTGGAAGTACCATGGCAAGAATTGTTTTTTTCAGGGAAGACAAAATTCTCAACAATTCCTTTGCTAGAGGACTTTTTCACTTCCTCAAAAAGAATTTGTGCCAACTGGGAGCTATGCTTCAAGAATTAGGAAGCAGGTATTTTTTTTTCTAGTAGGACACCCACAATCTCTTTCCAACCCACAGGGTAATTTTCAGCTAGTTTAGTTAGGTTTTGGATAAACTTCTCTCTCTTATCTGTCATCTGGAAAAATGCAGAACGTGCTAAATCTCATGCAATGACAAAAGTACCTCCACCATCCTTAGTGAACACTGTGGATCTGGGAGCAAAATGCTCTTCTATTGCCATCAAGTATTCAAGTGTCTTTATTCTTTATGCTTACTCTTCTGGAACTACTGATTATGCTTACTATTCCAGAAATTTCCACAGCTGTCAAATGGGCCTTAAAACCGCCAGAAATGCCCTGTAGGATGTGTGACTTGTTGCAAGAGAAAGATTAGGGGCTAGATACATCAGTTACCTTATTTAAATATATTCAAATTTCAGAGGCAAGTTCCCTATACAGTTAAGTCTGAAAAAGAAGAGAAGGAATTCTGAATTCCTATGTTGCCTGCTTCCAGAAGAGCTTGTAGATTGTTCTAGTACACAAAACTGGCTGGCTGTCAATTAGTGGAAGCTGTGGTAGTGAACTTCCAAATTGCAAAGGCCACTTTTCTTTTATTCTGCTAAAAAACCCTTGATGTTTGTCTTCAGCTTCTCTTGCTCAGAGTGAGTTTGCAGTGGTTTTTAGAAAAATGACTCTGTCATCACTCCATTCCATGCAGGTCATGCCAGGTCTGCATTACAATTTTGTTGAAGCTGAAACCAGACGTTGTGTTCCACTGAACAATGCCTCTCTGAAAAAAAGTTATGTGCATTTTGCTTAGTCTTTTCTTCTGCGACCTCACTTTTGGAGTCCCTCAACTCAGTTGCAGTCAGCTGGACTCATGGCTCCTATTTCCGATAAAACTGATGATGATAATGAATTTTAACGTCCAATAGCATCTTCCACGTGTTACTTAACTGCTATCTAAAACCTGGAGTGCATTTTTGAAGCAGATGGTTAATGGAATACTGGAAGATTTGAGTGAGAGTATTGTTTCCTTTATCCCCTTTTTAAGTCCTAGAGTTCAATTAGACGTTGTGCGGCTGCAAAATAATTACAGAGTGAATGCTGTTAACTAGAATACTTTGCATCATGCAGCTTTTCCCCCCAAATGCTATGCAGCTGTTCTAAAAGAGCACTGAGCTGTGTGGGGACATGGAGATTCATTTATGCCAAAACACAGTCAGACACAGCTGTAGTAGAGAAAGATGGGCTTAGAAATAAGAAAGGTACTTACAGACTTACCTTTTGTTGCTAGATTATGTTTTGCTATACTTTCATTATTGAGATATTTCAACACCTAAACAGCTGTTGAGGACTCTGGTCTAAGTTAATTGCAAATTAATTCATTAAATTCTACACATTTTGGGAAAAAAAAAGGAGCACGAAGAAATAAAAACCTCGAGCACGAAGTTTAATGCAATCCTGCACATATACAGCAGCAGTTCCTGGAAAGCACAATGGAGCCAAAATATAGCCAGTGCTGTAACTGTTGAAATGGTGTCTGTGTCTTGAGGCACATAAACTGCAGACAGAACTTGGTATGTTTGTCCTGGCTTTTGGTCCAGGCAGTTGTTTGCAAACCATGCCTCTTCAGTCAGAGCAGATGTGGCAGTAAAGCTGTAACCCAGCAAATCTTGCTCTATTCTTCTTTTCCAGTCTTTGTAACAGAGAGGCAGAGGATTTGGCCCAGGAAGAAGTATTGCAAAGCTTGGACCGTGTGCTGAGAGAGGAAACACTGAAGGTGTTGTTGTATGGACAGTACTGGACTTTTGTTATTCTCACTGCCAATCCCATGGTATTCCTTTTAAACCAATTTGATTGCATGTACCATGGCAAGAATTGGCTTTTTCAGGAAAGAGAAAATTCTTAAGACTCCACAATGGCATTGTCAGGCAGAGAAGTATAGAGACTACCCCTGGGAGGGGCAGAGTGTTAGACAGCCACATCTTGAATGTAAAAAAAAAAATTAATGACGAAAGGAAACTGAGTGGAGATTGCTGCAACTAGAATAATCACTGGTTATAAGCCTGGAGATAAGATGGAACTAAAAAGATATAATGAAAGGGGAAAAGTAGTGTTTCAGTATTTCTTGGGCTTTGGTGTATCTCATCCATGCCCTCCCCTCACCTAATTATTATGTTGTTTTTTTACATTTAAAAGCCTATTAATTTTTTTGGGAAAGTCACTGGGAGGCATCAAGGCAAACCTACCTCCCTGCTCTCGCGGACTTGTAACCTCATCACAGATGTCTGGCAGGAACAGAGACATAATACTTTCTGAGGATACTGTTTTTTATGCCAGGAACCAACTCAACCAGTTTTGCTTACATGTGGTGTTTTTATTTTATAACCTTCTCCATCTTGTGCTGTTGTGAGTTGTTTGTTTTTGGCATGCATAAGAGCCAATGGTAGCTGCAGTTTTCTTGACCCTGCCCTGTGACGATACCTAAACTCCAATATGAGGACATTGATGAAGTTCAGGGTTCAGCTGGAATTTCATACAACATGCTGATGGATATTGCTGAGCTTTTGATGCACCTGTGCCTGCCTCTGAAATAATGATGTTCTTTACATAGAGAATCATGTTGTGATTCAGATTCAGTTTCAAGCAAGTAAACAAAAAATGGTTAAAATATAACGGTACAGCAGAAACAGATATGTTCCATTTTTCTTGGTCTTGTATTTTGGTCTCTTTGCAGTAGCCTTTCTTAGGTTATTTCAGGTTGAACATCTTTTCAAATAATTATCTCATCTGAGTGGTGATTACAAAGAATTTTAGTAGTCATCCCAGTTAAGCAAGAAGTACATGAAAGAATGGATACGTTCATCTGAAAACACTTGAGTTTCAGTGTGTTTTTTTTTAATGTGGTTTTTCTGGTACTTTCTGCTGTGGAGTATCCTCTGTGGGAAGTATTTCCATGCTCTCTGGAAAACATATTCCAGCTTCCTCTTTAAACCAGAAGACTGTGTATGTGAAACCAGATCCTTATTATTTTTATTAATTTTTCATTTTTTATTAAATTATGGTAATTATGCTAGAAGAAATTTTTACAATGCCTTCTGGTAGATATGTGCTATGTGAACTAGACGTTTCCTGATATGGACTGAACATTGCACTTGTAGATGTCAAACACTAAGTAAAGTTATTCTGTGGTGTCCTGTTTCTCCCGAAAAATAAATGACACTCAGAAAAGATTTCTAGTAGGTGAATCTGAATTGGCAGTAATTCAAATCCATACAGTTTGCTCAGGGCTATTACTTTCTTCCTTTCCTCCCCTCTCCTTGAGAAAAGCAGTCCTCAAGGATCTGTCTGAGAAAAGACTAATTTGTGGTGCTATGCAGAAGACTGCTTAAACTTACAGTAGTCACAAGATTAACATCATGATCTGAAGGAGTTTACTTGGTATGCTCCTCATTTGTCTCTTGTTTGTGCTTCCTTGATGATTATTGAATAATTATATTAATTATATCCAGTAGAGGGGAATAATCACCTGAGAAACAGGTTGCTCAATTTCCCTTTGTCTGTGTCCTTAGGAAGCATCTTTCTAAAGGGCTTGCACAGAAACTGATTTTCTGTAGAAAAATGCCATCAGATTTTTTTCCTCAAAATGCATGTAAACATCAAGAAGGGAGCATGGAAAATTGGAAGAATGTTTCCTTTCCTCATAGACATTCTATAAACAAAGTTCTTATCTGTTGGTGTGCCATCTGTGGATAATCTTGCTGCATTTTGCTGAGATACAGAGCACTTGTAAATTTGTCATTTTAATTTATAGGTGATCTAATTCATCAGTTTATTTTTAAGGAGAATAAGTTATTGAGTGGACTGGAAATCTGATAATGTCACTTTATTCTTTGTTGACCTATATGTATAAGAAATATATTCAAAATTATAAATATATATATGTTGAAAGAAAACAACTTTGAGCATTCTGGCTTCATCTCAAGATGTTTGCAGCTGAATACATAGTCAATTTGTCATCTTTCCCAATTATTTATTTATTTGGAGTGAGTTTCCTTATTTTCTGAACTTGTCATAAAGAGGAAGACTGGAGTGTTGCTGCTGAATAGGAATGGCCCCTTCGCTTTCATTCATAAAATTCAATATCCCTATGGCAGTTTTAAGAAAAATATTTCTTCCATTTTCTTTCCGCTGTTCACTGTGTGACTGGGAATTCAGTGCTTCATAGGATAAGGATTTCTTAGAACTTTCCTTCTTCAGAGGAAATAATGAGTGCTGTGTAGCATTATTAGCATGGTAGCGTGGTTACAGCTTGATGCTTCCTGCTGGGAAATCTCCCCTTTGATTTCTGAAGGATTCTGTTTGGGATCTGTAAAATTTCCCTTCCAGGCATGGTGTGAGACCTCATAGGTTTTGTGGAAGGTGAATAGAGGTCCATTAGGGTGTGAAGCTGTTCTGAATGCTGCTTACAAATGTTGTATAATAATGCCTTTATTTTTTTTGCTTTGCAAGTCTGTTTAGATGAGTTTCCTAATCCCACTTCTGCATTGGAGAATCCTATTTTTCAGCATTGATGAAGCTAAATATTGTACCTTTATGGTCCTCAATCCTCATTTTATGTCCTAATGTGTGTACAGAAAGACCAAACCATGAACAAGAATATTGTATTTTCTCTTGCAGACAAAAGCCATTTGAAGAAAACTCAGGAAAAATCTCCTGTATTTTGCTATGCACTGTGCTGTCATTCTCCATCTCTTCTTTCTTCTCATGCCTTCCCAACATCTTCTTTTTCATGTCTTGTACTCTGAAGACTCTGGTGGGGGGCATAATAATACTGTCTCTATTGTCTCCGGCAAATTATTTTATCCAATCTCAATGAAATGTTACAGTACCATGCTTTAAATCTCTCAGTGCCTAGAGTGAATGCATTTTCAGATTTCTCCATGGTTATTGAAAAGGAAAATCTTGGGAATGATTGGTAAGGTCATGCTCCCATGGGATGACCCATAAGATTTTGATGTCCATCTACATATTATATCATTTTTTTTAGGACTGGCCACCAAATCAGAAAATGAAACTTGTAGAGAAGTTTTCAGGAACATTTTCAAGCTATGAGAGAGACATTGGAATGCAAGGAGGCAGTTTGCAAAGTCAAATTTCAAGTTCTTTCTTTCCTTTGAAAATGCTGCAGTTATAGCTGGGGGGATTGTTTGTACATGCACATTTGTAAACTTCTTTCAAAAGGAGTTGTAAAGATAAAATTAAAAAGTTGATCAGAAGCAGAATTACACAGGTCCAAAACTCATTACCAGGAGTTTTACTAAAACCAGCTGTGTGTAATATCGATATGAGATAGAACAGAATGGCTTGTTATAGCAGGCAAAGTTTCACTGCTTAATAACGACTACTTTGGATTCAGTCCAGTGAATAGTTTAACTCTATAAATAATGCAATCTTGCTACAATAACCTTTCTCAAGATTTGTTCTCCTTAATGATTTCAAACCTGCCCTGTCCCATGGTATTATTACACTGCTTTAAATGGCTGTGAATTGCTGACTTCTGGTAGCTATGTGGACTTTTCTTCTGCTCTTTCTTTCAAATTGACCCTTCAGTTGAAAGTAAATCATCAAAAAAGAAAAGAAAAAAGGGTCTCTGCATGGCTCGTTCTACTGGAGACAACCACAAAATGAGACTTTTTTTCAGCTGTAGTATCACTTTATTTATTTCTCTTGGAGATTACTTATTTAACTTCGGGAACTTATTTAATTTCAGTACCTTTTGATGCCAGGGGAATTCTATTTCATGCAGTCAGGAGAGTGGAGAAGGTGTGGAGAAGGTGTGGAGATGACTGGCTGCACATCTCCACTAGTTGAAGGAAGACAGGTTCTGGATGTGCACCTTCATGTCAGGTATTGCCCATAAGAATGTCTCCCTACCTGTGAAGTTTTCGGACATTCTGTTGTAAAAGGTGGAAGTCTTTTTCTGTGGTCATACTTGGCCTTCTCTGTACAAAACATTCACCATATCCTCAGAGCATATGGTTGCAAATCAGGAGTTATAACCCTCCAGTTCCTTAGGGTTTTAGAAAAAGTGATGACCCTACATTTTGAGTTTGAATCTGTGGGGTTTGTATAGTGTTATTTCAAATTTTTCTATGTGTGAAGGATGAGAGGTGAAGTAATGCAGAGGGGAGCTGAAGTTTCACCAGGGGGTGAGTCATCTCAGAGTTCATGTTTATGTGTGTACATGCTTCTGTGTATGTTTGACTTTTGGTTTTGTTACTTTCGTTTGCTACAGACGGCTAAGCAGGAGTCAGATGTCAGTTTCCTCTGACTCCAAAACCATAAAAATGTATCTTGACTCATGTTTTCTATGTGTTTTGAATTCATTCTGCATAATTTCTATTCCCTTGTATAAATAAGGCTGCTAACAGGTATTATAATTTCTAAAAGTATTGGAAGGATTGAATAGAAACTTAATGGCTGTGGCAGACTGCACCATCTGTCATTCACTGAACCTGAAGACAAGGCTTTGAAGACTTGAGGCAATGGAACTGAATTTCAAAAGTGCTGGAAAGTTATTTGCTGCAGCAACCTTCATCTGGAATCAGTGGTGAGGTTAGAGACCTGAACTCTTCAGGAGGAAAGGCAACGGGCAGTGGATTTAATCTGTGTCACTGCCAGCTGTGTGGAAATATAGTGGCTATGTCAGGTCTGCCAGCTTTCCTGATTTTATTCCAGGGCTCACTGCTGTTTCCCTTACTCCATCCCAACAACTGCAGTCATATGATTGCACAAGAATTTTGGCTTTTATTTAGTAAGAAAGAATTTCTAAACCCCAGGTTAGGGAGGGAAAGCATGAGAAAGTGAGACTACAAATCATGGGCATGAGATACTGATTTAAGAATGAATTTTAAAATAAATATTGTTGTAACTTTTTTTCTTTTGTTTGTTTTCCTCCTACTCACTAATTTTGGAAGCTTCCTCAAGACTTTTGCCGTGCTTGAGTTTGGCAGGAGTGGTGTATTTTCTTTTCAAGGTATATCTTTCATGTTGCAAAAATCTGGAAGAGGCTCCTGTAGGATGCAAGTTCTCTCCAAAGTGAGACAATTTGGAAGGACACAGCACGGTATCTGTCTCCTCTTTTTAGTTCTTCTGAAGTAAGAAAGCAAGCCCACAGTCCAGCAAATGTCTCACAAACAAGAATTTTGCTGTCTGACTACTACTGTAGTAACTATCCCAAGGGAAAGCAAACATGGGCTAGCAGGAATTCTATGCATTAGTTTAATGGCATCAGACACAGTGGCATTTTGTCTGAACTTTCTTGCAAGAATGTCTTCTGAGCTGTTTCTCAGAGGAGAAAAAATGGTTTTTTTCCAGAGCAGGTAAATAAATTTGTAGTGATTTTCAGGAGTTTTACCTGTATGTGAAGTTCATGTAGCATCCAGGCTTATCTTACAACCATGTCTCCACTTAAGTGGACAGCAAATGAGCCGGTGTGGCAAGATGTCATACAGTCATCATGGAAGCAGGGAGCTTTATTTGAGTTCATGCCTCGTGAAAACATTGTGTATTTATACGTAATACTATGTATTATGAAAAGAAAGAGTAGAAATGAAAGAGCACAGTAAAGAAGTTAACAGAGATGATGCAAAATCCATGTATATAGTAAACAGAAAAAAGATCTGTAAAAAGGTTTCTTTCCTCATTTTACTTCCCTTACTTGTTTGCAAAACTCAGAGTGTAAAGCCAATTTAAAAATTACATTTTTCCTGTAGTTTCAGCCTATATTCATAACTAACTGTAATACAGATTCTATCATCTACCTTACAAATTTAATTTAAAAGTCTCTAATCTGCTTCACTCTCTAGATAGCACATTAGGAAATTAAAGTTTTGAGATTTTTTCCCCCAACCATCCTAATTAAAATTACTTACCACATACATTGTCTACCTTCTGTCATGCTCTGTCTTCTTGCTGAGATAGAATCAATTTTAGTTACAAATGAACTTGTATTTTATTCTCTCTGAAGAATCCACAATACAAATGACAGGAAATAAGATTTTTACTGAAATAACAAAGTTAAACCAAATAGTTTTACTGTTTGTTTTAGTCCCAACAGTAGAAAGTATGAGGAAAAAAAACCAACTCATCACCATGGAAAAACTCTTGATCCTTTTTATAACTTCATTGTTCTCTCTGATTTGCATTCTTGAGATGCTGAATTCAGAAATACAAGTTATGAAGCACAGATTTTTATCTTGAATACCAACACAAACAGTTTCAGTGGCTTTTTAGAGTAAATCTTTCCCTTTAAAGACGCATAGATAGCCTCTTCATATCAAAGAAACAATCTCACATCTAATTGGAAAGATTTTATGCTTGTGATCTATATACAGAAAAATGCAACATTATCTTACAGGCAGTGCCTCTTTTTTGCGCCATCTTTCCCATCCCAATCCATCCCCGCCTATCTAATCCCATCCTATCTGTAAACGAAACATGATGTATTCTCAAAAAAAGAGAAAACATTCTAAAGCTGAAATCCAGAACATTAAATTTGCCAATTCTAATAAGTGCTGTATAAAAGCTGTTGAAAACAGTCCTTAAATAATCTTTTTTGAATTCATTCCACGAACAATGTTTGCAGCTTTTAGTCTTTGTTTTTCCCATGTTAAATTTTATCTCCTATATTATTCCTCAAATGTGCACACATGATTCTTGTAATGATTTATTCCTTTGCAGAAAACTGCAGAAGTAAATAATCATATCTATTTGGGCCAGACATTCCTAAAACAATTGTCGTAGGCATGTCCTGAACACCCAGTATACAAAAACACACTCAATCTGCAAGTGATTACTAGAGATGCTTGCAAGCAATGCAAAGGTTGTTTTTACATATCTTAGTATCTCATTTCTGTCTCTGTGAGACACTCAATTACACCAGTAATTCTCTGAAGAGGAAGAGTGCAACTGGCTGATGGCACTTTTGGGGAAGACATCCATGTAGTTTGCTGTCTGGTAGATGACCACCAGCTCTGGGTGTTGCAGAGCACAGGAAAATACAGTCGATGGAACAAGCTGCTAATAGAATGTACTTCTAATCATACTTTCTCCATTTTCTAATACATTTCTTCTGTACCTCATAATAGAATCTTAGATCCTGGAAGAAAGTGGCAGGTTGACCACTGTCCATAGAAAGATGTGTGTTGCGTTCTTAAAGCAGAGAAATTTCTCAGTTCAGGATAGATATGTTGAAGAAACTCCAGGTTAGTCATGATTTTAAGTTGATTCTTAGCTAGATATTGGTGTAGCTTATGACTAAAAATACGACCACCAGCAGTGGTGAGGTTCCTTGCTTCTGTTCCTAATTCACGCTATAGGGACAATATCCACAAAATCCCCCTTTGTCTGAACCTCACAAGCAGGTGTTTTTTGCACAAATACAGTCAAAACCGGAGTTGGAGGTATCACAAATCAAGTTCAAATCCACTCTTGTAACTTCCAATGTATTTCTTCTTGTAGTGGGGTCAGAAACTCTAAAGAGGTCTCTCCTGAAACATGCGTGTGTCAGCAAAATGCATGGACATTCACTTCTTTTCCCTTATTAAACATCTGAAAACTTGCTTGAAAGACCACACAGTATTATTTACTGATGTACTCCAGATACAGTTCTACTCTAAAATATAAATAAATCGACTGGCTTTCAAGCAGACAGATGTTACAAATAATGAACACAGGGGGTTAAAGAAATCACACCTTCAAGTTCTTTTGTATAAGCACGAGGACAAGAAATGTATTCTTGTTATCATAATAAAGTTAAGTATCATTTATACTCACAAGAGTCTAGGCATTTGCTATTTAGGAAAGGAATGCCTGGCATCAGTATGTAGCTTACCTTCACTGGCTTGCAACACACTTTTTAAAATGGCACTTCCTCCAAATAAAAATCACAGTCTTTTTAAAGGCAGCCCAAGGCCATATTGAGGTCTCATTGAGAGTGATACCAATCCAGGAGAAATTCTTCAATCAAATTTAACCTTACCTCTATTTTCTGTTGCATTAATAAAAATGAATGGTTGGATTTTCCGTACAACCACACAAGTACTATTTGATTTTAGGAGTTCAGGAGATTGTGGGTCTTGGATGCGTTGTGCTGCAATGTCTTTTACAGCATTCAGCCTACGAGAAATAAAGAGGAAAAATCATCTAACAGGTTATAACCCTTCCAATATCAGGCTTACTGAATGAAAAGTATCTCAATTTTGTCAATTCAGTTATGAGGTGCTTTTGCACTATGAATATGTGTAGATGAAATGAGAAAGCAGTTAGAACACTATTTATCAAAATAATTCCTACAACAAGTTTAGGTCTGTTTTTAATTAACCAGACGTTGACTCTTTTAGAGGTGATTAGTAAATGGGATAAAAGAGAGATATGTTCAAGTTTGACTCTAAATTAGAATTAAAATGAATGTAAATCTCTTGAGACTCAAAAATATTTGACTAATGGAATGCAAGGTGTATACAAACATTTGATGAGATTAATTTGAAATTTAAATTTTTCAGTATTAAGAGTTTGGATTCTAGAAATAAGAAAGCAACAGTGGAGAAAGAAATTATCTACTGTTTGCTTCAGAAAACTGGCAGTTTTTACCCTTGTTATTTTCATGAAACTTCAGGAGGATAAAAACAATTTCACTTCATTTGAAAAAGCTGTTTCACTTCTGTCCTTAGTATAAGCTACATTGATTTCTATATCATTCAGACATGAAATAAGAATGTTAAGTTATTCCTTAAAGGGAACTAAAGATTTTGTAATGTATTCTGAGATAGGAATAATTTTAAAACTTATTCAGTGTTTTCTTTGTCCTTGCCCCTTGTTGCAGTAATTGTCTGGATATGTTTGTAAGGCACAAGTAGTAAGGGCTGTTACCTGAATTTTAGCCTTGCGCAGTATGATAAAGGGGGATAACAAGGTTTGGAAATTTGGACTCCCTGTCCTAGTACAGGGCTGGAGCTTGTTGCCAGCCCACCACTGCAGGTTCTCTCCAGTTCCTCTGCTGAGTGTGAGATTCAGGTGGGAAACTGCAGCCCTTCATGGAAACCCCGCTGTGTGACACGATGCAGAGCTGTGCCTGCACCGTAACGCACGTGTGATTGGGGGACAAACATGTCCACACCCAGGGGTGAACCTTGGGTTGTACTGTGCTTAGACAAAGCAAAACCACTTCTGAGCAGGGTCTGATGGAACTGGAAGTTTGCTGCAGTTTACCCACCTGGATCAGTTGCTTGGAAACCAGGGATGATTTTAGGTCTGGCTGGAAGCCACTCATTTTATAAGGAGAAAATATCTTAAGAATACTGAGGACTTTCTTTAGGCTCCCACACCTCAGCAGCAGATGCAATCTTTCACAGATGAAGTAATTGCCTGGGAAATTATCTTAAGGAGCACTGAAAAGAATAATTCCAGCTGTGTGTCCAGACACCCACAGACAAGTTCAGAAACGACTCAGGAAAATAATGCCTTTGGAAGTGCTCTGCCAGACTGTGCTAAGCACTTGTAGTGATCCCAGTAACTGGTTAACAGTTTGTTCACAGGTGTAACTGAGAGGAGGGTTTAGGGACATTGCAACGGAGGGTATAGGCTCAGACTTACTGCCTATACCATTAAAAGAGGTGTGGTATCAAGGCAGGAGTTGCTGCCGAAAAAGCTGATTTTTTCCCCTCATCTCCTTGCAAATTATAGTAAAATATGTCCAGAAAAATGCTTAATAAAGTATTGAACTCCTGCCCTACAAGCCATTTCAGAGAAACATTGTTTTGTAACTCATTCGATTTTATTTTTCTCAGAAATTCATGGGAGAAGTGACAGCCTGTGTTAGAACTAAATTGCAATAAAATAAATAAAATGACTATTCAAGCCGTTAGAGGAATCCAGCAGTAATTTAGAAGACATAGAAAAGATTTTAGGCAAATAATTTGAATTAGATTACCAGTGACCGGAGAAAGTATTTCAAGGGTTTCCATCTGTATTTTGGTGACTAAGGTCAGTAATAGTCACTTACCAGCATTGAGGATATGGCTTTGGGATTTAAAATGTGACTTTTCACTGTTAAGAAGGCAGTAGGGAAGACTGGGGTCTGTACTGATGCATAGCTGACAGAAAAGATATTTATCCCCATGTTATCCAGGGTTGATCTAGTCTTAAAAGTTGTTCTTATGTGAAGACTGGGAATCATGCACTGGGTGCTATGAGACTCTAATGCATCATATACTTTATCTCTTACTGCAGTGCTTTCAGCACCACTTAAGATTGCACTTAGAAACCAGACTGAACAGACTCCATAAAAATTAACTATTCCCATCAATGAATGTCCTCTTCCCAATATTTCTGAAGTAAGAGTTTTCTTCCTTTCAGTAGCCTTTTCCCAAGCAATAACTATCATCCTAATTGGTTGTAATTTATACCCTTATTATTAGGAAATCCAGGGAATGAAAGCTAAGAGACAACCACAAGATCTGCTGAAGCTAAGTCCCACATGTAATGGGGGATAAATGCTTGCACATATCTGCAGACCTGTGCTTACACACTTGGCCTCTCTGATGGACTTTGCTTTAAAAGAGCTAAGTCTGTGAGTTGTAGGTGCACCACAGAAGAATTCAAAATGCCTACTGCTTGTCACCACAATAATACTTGTGATGACAAGAATGCCCTTCAGATGAATTTGTTCTGCCTCCAACAAAAAGAAAACTGCATAAGAGTTGCCAAAATGCAACTCCCCTTCATGAAGAATATGTTTCAAGGAGTTTTCCAGAAATATTAAGGAGTTTGAAGATAAGACTGTCACTGGAGAAGAGATAAGTACATAATTATTAAGAGTGAGCAATTGCCAGTCACTGCCGCTTCAAGAGAAATTAAATTATTCTGAAAGAAGCTAATAAGAAAGGGTGTGGAAGATCTTTCTAAAATATAAGAAAATGAGAAAATATATGTAAAGATGGTATGAGGACAAAGGGATCAATGAGGCAGGTATGGGAGAAGATTTGGTCAAAAGAACAACATTTTTAGTATTTCATGTGAAAAATCCACAGTTAGTGTATGTAATCTGCAGGTTGACAGTGGGCATTTGCATGTGTATGCATATAGAAAAATGATAAAATGTGACACTTCACATTCACATACCAAAAAGTATTGTAGCCAAGAACATTCTTGATTTCAAGGACAAGAGCTCAGTTAGACATGAACGGGAGTAGCCTGACTGCCTTCCAAGGAGATCCATGGTTGTGTACCCCTGATAATCTGTTGCACACATCATGGGGTCAAAAGGGACCATCTGCATTTTTTTCATCTGGCTCATATCTTGTTTACACTGTGTAGAGAGCACTGATTTTTTGCTTTCTTTTTAGGCATTTCCGCTTCATGATCGGCTTTCCTTTCCCATACCTAGCTGTCATTTAAGCTATTAGAAAAATATTTTTACAATTATTATAAGCCATTAACTTCCTATGATGTAGATGTACATATGAGAATGCATTATTTTGCTAGATAAAAGAATTATCAGGTACTGCACAAATTTCCCTTCAACCAGTAGATTACACCTAGAGTGCTCTGAGCTTCTGGCCCTGTCATGTTTGATCAGCAGGCAGCTCTTGGTTTGTTCAGAATCAACATGCTGCTGTTTCTGGAGGAGTTTGACATCAGGAAGAGAGCGTGTAGAATTATTTGCAATTTACAATAAAGATCCTTAATAATGATTCTTTTAAAAACAGTGGTGCAGTTATAAACTAGTTGCGTAGTTGTTGATCTTGTCTGCCTTTCAGGCTGTTGTTGGCTGCTGTGATTTACAAGATTTTACAAGATGTGGGTGTAAGATTTTGCCTCTGGGCCAAAAGTAAGAGTTTGCATAATAAACTTGTATCCTTGAGCCTTACTGTAACTATGGAGACTGGGAAAGGAAAGAGCTATCTTCAAGGACTTCTGAGCAGGAGAGGGGTCATAGCTGGAGAAAAAGGCCAAACAACTCTGCACTCAATAAACTGAAGCAGGAAACCGCAGCATGACTCATTTCTTATGCGTAATGTATCATCAGAGCTCTCCCGTTACAGTTCACTGGTGGAAATGAAGTTCATCTTTCTCTGGCTTTCAGGAAACTGCTGAGAGAAAACTCCTTTAGGGAAGCCACAGCTCCAGTACTGGGTGTTTTGCAAGCAGAAGGGCAATGCTGATACCTGACTGCTCTTAGATCCAAATGGATACTTTGCATTGTCTTACCTCCAACTGAAGTTTCAGGTTCTCTTCAAACCACCTTTTCCTGGTGAGAACTTTGGTATCCTGGTATCCATAGCCTCAGTGTGAAAGCACTAGTATTGGATCAACTCCTTTCTTCTTATTCTCCACCATAATAATGTGAACAGCAAGCAAAACAACTCTCATCATGCAAATAAGCTAAAACAATGAAGTTTTTTATTGGGTTTTTTTTTGGACAACAATTGGCAGTTAAACCAGGTCTTGAAAGGGAACCAGTTTAGATTCTGTTCCTACTCTGATTTAATAACTGTTTTTGTGGGACTGTGATATGGGACTCTTACTGAACTTCACAAAAAAAAAAAGTGATCCTGTTTCCAAGTTTCCTGCAGGATTTTAGATTGGAGATAAAAAGCACCAAGGATGTATTGAGAATGCCCAGTGATTTGGGGAGATAAAACAGGGAGTAGAGACACACACACAGACATAGGCAATGCTGACCTAGAGCCATCTTGCTTTTTTGTTCTGAAACAAAATGTCCACAACAGAAGCCTCCTGTCCTGAAATATTAAACCATAGAGCTACAGGCTGTATTTTAAAACTGTTTTTGTTTTCATAAAAAGCTACATTAATAATATCTTGGCATGGTACTGAGCACCATCAATTGTGTAAAATTCTGTTGCCTGCTGTTCTCTTCTATCATTAATAATACATCCTAAGATGGGAGTGAGAACAGAGTCTTGCAATGCTAGCTGATAAGATAGCTGAAAATGCTTCTTTCATTCCAACTAAGATGATAAAAATAAGGAGGAATCTTTCAGGCCATAGATGACAGATTCAAAGCTGAACTCGGAGCATCTAACCCTGCTCAAAGTCATGGAACTTCACTGCCTTGGAGGGAACAAAAACGGAACTGAGATGTCAAAAAAAGAAAAAAACCTCCACCCTGGAGACACTTATATTCCCCAAGCCCTAAGTTTAGCCTTGAAAATATCAGCATGGTTTTCTCTATGCTCTAATGATCTGTCAGTGTACTATAAATTAAGCCTGTGCAATTGAAAAAACTAACATTTTTCTCCCCAGTTTTTGAAGGCTTTGTCCTTCCCATCTCCTGAAAATGTTGCCTTTATCCTCATCTGAAAAGTTAAAAAAAAATGTTCCTAGAAATGCTATTGTTCTTCTAGGCATGTTGTTTTTGAAAATAGTGCCTATAAAAACAATGGTGATATGCTCTTTCTTAGGAGGTTGTTCAAGAACTCCAAATTTGAGACCATGCACAAGATCCTAGAATTCATGCTTTCCAAATCAGTCATCTCAGAAATCTGTTTTTCATTCAAATTTATCTTGTTCAGATGTAGCATTAGACTTTTGTTCTGTCTTTCTGCAGTGAAAACACGTGTGGTTTTTGCTAATGAAGAAATTTGTTGTTTGCTTACTTTTTTCTGTTTTCTCTTGCAGAGGGCAGTTCAGGTAGACGTGGGAGGACTGAAATGCTGTTTTTCATGTTGTAACAAAGAGGAGGCACCTGACTTAATTTCAAATGAAGTTCTGGATCTGTCCATCGCATGTCCCTTTATAGCTCGGGAGGCCAGCAAGCTACTTTGAAAGTAAGTAAAGATATGTTGTGTCAGCTCTTCAACCTGAAGAATCATTTGGCACAAGAAAAACATCTGGACTGGTCATGAACAAAAGAATGCAAAAAATTTGGAAAGGGCTTCCCGTCACAGAAACACTGAGGTTCTGAAACAGCCGTCCAGTGCAACCAGTTAGATTTGCTGGGGGCTTCTTTTGCATTATCTTGTTTTCAGATTATAGTTTGATAATTCTGAATGGGATTATACAGTGTGGTTGCCAGCTTCTTCAGACAAACAGAATTATTTGCTTTGATACCTATTCCTAACATATTTGGTAATCAGATTTCAAAAGACAGGAAAACAGATTCCTTCTCTGATTCTGTTTTGTTTCTTTAGTCTGGAAAATTTCTTGTTGAAGCACTAATAGACAGAAATTATATTTTTGTGGTAACCAAATACTTTTCATGAACATTTTGATACTAACAACTAATACGAAGGAACCAAATACAATTTATGAAATGCAGATTTGAAAAGGATTTTTGTGAAGCAGTTTGCTGCTATGCTTAGAAAATATTTTGGTTATGTGTTACTGTCAAAAAGATCTGCTTATATGGTAGAGGTTAAGAAGTCACTGAAACTTCTTGTCAAAGTATACAGTAAAATAAAGAACTCCTTCTTCTGGGAAAGAAAAATGGTTAGTAAGAGTGAGAGTGTGGGGTCACAAGCACTGTGAGCCAATCTAAATGCAGGTTACCACTCAAAGGGGCCTTCCTGTTCTCCCTGGGACTATTTTTCTACCCACCTTCCCCCTAGTGTTTGAACCCATATATTAGTATTTTTTTAAGTTGAATTGGGAATTTCAAGTAAAACATGATATTGTAAGACAAGAAAAATCTTTGGAAAGATAGCAAGACCCCGAGACAGAGAGCACTTTCTTGTTTTCTAATAGATTATTAGGTGCCAGTATTACCTGTAAACTGAATGTGGTGGTAGCTGTGCCTGTGGGTGCCACATGCAGCTCCAGCAGCGCGTAGGGAGAGAGTGTGGTGGGAAGTATTCCTCCATGTCACACAACAAGGGGAGCACTTGCTGCAGTGACACTCCTATTTCCCTTTGATTTCCCAGCTGTACTTTGTCCTTCTGGGCAGAATAAGCACTACTGACTGACAACATGGCATGGCATACCCTTTACACTCTCTTTGGAGTGTTGTTGTGTTCAGGTACAAACTGGACAGAATTCACTCTTTCCTTCTTCATCTGCTGTGCCATAATCCCACAGATTTTATTTTTCCAGGTATGGAGGAAGAAGATGACACTAGGAAAGAGGCCAGAACAGTGTCTTGTGTAGTTTTCCAAGGTGACAGTTAGACCAGCATATGATGAAGTGAAATAGTGCTCTGCAGCTCTAATCAAAGCTTCCATCCAAGCTGCCTTGTTTCTGGGACTTGGCTGGTTTCTGGTGGCTCCTCTGTGTTGCTGTGGGTGCCAATCCCAGCATTTATCTGCTTCTTGAGACAGTTGTTTCCCTCAGTTCTCTCATTTTATCTGCTCTCAACTTTAAATGATCTTTTCAACTTTTCTGAGAAGCTAAAATGTAAGCCACTCATACCTAGTCTTCAAACAGCAAATTATTTCCTAGATAAATAAAAAAAGCTCCCAGGGATCTAATAAATATGTTTTTCAATGCTTGTGACCATTCTTTGGGTATTTATCATTGTCTCTACAGATTCTTACAGGTTCGAAAGGTGAACACTTGAATTCAATTTCTCGTTGGTCATTAAATTCCGCTCTCTAGTTTTGTCTGATACTGCAGTAACACTCTCTTACTGGCATTCTTAAAATCTTTGTCTCTTTTCCACTGTTATCTGCATTCCACTGCTTTTTTAAAATGCTTTTCATATCCTTCAGACTCTTTGTGCTACACTAGAAGGTATTTTACGGAGGGATCATTTTCTGTGACAAGTTCAAAATGCTCCACTCTTGCATGCAATGTCTTGAGTGGTGGATAAATTTTCTGAGTCATGACATATTCATTCTACTATTCTTCTAGGAGATTTGATACTTGACAAATCCATGCCTTTGGGCAGTTTAATATACATTAGACGATCGATTACACAGTCAGAGCTTGACAGTGGAGCAAGGTCAGCAGAGGGCCATCAAGGCAGTTATGGGCTGGAGCACATGGCATTTAAGGAGAGATGGAGAGAATTAGTTTGTTGTGTGTGGAAAAGACTAAGAGAGGATCTTATGATTCTCCTCAGCACCAATTAAGTGGATGCTGAGAAAATGCAGCTATGTGCTTCTAGAAGGCACACAATGACAGGACAAGGGGCAACAGGTAAAAGTTGCAACTGCAGAAATTTGTACTAGGTGTTAGGAAAGAATTTTTTCACTCTGAGGGTAGTCAGACACTGGAAAATGTTGCCTGAAGAGGCTGTGAAATCTCCATAGTTCGAGATATTAAAACTTCAGCTGAATAAGGGCCTGAGCAACCTGACATATCTTCAAAGGCGGATCTGATTCTGAAATAGTCTGCTTTGAGGGGAGAATTGGACTGGATGACCTCCAGAGGCCCCTTCCTGAATAATTCTCTGTTTCTATGATTACACATACTGTTATAAATAGCAGACTACACACCAATAGATCACCTCTTCTATATCAATGTTTTAACATGATAATACTCGTTTTAAAGTTTTGGAGAACTCTGGTTCAGCAAGATTCAGCATGCAAGTGATTTACACATCCTGTTGAATATGGCCCTAAACCATTAAAGCTATTTAGCATTTTACTTTCTTCTTTCTTGTGTGCTCTCACTAGGGAAGCCTGAAAGCATTATTTTCATAGAAGATGCAAAAAGGAAAAGTATGTAAATCCTGAAAAATGCAATCAGTGGTTTCTAGTTGCATTACAAGACTATAAAAGTTGTAATTTCAACTACTACGTAGTCTGTCAGCTATTGTAGTGGCTCTTCTACCTGCTAATATAATTCTGGAAGTATTCTGGAAGAGGGATACCAACTAGATATTTTTATGCCATTGTTTGCTAGCAAACTCCATGGCGATGACCTATCTGGTGTTTCCCTAGCTTCTGTAAAATTTTAAAAATTTAAAATTTTTATCTGCAACAATTTCATATCTTTCGATTTGTTAGGCTCAAAATCTTGCTTGTGGGCAAGGATGAATCTTACCTTGTACACAGTAAAGCAAAACAATTATTATTAGTCTTGAATTTATTCTTAGTCTTGTTGAAATCTAAAGGGTCAAATCTTTATCCGTGCATATCTAATTTTTACAGGAAAAGAAGAAATATTAATGCAGTTAAAATTGGTATATGCACAGTTCATGGTTTCTATCCCTTTCCCAATTCCACGTTCACCCTTCCACTGCTCCTTTGGGTCCTAAAGTGAACAATTTCACTGATGGAGTGTTACAGACAGTTGTCAGTATCTGAAGTTCTTTGCAGAAGAAATGAGCTCGACATGTTGGGGGATCCTTCTTTCTCCCAGTGTAGTGTACTGCGGTCACTTTTATTTAGTCAATAAAATGCATTCACAACTTTCTTCACTGGCCTACAGCATCATGTTACACCTGAGTTCATGACTTATGTTGCCCTTTACATGGTGGATATTTTGTCTTTGTTCTTGTTGTTACCTGTAAACCAGATTTTGTCCAGGTCCAGGTATACATTTTTTAACTGACCATTGGTGGGTGACTTACAGCCATGAGCTCTCCAATGTCAGACGTGTGCCCCATCTCTCATCTTGCCTCTGCTCCTCTAATTGCACCCTTGCCTTGCCTTTTCATTATATTGCTTATTGTGCCAGATCTATATTTCTCTACACTGCATCTTTGATTTGGCCATGAAATACCTCACAGAATAACTGTTTGCTGCTGCTATCTGTATAAAACTGTGGTTCCAATGATGTCTTAGGTTTTAACTTTTATATTTTTCAAATCCTGTACTGTCTGGTGTGTAACTCTGAAGGTTCATGTGGCCTGTTAATTACTGTTCTCTCATGCTGGTTAGACATAACAAACCCTCTCTAGGTTTGCACTTCAAGGACACCTTGATTGTCCCAGGCCCCAAAATGTGTAAACTAAAAGCCTTTGAGAGGAGGGGCAAACTTGGAATAATTACATAATAAACTAAAGTTATAATTGGAGAATTAACCCTGATATGCAAATGGACCAAACTTACAAAAGTGTGAAGAACTCAAGGCCCAGTGTCCATCTTGGGGGGAGCCCCTCATCGGCTTTACACTTCCAAGGTGTACCTTTGAAGGCCCTTCAAATAAATACCTATTTTTATTCTCTTATTTTTGTCTAGCCTCTGTTTCCAGGTAGCCACTTCAAGGCATCACGACCTCACACAGTTAAAAAGAAAGTAAACTGAATTATTCAGATAAACCTGGTTGATGAGGGAAATGGCTAAACCAAGTAACAAAGCTACAGGTAAGCCAAGGAAATTTCAGATAGTACAAGCCCAAAGAGCCACAGCGCAGAGGCCTTGCTAACTCAGACAAAGCTTACAGCCTGTCCCTAGCAATGATGACATGTTAGGGGACTAAATGGGAGGTTCCATGTGAAACACATCTGCTTGGCAACTCCCATCCACAGGTCTCAGGACAGCAAGTCCAATGGTGTTACCTTTCATCCCCTGAACTTGCAAATTCATCTCAAAATTATATCAGTTTGATTCATCAAGAGCTGCTTTACATAAATTATGTCAATATTACATTAAATATATTACTCTTCTGTGGTTCACTATCAAGTTCCACATCAGCCATTTTTGCTGCTTTTGTCCATAATCAGTGCCTCGTTTACAAGCTTATTGCTACTTGAATTGTATCTGAATTATCCTTTTAAAACACTACAGCTTCCTTCCAGTTCTTTGAAACTCCCCTAGTTTTAAAAAAACTTTTTAAAAATCAATGTTCTCCGTTGATAGAACTCTTTAGGTGAATTATTTTTAAATCCTGGATTCAAAACATCCAGATTCAGTTTTGACACATATAATAACAGTAGATGAGAGATAGTGTCATCTACCAGATACTGTATTTTCATTTTTTTTATAACATACCCCTCCAAAAATACCCCCCAAAAAACCAAAACCTGGTTTCCAACTGATACTGTGAAGTTCCAACATGGCATGGGCAAACCTGGAAACCAGTATCTGTGGGAAGGCCAAAACATTACCATTGGTGAGTTTATTCAGGGGATGAGTGAACCGTTTTGAGTCCAAGGGAAAAGGTAGATGACTCTCTAAAAGGGATTTGTTAGTGGACTTCATAGTTACAGATTTCTCATGAAGCTAGCCTGGGAAAGTGATAAAGAATGACCCTGTGAGGAGAGAAAGTGAATTATAGAAACAGCCACTGGTAAACCCTACGGGAATCTATGCAGGCAACCTCTCCCCTTGCAGACTTTTTTGCAGGAGTATAGTGTGAATCTGTATTTTGGTTTTTAATTGTACAGAGACGCTAAAGTATCCAGTCCAACTAAGCAAATATTTAGGCAACTGTGAGGCTGAAATTGAAATTTATTCTGGTCAAGTCTATAGAAATGAATGACCATGAAAGCCAATGAAGCTAAATAAAAGAAGCTTTCTCATGGGCAAGGAGCATTCAGAAGGGATAAATATTATTAAAATCAAAACATGAAAACCTAGACTCATGGACATAAAAGCGGACTGAATATTTTGATCAAACCACACAAACATTGCTTCACTTCACAGTAAGCTTCTTTATTCAGCAATTAGAGCCTCTTCTTCCACTTCCCAAATGAGAGATCATTTCTTAATAGCATATTCTTATCTTGTATGAGTATGCATAATTAACTGTTAAACAATGGAATTTGAGAATGCTATTTTCTTTCATGATTTACATTACACTACAAAGGATTGTTAGTGACTTAGAAGTGTTAGTTTCAAGCTTTAAATTTATGGTTTTATGTTTTCTAAGATGGGATCAATCCATTTGTTTGATTCAGTCTTATCAATTGTTTCTTTATTTTTTGCCTCTGGACTTTTACGAGCCCATGTTATTTGATTCTTTCATATAGTCATGCTTGTTGAATACCTCCTTGATATGTTTTCCAGAGATCGTGTTATGTTTTAGTTCTCAGTGAATTAGCAAGGAAACTAAGTTCATTGAAGTCTATCCAGAGCCTTTCATCTAGGACCAGCTAGCAGTTGATTTGAAATCACATGTCCACCATTTGCTCTTGTTTATATTTGTTCAACCTTGCTAAAGTTGATATGGTCGTGTCAGTATAATTAAGGAGAACATTTACCCAGAGAACATTTGCCCAAAGAACATTCCTTAAAACAGTGACCTGACTTGTAAAAGCAGCATATTGATGTTATCATGAAAAAGGGATCTGTGGAGCTAAGTTCTCTGTCAAAAATGGCTGAAGATAAACTGGTAACCCAGAAGACTCCTGTACGGAACTGGGTGTCCGGTGTCTGTAGAGGATGGGAGGATGACCATTTTCAGTCTTGCATCTAAATGGACAAATGTGGGCTCCCAACACACTTGCTCATCAACAATGGAACGCTGCAGGAGTCCGCAATCTGGTGTAGAATCATGAACCTCCTGACTTGATCATGTGGCATAGAAGTAATGTATGCCTAAAACTCACTATTGTTCCCACTGCAGAGTTGGAATCTGTACAGCAGGGGCCAGGAAAATGATGCACTTCATTAGGATAGGGACATAACTCCCAATTGCATCGGGAGAACATTGCATGTGCCGTGTTCTGGTTGGTTGACTGTTTTATTAAGAGACCTTCCAGTTTTTATCATCTGATCCTAAAATCACACATCTTCTGGAAAAGAGAAGGGGCTTTCTTACACTTCAAAGCAGGCATTCATGCCAGTGAATGGTATTCATCTTGCTTGACATGCATAAAGCAGATTGGTTTATAATTTGGCTCTGACTCCAGCTTTTAGCATTCAACAAAGTTCCCTTTTACAGAGGCTGAGGTTACCTTCTTGCACTCAGCCCTGCCATACTGTAGAGTTGGAATAGGCAATCTTTCTGCTGTTAATGTGGGTTTATAATGCTGCATTCAGATCTATGACAAATGCAACTTTAATTGAATATGCTGTTACTGTTAATGGATTTACTACTGCTTAGAGCAGATCTGAATTTGGCTTCTCTGTAAGGAAGGACATTTCAAACCTGTTGGTGCAGTTATTTCTACCTTTCTTTTGCCAAGTGTCAGTGACTTTTTTCCGTGATTCACTGCAAGACCTGAAACTGATGTTTAACTTGTTGAAAAGCAGCGTTGCAGTTGTTGCTGCTTCAAATGATGCTCTTTCCCCTGAATAAAACAAACAAACAAACAAGCAAACAAACAAATAAATAAATAAATGAGAATTCTCTTTATTTATCTGTTTATTCACTGTTTTTTCTATTGATTCATTCAAGGTACCTACCTTGGTAACTACTAAAATCTTTGCTTGGAACTCAGTTCCTAATTTGCCAAGGAAAACCCTGGAGGCACGTTATACTCTGTCCAAATACCATATTGAGTGCTGAGGAATGGTTTAAAATGTTCTTGCAAAAGTTACTTCTTGAGAATTGTGTTAAGTTTTAATTTGTTGTAATTGTTCCATCCTTTCCCAATATCAATCCACCAGAATATTAATGTTTTATTCCAACATGCTCTGTAAAAACACCAAAACTGTTGAAAATTTTCAGGGAGAAGCTACAGCTCCCATAAAATTTCATAAAGAAGGGGAATTAGGTAAGGCAAATAAACTGGAAACTTTGAAAGGTGATGTATTTGATGAGAGACTGCTACAGCAATCTAGAAACAAAACTAGAAGGGAAAAGAATTGTTCAATGTACACCACATGATGTTTGAAAAAGCTGTAGCATATATTGCTATCCCCTCCTTGATACTACCTTTACAGGGCTTGTATAGGGGAATACCTAGCAGTGCAATCAATCAGTGGTGCCCCTGTCATTGTCATGTCACTTTCTTTAATCAGTTCATGTTTGCTGGTCAGAAGGTGGGTTTCCTCTCGTTGAAGCAGGAAGTGCCGTTTCCAAGTACACCTGTGCTCACTCCTGAAGTCCTTGGTTCCGATTAACTACCAAAGGAATTACAGATGCAAGAATTTGCTAGACAAAGCCTAATCCTGCCAAAACCATGCTGGAGCAAATTTTCAAAGCTTTGTGTAATATTTCACGTCTGATAGTTTTTGTAGTTCAGCTTAGAAAGAGGACGGATGTGTAGGATTTCCCATAGTCCTCTCAGTATTGTGCTTTTTTATTAATTAAAAAGAAAAGAGCTCTGGGATATCAAAAGGCTACTAAATAAATTGCCTGAGCTATAGTCACTGTAGCTGGGAGTTTTCCTTCTACTGAACAACCCTATTGTTTGTGATTCCAAAAGCTTAGTGCAATTAAGAGTTTTGCAAAATGTCTCATGCTTTTACATGTTCTTTATTTTTTTATGATTTTCTCCCTTTTCATTTAAACTGAAATGGCTCTGTTTATGAGTTGAGAGCAAGCTTTAATGGCAGCGTAACGACAGCCCCCGGCCTGTTAGCAAGAGTGGGCACTGCCTTCCTTCCCATAAATAGGAACCATTTTATAAATGGAAACCCTTTTGCCTACTGCTTGAGCAGTGCCTTTGAAAGCATTTACTTCTAAGACATTTATATGGATCAAGTGTTCCTGAAATTGTTGAAAATTTAGTCCTTGAAATGTTCTGATGATTTTTTTTTGAAGTGGCATTTTGTACAGCTGGGAATAACATGGTATTTTAGTTCGAGAGAATAACGTTTTTTGTTTCATGCCATCAGGCATGTTTGAAAGAAATTCGATAAATTCTTTCAGTTTCTGATGTCAGGCCTGTTGATGAATGAATTTCTAAGAAATTTACATACTGAATATGTGAAAGAGAAAACAAAAACTGTACTGGAGTGTGAGATGTGACAATATATATGCTGTCCTAACACCAGAAGTTAAGGAAAATATCTATTCATAAAAATCTTTCATTTTGGTATGAATCCTTTGACATGAAGATTTCATGGTGAAGGGAATGGACTGCAGTTAAAATTCTTAGTTTTCAGAGTTCTCATAGGCCTGAACAGTGAACATGTGTTTTGTGTTAAATATTCACAGAAATATGTGCTCCAATAAAATGAAACTTTAAGCCACCTAGTGAAAAAATGAGAATCTGAATGAGGAAATTAGGAAAATAAGGTGAAATAGTTTGGATGCACGATATCAACTACTCTCAGCCACAAGAATTTTAATCACTGTAAAAACATGGAAGAGTTCTTAGCTGGAAAACATGTGACAGAAGAACTACTTAGCTGTGTTTACCTGAGGTAGTCCTGTGATTGAAATTGCCATGTACAACAACAGGAACCAAGGAATTTTAAATTAGTGTTTTTTATTCCAATAGTTTCTGCCATTGGTTTGAAGCAGAAATAGGAGTAATCTTTTGATTTCAGATACCTGCTTGTCTTTTTATTGTTGAGGAATCAGTTAATGGCTTACTTAGGTATGGTCCTTGCATCTCCAACATTAAAATGCACCAATACTTGAAATTTGAAAATAATACTACATTTAACTGCTTGTTCCTAACTTGTTTGTTACTGATTGTCATAGATACTTACGTTGGGAGGATACAGAATTTTTATGCCTATGAGGAAAAAAGCATTGTTGACACCAGTTGTAAATTATGTTATGCTCTTGACTTTTAATCAGGAACTTAATTCTAGGGAAGTATAACAACTGTCCTTTCTCCTTGAAAAAACCAAATAATTTACTTTTTCTAATTAATCCTTTAATTTGCAGAATTTAATAATCTATGTTTACTGTTTGGTCTCAGCTTTAATTTGTATAGTATGCATTCTTCTTGGCCCTTTTCTCCAGAGGGCTGTATAGGAGAAAAAGCTTTGTGTTAGAAGGTTTCAAATTGTGGCTGATGTGCCACATGTGGCCGTGTCCACTGTTCATGTGTTTCTTTGTCCTGACCACAAGCAACCAAATTTCAGGGTTCATGACTTTCATAACTCAGATCACATGATAAATTATGTCCTTATTTCTTGGATATTGAGGAAATTAAAGGTGAGTTTATAGCTTGCACAGAACAGTTGTCTTTTACTGATATACGTCGCAATTTAGGTAGATGGGAACAATCTTTTGCATGTAAAGCTTACTAAAAGCAAAAAACTTTAATGAGTTTTTCAGCATGGAAATGGTAACAACAGTTTTTTGGTTTCTACAGCCCTGGTTAGTTACAAGTAACAAAAGTTCCCACACCTCAGTCCAAAATATGTAAAATATCTTCCTTTAGGCATGAAAGGACAAATATTTTAACAATGGGATTCTAGATTTACCTAGATTTACATGGATTGGAGGGTTTTTTTTGATCTACAAGGAAATAAATTATTAGTGAAAGTTTCTGAACTTCATAGGATCCTTGCAGCACATTTGGAAAGTGAAAAATTTTGCCACTCATTGGGGAAAAAATATTCCTTTGCATGACTCTATGATGGATTTGATTTAGTAATGGAAAATCATAACCTCCTCTGAACTCTGAACTGTTATTATGGAACAGAAGGATATAATTAAAAAAAAAAAAGTAATGCCTTTGCCTAATTAAAACCTTATTCTTTAACTGGATTAGATTACTTTAATTTTTTTTTCAAGTCCTTTACTTGAAATTGAACTCCATAGAATATGGAAAATCAGTTTTCCTTTCTCATTGATTCTTTATTTTGTGTGCTGTGATTTGAATGCTGACACTGATGGAAGAAATTGGAAGCCAACTAGTAGTTTAAAATCTGAGCGTTCCTAGTAAACCCCTTATTTTATCATGCCAATTCCCTTTCCCTTGGCCATTCCAAATGAAATTCCATTCTTACATTCTTCTGAACAGGGTTTTTTAGCTGTTTAAAAAATGTGCATTCGCTAAGTAATCTCACATAAAATCTCTGTGGTATTTTCAGCATTTCCGATTCTTCTGCCACAAACCTTTTTCAAGCTGAATTTCATGTGTGCACAAAATAAGCAAGGGTCTCAGCTTATGAAAGATGCAGTAATAGAAAAAGACTGTTGATATAAGCAGAAATATTTCTTTAACAAAATGTCTACAAACTACCGAATTTAATGCTTCAAACTATCATTGATGGAAAAGGCATGAATATATTTTATATAGCTCAATAAACAGCCACCACCAGATTTGCTTCTGTCTGTATCTGTGACTTCTGCATAAAAATTACTACAGTTGAAGATGACAGAAGGCACATTTTTAATATAATGCTTGTGTTTTCAAAGTGTGGTCAGAGTACCCATTCTCTAGTAAATTTTGTACAGTGTTACATTTTGGAAATATGACTGAAATATGTCTTGTAGCATGAGTGTATTTTTTGTTCTTTCACCATTATGTCATCTTGTCCCTCTGTCCTCAGAACAATGAATGCATGAACATTTTAGAATGCTGTTACCAGAAGGCTGGTGAATGATAAAACAGAGGCAAAAAGGCCAGATAAAGAAAATGTACTCTTATATGGTTCTCTTTTTGTGCGAGTTCTAACTTTGTCGGTTTTTATGGTTATTTCCAAACTGTCCATTTTAAGTTTCTTCAAACTTGTGTACTTACATGTATTTGGCATCCCACATGCACTCTTCCTCCAAAACCTGGGGAGAACTGCAGTTGTTTTTAATTAGGAATTATTGAATACAGGGGTTAAAATTGTTCTACAAAATGGTGTTACATCTAAGTGTAACAATAAGACGGTCAGGATTTGCTGACTCTGACTCCAAGCTGTCCCTCTAACCACATTCAGCATGGGGTAATATTAGTGTTGACATTATAGGTCTAACTGGTTCTGCATTTTTTGTTAGTGTAGTACTTCTGGCTATTCATTAATGTCTAAATTGGTGACATCACTCTTGGTGTTTCTTCCCTCTCTGTTATTTTCAGCAGGTGTGGAAACACAAATGAATTTATTTCTGAGAACAGAACACACATTCTCTCTACAAAAAGGGAGAAATATCTTGTGCAAAAAATAACCATAGGACATCCTCATGCCAGTGGAAGCACTGGATATTCATATTAATTATTTGTGATCTTTTTCTACTTCTTTTATGCACTTCTTACATGCTTGGGAGAAGAATACATCCAGAACTGAATGTTGTTTATCTACTCAAGTCTGAAAGAGCAGAAGAATTTAAGGAATAACACAAACACAGAACATTTCAATTAGTTTTCTTTGTATTCTGAGATGAGATTTCAAAAGTTTTAACTAAAAAGTTATTTCAGTATTAGTGATCTTAGCATGGGTTTATATCTCCTAATTCTCTTTTGAATGACTTCACAAAATTATTAAATAATGTTGATCAGTTGGGAGGAGAAGTAGTCAGTTGATGACAAATTATAGTGAATGTTGAAGACATTAAAACATATATACTTTCCCAATCTTCTTTCTTTAATGAATTTTCAATTTAAAGTGTTCCATAGTAAATCTCAATTCCCTCTTTAATAATTAAGAAAAATCTCTTCCTCCAGAATAGTGAAAGGTCTGACACAGCAGTCTGTATTGCCAGAGGAAATCTGACAAAACCCCAACTTTATTTGATAAAAATACTACTTAAATCTTGATTTTATAGGTCTTTTAAGTCCTTATTAAAAGTAGACGTGTTAGGAATATAGAATGGTAGAATAGATACTTTAGAATCTGTTATGATACAGGGACTTAAAAGAGTAGGTGTCCACTTAATTGCTTGGAGTACCAGAAAGTTATTAAAGTGCACTATGCAAAGCTTTATAATCTAGAAAACTGTTTAAATTTAAACCTAGTTTAAATATTGTCAGAACAGGATTTAATGTTAAGGAATTATTCTCTACCACATTAGAATTTATAGTATATTCAGCTGAAATAGCATCGTCTATTGCAGTGCAGTATCCATCATCCATGGTGAAAAGTTTCTGCAAGAATGGAACAATTTAAGCAAATAATCTCTGGATTTCCCAATGGATACCACATTTCTAGATTTGTCTGTTTTGATTCCTGCCATCTCAGTATAAGGACAACATTTATTTTCATATATTTTGTACCAGCCAAGAACACCATCACCAACAAACAAATAATCCCATCAGATAAAAAGTTATATATTTTCCAGAGCATTTGGCTCAACAGATGTGGAGTGAATAAATCCAGTTTATAAGTCAAAAAATAAAAACTATCTTCTGAAAACTGTTGCTTTTGTGGCAAATGCTGACTCCTAATGATAGGAATAGGCAGATGCATCAGTTCAGTGCATGGCTCTGAGGTTGGTGTCACTTGGTCTGTTCAGCCTGGAGAAGAGGAGACTGAGGGGAGTCATTGCAATTGACAATTTCCTTGTGAGGGGAAGGGGAGGGGCAGGCACTGATCTCTGCTCTCTGGTGACCAGTGACAGGACCCAAGGGAATGGCCTGAAGTTGTGTCAGGGGAGGTTCAGGTTAGATACTAGAAAATAATAGAGGGTGATTGGTCACTGGTACAGGCTCCCCAGGGAAGTGGTCACAGCACCAGCCTGACAGAGTTCAGGAAGCATTTGGACAATGCTCTCAGGCACATGGTGTGACTTAGGGATGATACTTTGCAGGACAGGGAGCTGGACTCAATGATCTTCGTGGATTCCTTCCAAATCAGCATATTTTCTGATTTTGTGACTCAGAAACTCTATATAATGGCAGAATTTCTTTGTTACGGATTTAAATTCATAATCTCATTGGTATCAGTAGAGAGATGACCCAAATGTATCTTATTCTCATCCCTCAGGAAGAGTGGGGATAATAACCACCTATTTGCTCTGTTTTGGAGCAATATATGACAGAGTAGCACCTTGACTGGTGCCTAATGCCAGTGGGCAATCCTGTTAGAGGAGTAGAGAAATTGGCCGGTTGTATGGAGTGCACTAAGAGACTTCGCAATAAGACACAGTGAGTGCTGTGAATACCCTTTAAAATCTGGCTCTTTATGACCTATTTTAGTTAAACTTCCTATGGCAAGTTTGGAATTTCTCATTCTATAGATAGGGAATAGTAGGAATACCTTGTTAAGGGTAAATAGAACTTTACAGTAACGTCCATTTCATGAGGATTTTTACATGTGAGCTTTCCACCAAATCTATAGGAGTACTAATCTGAATATAGTGTCACACACACCTTAGTTATGGGAAAGCTGTAATTCATTCTTAGAATGCCAAGTGGATTGCTGAAATATAGACAAACCACAAAGTGACCTTTTTGCTCCTGTCTAAACAGTTTTCATGGAAGAGCAAGATGATGTTCCAGACACGTAGAACAGGAAAAAGGACCAAAAAATATTTTGACTATATTAAATAATTAATAAAAGGTGACTAATGAAAGTAACTCAGGTGGTACAATATAATTAGGAAGCTTGTTACAAGAATTACAAGAGTAACACCTATAAACTATTGACACAGTAATAAACACAAGACTGTTTTCCCAGTGCGAGCTATTATTTCTTAAATCTCTTTTTCTGAATATTTTTCAACTTGGCAAACATTTTTAAAGAAGTTGAAGTTTCCATTTTCTTGCTCTTACCCTGATTTTCAGGTTTAAATTAGCATGGTAATTCCAAGCCATTTTGGAAGAGTGCATGTGAGTGGAGATTCTACTGTAATTGGTGAACTTTACTTAATACATTACTATGTTTCCTTTTAGATCTAAAATGGTTTACAGCAGTGCTTCCCTTTAACCCTGGACTTGATGCACTTTACAAAGTGTGACATCATTGTTACTTACAGTTAATACACAAAACACAGGGGAAGGACAAGTAATTAACAGCACACTGAAACTGTATTCTTGGGAGGTATCCGGGTTGCCCTGGCTGTTCTTGGACACTGTTAACCTTTCTGAGTCTGCACAAACGCTATTGTTTGTTGCTGGAAGGAGAAGAGCTTTGAGTCCATATGTGCACACTTCAGGATACTCACATCTGCTTCATTCAGTTTTGATACATGATCTCTGGGTTGGACACATGTTCTTTAGACTGTTTATTAATTAGGCAGTCATTTTCAGCATGCTGTGAACCCTGCTTTAGCCAGCTGAGGAATTGGCCTTTTTTACAAAGCAGATTGTTACACAGTCCATGTTAGCTGGTGTTCTCCGTTGCACTTGCCTAAATCATGCTGAATGGGAGATCTCAGATTATGTGTTTAAATGCTGGAGTTCCTTCAGATCTCTGTGTGCTTTCTTGGTTGCTAGGACAATGTTGAGCTAACATCCGTATCAGTTCACAATGGATGGGTCAGCCAACTGTGAAACCTATAAAACTGGGTCAAGAATAGTTCTGCCCAGCCCAGCAAGAGTGAGGCCTGAGCCAAAGGAAATAACCTTTTCCCTTGGCTATTAATTTTCTTATAAATGTAGAGCTTATTGTACCAGATTCATGAAAGGTAAAATCAAAGCATGTATGAGCAAATATAATGATTATTAAAACAGGAAAATACTATTGATATTGGAACGGCCTTTGGTGCTTTTAGGGTAAGAATTAAACTGATCTTGAAGTTATCTGGCAGTGTGTGAAAGCTGATCCACTTGTATTCGAGCTCTAGGTTCAATAATAAGAACATTTTTGAGAAATATAATGGAAAATATTACAGCTATTTTGAAACTACATCAGCTCACATATGTTCTGAAATATTAACTTGGCGTGTTCCCTCCTGATTGCTTTGTAAAACATTTTCCTCTTCTTGTGACTGCCTCTACATTGGTGCATAAGGGCATTTGTGCTATTGACATGCATGGCTAATTTCTTATTTTGTATGCAAGCTCATCAGGGCAGTACTTGATGTTGGCCTATGTTTGTGCAGCATGCACCACAATGAGTCTCTGTTCTTGTTCACAGAGACAGTGAAATAAAAATGACTAATAAAAATGGGAGGGAGGGTGTAAATATGACTGAAGATGGATTCTTAGAGGAAGATGGATTTTTTTTGTTTGAAAGAAATGGCCAGAAAGCGAAGAAGAGTGGTTTGGATTGAACTGAGTGTCTGTATTAGTACTGTTAGCTAATGAATGGTGTAGATTTCCATAACATCAAAAATACTTTGCGTCCTTTTGAAAAAGATTTTTTTTTCAATGCTCTTCTAATCCTGAATAAAAATAGTACTTTTGCTTTGTGTTCACTTGTCTGGGGTGGTTCTATCTTCAACCCTGCCATTTAAGGTACTTTAAAAGACTTTATTCTTAGATAAAGTTCTTAAAAATTGTGTGTGAATACTTGTTTCTGGTTGACTTCATATAGTCTTCCCATTTCATTAATGGGAAAGATGCCAGAGCAGAAGTGCTTATAATCTTTTCCTTGCAAATTTCAAATTTTTACCTTGCAAACATTAATAACTTCCAATATTACTTGTGGGAATATTGCCTTAAAAACCGTAGGTGACTAGTCTAATTATTAAAAGTTTACGGGACTAGAGTTTCTCCGCTTCTCTCCTGAGTTTCAGTCATGCTACACTTACAAATTCTATTGCAACACTGTTGGAGGTGTGCAATTAATGCTGACTGAAAAATATTACTCTTTAGCAGACTATTCTTCAGTAGTTGTACGGACAGTGAGATGTCCTGACTGCCTCCACAGAAATACCTTTGTTAGTTATAGATAGTATTAAGTTTGTATTTTCTTGCTTGGATTTCACACTGATAAAATGACCTGCTTTGAATATGTGCAGTGTATTGGCTGTTAAATGCATAAGGGGTTTTTATCGCATGTCTGTTGCAATTTGTTGACATTGCTGACCTTTCTGCCGTTTCGCTGAAGAATGGTTAATGAACTTGTGAGCTGAAAGATTGTTTTGTGTTAAAGAAATATTTTGGTTTCATAATCTGCTGTAAACTTGCTGATGGGTGAGGTTCCAATTGTTTTATGTGTTTGGGAAGATAAAAGAGAAGATCGGAAAATCTCCATTTGAAGAGAATTTCCTGCCTTCCCTCTCTCTTCAAAATGTAAGACAATAAACATCTACATCCAGTTTCTATAAAAATACTGGATCGTTAGAAAATTCTCTACATTCTGGAAGGCAAAAGGTGGCACTGAAAAAAAGCCAGATGTTTTTTGGTGTCCTTGCTGCTGCATGTGAACGTACACATCAGGAGCTAGTCCCAGCTCTGCTGAATGAGCGGGACTCAAGCACAGTGGAAAATAGATCCCCGCTGTCTAATGCTATCTCATAGCCTTTTAATTGAATGTGAATCCAGTGCACTTATAATTGCCAGTAGGGTGCCCTTTACATCAGAGGGTAACTTCTTTTCTTTCTGAAGTTGTGTATTTTCTGGATTGTTTGACTTCAGTGAAAAATTAATCTGCAGTCTGCCATCATCCATCACCAGTACCCCACAATTCCTTGCTTCATTTCCACAAATCTTTCTTTTAATTCCATTTTCACTATAAATCAGAGACTAACCCATTCTACAGCAAATTCTGAAGTTTTTTTTTACAAAATCTGGTAGAAATAATACCTTACAGCATCTATAGCCATGTCTGAGTAGCATGAGCAGTCACAGGCGGGTGCCTCAGGCAGTGATATAAAAGTGGGCTCCACTTGCATAATTGAGAATGGAGCATTGTGCAGTCCTTCAGAGCTTGCAGCCAAATACCACAAGTAGTTATGTGGATCTGGCTGTGTCCCCAAACCAGTTGGCTACATTTCTCCAAGGGCAGGGTACATTGCTGGGCCTTTTAACCGGCCCCTGTGCTGGAGAGCTCCAGCCACGTAGAAGGGCACCATGCAGTTGTTTACTTCCGGTTGTTCTTGGTACATAATTTGCTTAATTTTACAGCCAGAATGTATTTTTAAGTTTTGGCACTAATAAATGTGAAATAGAGTTTTTATTGTTGAAGAAACAGTATTTGTTTTGTTGTGAACAGTAAAGGGCAAAAACCTTTCTTAATTTTTTTTTTTCTCATTTCAGCATGTTCCTTAAAGTTCCTCTTATTTCCTACTGTAGGTTACTTATCTGATGTTGCTTGGTGAATGCTGGTCCCCAAGTCAATAAATGTGGTTTTGGAGGCATTTCCTCTCTGAAATGAGTGTATGCTTGTCTTGAAAAGAATGAATTATTCACACCATCGAGTAAGCAACAGTAAATCTTCCTATGAACACCTTCAAAAATTGATATGTTTAAATAAACTGCCCTTATAAATAACCTTTTACCCAGAGGTGGAATTATTTTACATCTGAATGGCTGTACAAACCTAAATATCATAAATAATACGAATAACCTTTCCTCTTTGGTACTCATGGGAACTTCTTCTCTTTCTCCAAATAATAGAAGGTTTATAAAATACTGATAGCAATAGACTAATTAGAGTAGGATCTGGCTATGTCCACTTCATTTGTCATGTCTGGGCCAAACCTGCTCTGAGAGCTTTTATGTATCAGCAGACAATGGTGCAGCCTTTTCTCCTTTTGGAAAAAAAATTGCATTATTTCTATGTGTGAGTTTGTTGAATGTGCTGTCATGCCCTTAGTTAGGTATTCAGGGAAGCTTCATTTTTCCGTGGTGCTTTCAATACATATATTGTGGAAATATGATGGAGAACACATATATTTTTAATACATCTTTCTAACTGTCTAGTTCACACATCTCAGGGGATAGAACATGCGGGGGAAGCTTCATTACAGGATTTGCTTAAAGCCATGCCGCCATGACCAAAGTAAGAATAAGGCTACCACATCAAAAGATACCTATTTATGTATATATAACATACATTTCACTTCAAAATTACTATAGTCCAATTAGACCCAGAAAGCAGTGCTGACTGAATTGCAGTTTGTGGCATAAAGGTGGAAATAATAGCCAGGATGGTGAAAACACTGTAAAAGAGTTTTGATTGGGGCAGGTTGCAAAGCTGTAGTAAATCTTTTGATATCTGTAGAGTTCGTGAAGAATAAGGAATGGATCACTGAGAAAATAACCTGGCATGGAAGTTCTTACTTTAATTGCAGAAAATGAATGAAGGAGTGGTCCCTTTGGAGAAAAAGGAGTCAGACTAGCATTTAATTGATGGTTGAAGGTACTTTCAGCCAAAAGCACAAGACAGAGATATGTGTTTTTCATTAGTCCCTAATGCCTTCAGTTGCTCTGGTATGCTAAGAAAGCAAATTTACGGCGGAAATTACCACACTGTGTTATCCTATTTTTGTGAGTGCTTGTGTTTTGTGCCTGTAAACACATTTCTTGCCAGGCTGACATGTCAGGACAGTGGAGAGATATGGACCTGGTGGATGATCAGCAGCTCAATGTCTAGATGGAGATCAATGATGAGAGGTGTTCCCCAGGGGTCCATATTGTGACCAATACTATTTAATGTCTTCATCAATGACATTGAATGAATGTGGGATTGAGTGCAGCCTTATCAAGTTTGCAGATGACACCAAGCTGAGAGGTGCAGTTGATTCACTTAAAGGAAGGGATGTCATCCAAAGGGACCTTGACAGGCTTGAGGAGTGGGCCTTGGCAAAGCTCCTGAAGGTCAAGTCCAAGTGCAAGGTGCTACACCTACGTGAGGGCAACCCCAGACATATGAGCACAGACTGGGAGAGGAACTTATTGAGAGCAGACTTGTGGAGATGGATTTGGGGTTTTCATGGATGAAGAGTTGGACAGGACCCAGAAATGTGCACTTGCAGTCCAGAAAGCCAGTTGTATCCCAGGCTGCCTCAAAAGCAGAGTGGCCAGCCCAGCAAGGGAGGGGATTCTGCCTGTCTTCTCCACTCTGATGAGACCCTACGTGGAGTGCTGCATCCAGCCTTGAGGTCTCATGCACAGGAAGGACCTGGACCTGTTCGAGCAAGTCCAGAGGAGGGCCACAAAAATGGTCAGAGGGCTGGAGCACTCCTCCTGTGAATAAAGCCTGAAATAGCTGGAATCATGAAGAGAAAAGGGAAGAGAAGAGAGNGAGAAGAGAAGAGAAGAGAAGAGAAGAGAAGAGAAGAGAAGAGAAGAGAAGAGAAGAGAAGAGAAGAGAAGAGAAGAGAAGAGAAGAGAAGAGAAGAGAAGAGAAGAGAAGAGAAGAGAAGAGAAGAGAAGAGAAGAGAAGAGAAGAGAAGAGAAGAGAAGAGAAGAGAAGAGAAGAGAAGAGAAGAGAAGAGAAGAGAAGAGAAGAGAAGAGAAGAGAAGAGAAGAGAAGAGAAGAGAAGAGAAGAGAAGAGAAGAGAAGAGAAGAGAAGAGAAGAGAAGAGGGTCCGGGGAGATCTTCTCCCCTTCCCTCTGGCAGTGAGGTGAGATGATGTACTTTCACAGAAACTGACTTGTCTATGGCTCATCTGTTTATAAAAATCAAATGAAACAAAATAAGGTAGAATAAAATAAAAACCCAGAAAATTTGACCTCACCAATTAACTGAGTCATTATTTTATTTACCATGCAGACATTTGCATTCAGAGGCTTAGAATTTATGTATTTAGGGATAATTAATTTTTGAATGTTTTCACATGGTAATATAAAACAATATGTAGGAGAAGGCAGCAAGTGAAGGAAACAGTGAGACTGTAAATGGTACCACAAAAGAAGGACTGTTCTTTGGCTCCAAGACTGTGCTTCATTCCTCTCCTTGTAAAGAAAGATCTGCAGCAAAAGAGGATGAAGAAGTTGGCTTTCTGGATATAACACTACACCGATATTAGACAGCAATGAAGGATATCACTCTTTACTGTCTTGCATTATTAGACTTCACAAGCTCAGGATTATTAGGTGCTACAAGAACTTTAGGTTACACCATCTCCAATAACTTGCTGCAATATATTGAGTGGATTTGGAAAGTGCCATCTTTCTCTAAGTCCACACACTCAATTACTAGATGATTCAGAAGAGCATCACATAGCTAAAAGTTTAGACTGAAGCCTGGAAAAAAACCCAAGCAGTGGATATAACAATGTTACACTTCTGTTATAAGTGCAGTTTACTCTGACATTGATGACTGTTTTATTTAAATCTTATTTCAGAGGTTCAGCTAGTTATAATGCATTTTTGTTAGCAGAATTGTGAAGAACGCATTTAGACACTGTATTCCTACCTTGCTACTCTTTGTGCAATATCCCATTTATCAGTTTCCCTTCTGCAGCAAGCCAGCCTATTTTGCTGAATCAGAATAAAGGATTTATAGAAGGCTGTCCTAAACAGTGTGCCAATACTTGAAAAAATGCAGTGTTAAGAGTCTAGTATCTGGAGAGCTCCTTTTTTGCATAGCTTGTTACTAGGCCTTTAAAAAGCTTTGGTGGGTATAGCAAATAATATTTAAGATGTAAAAAAGCCTTTTTAGACAGCCAGTAACTCCATACACTTGGAGTTCTATCAACATTTAAAAAGCCATCTTTTAAACTATAAGGAGAGAAATTGACCTCTGCAGCTTGCATGATTCAGTACTGCTAACATTTCAACTTCTGCTGTTGAGCTCCCCTGGTTTTAAATCTCTTTAAAATAAGGTTTCCAGATTTGGCACTGCCTGGTTTTGGTTGTGTCTGAGGAGGCTTACACACATATTGTCAAATAGGCAATAATATGAAATAATTTGAATGAACTGCTGTTTGAATGTACTTCTTAGCTAGCATGTGACTCTTGAATGCACTTGGAATACAGATTCTTCTTTGTGTTTCATTGATCTTATCACAGGGTTTGAATCAAGCACACTAAAAGCCACTGAAGAGAAAGTCAGGTAAATCCGAGCTTTCCATTGCTCAACAGTCCTGAACTTGACTGGTATTTTCTTACAGGCTTTCAAAACTTCTTACAAACTGAAGAACTGAAGAAGAAAAAGTGTTGACTATATTGGCAAATGGGCACAAACAGAGATCCATGTTGTTTTGTCGTCTTAAAATAGATGCGATGCAGCCCTAAATCATCGCGCCCCCCCTCCCCCCCCAGCTAATTGTAGAGAAAAGAAGAAAAAGAGCTCAGAAAATTAATTTGCAATCCAGCTTCAGGGGATGCACTGTCTAATAGCTCTGGAATGTCTCCAGGTCCAAGGAATTCAGACAGCAACTTCTCAGAGATGGGACATAAAGGAAATCAGAGAAGATGCTTGGATTAACTTCCTCCCGTCCCCACTCTGTTTCCACAGCACAGTGGTAGGTCATTCCTCTGAAAACACCACATCCGTGCCCACACCACCCCTCAAATTTCAATCTCCAGTGCACTAAGTGGAGTCAAGGTCAAGAATAACATTTCATCCATGTAAAATGAGAGGTGCACACATAATACAGTATTCGTGCCTGAACATGGCAGCTGGGTTTCTTTTTGTAAAAGCTGCCTGTTGGCTTCCTCTACCTATTGAAAACGATGGTATTTAGGCTTGTCAGGACTCCACAAGCGTCTTTTAGCCTCAAGTAGAATTCATTTTCCTAGCGTCTGGCTTCTGTAGGACACCTAGAGAAGGTGCTCTATATGAGATCTAAAGTTCAAGTCCATATTATAGTTCAGATAAGGAATGGAGAGACAGAGAGTCATTGAAAGAAAGTGTATGCAATGTTACAAAGAGAATGGGCATTAAAAACAGTTTTAAGAGAGAAGAAATGAATGACACGGATCTTAGAGATAAATTCAGTGGTTAGTTAAGCTCTGTTTGAATCAGACTATCTATTTTTGCTACTAAGTTGATGTTTCTTAAAATTGGAAGGCATTCCTTTAATCCAGTACTGGACATTTAGCAGTCCCGTTTTCTGCCTGCCTCCATTCATGTGCTGAACTAGTTACTGTACAACATAGCCCAGTTTGACTCCCTAGTCTCAGTGTGTGGTTCAGTGTTCCCAGTATTTTTTCCCTGCTGGTCTCTATGCAAGCTTTTGACTTGGTCTTCATCTTCTTTAAATTTAGAACAGTAACAAATTAATGTGATGCATTTCAAGGTCGTTTAGTTGAATCTTACAGAAGTAATGTGTATTTTTATCAAAAATTAGATAGATTTGAGGGAATGGCAAAAGTGATAGAAGAGTTCAATCCCTTTGCCTACTGAAGTTGTGATCTGCAGCCCAGAAAAGTAGTACGAACACTACACTTGAATTTTTGGAAGTTTCATCAGGAGTTTAAGCCAGTCAACCATAAATAGATAGCATCAGAAAGGAAAGACATAAACAGATTTTCCTCCCTTTTGTATACAGGTTATGAAAAACTCATCTTGAATTTTTATGCGAGGACATTTAGGCTAGACATATCTGTCAGTCATTACAGCCTAAAAGATTAATTTAACACTGATGGCTTACAATCTGTTTTCCTCCCTCCATTTTTGAGAGATTTGATATTCCATTGACTGGCTTTTAGTAACCACTATAAGCCAATTAATCTCTTTATCTCCATTACTGTAAATGGGTCTTTTCTTCTAGGGAAGCCTTTCTATCACATTAATACATTCTCAATTTCTTTTGCAAGATTCTCCCGAACAGTCAGTTCTTAAATTGCTTAGATAAGTGGATTTTTGCAGCTGAGAAATTTTGGTCTCCTTTGAGATGTCCATACATACAGAAATAATGTTTGTTTAATAATGCAGCTGCGCATGAATTGCTGCTGTTCATTGTTTTAGAGTATAATGCACTATTTATGCTGAAACAATGATGAGGACTGAAATGTTAAACTCCTAGGAAGAGAGACACAGAAAAATGAGGAATGAAGTACTGACTTGTGTTCAAGAAAGAAGAATTAAAACAACTTTCATGTCTAGAAGCTTGAAAAGAACAGTGAGTTTGGGAATGTGCTATAACTGAATCCTGGATCGAAATTAGAAGCAAAATTCTTATGAATTTCTGCACGAGATAATGATTTCCACAGTGCTGCTCACAACATGTATACTTCTGTTCCTGTAATTTTATTTTATCTTTTGTCTTACATATTTCATGATTATTTCTATTATACTTGTTTTGTTTTGTTTTTTGAGTAGTCTGGTGAATTACAGTGAATCAAATGCACACATCCAATCAAGATTTAAGTATTTATATAATTATGCATATGTCCATACTTTCTAAAAACTTCTGTTAAGACCTATAATGCTAGTGCCTATTATTATGAGGTTTCAATATTTGCATTGGACATTTGGTTTTTTGTCACTTATCTTTACTTCATAAAAGGTTCTGGATACTCAAATCATAATGTAAACCATTCATCTTGATAGTATTTTGCTGCTGAGAATGTGCTACAATGCCTTTAAGAAGGATTTCGCTTTCTGGAGATCTAGCTTTTATGTTAATGGGAAATTAACATTGTCCAGAAAACACTTGGATAGCCTTCCTTAAATCAAGTTGTGGGAAGGCACATTTAGCCAGCTGTGTTAAAAATATGGATTGGGAAATAAACATGAATGTGTGTGTTGAGAAAGAATAAGCCCAAGATGCAAAGTTCTCCTCTGAAATGACACTGAATTTAGCAGAAATTTGCTCTTTCAAGCTCATCTCCCTTTTCAAATGACACATGCACTGCCTGTGTATAGGACACACACTCAAAGCAAAGTCACTCTTTTATCTAGAGGCCACAAGGGTTGAGAAAGGTAATTAAAAATTATTCTGGCTGGCTTTCAAAATATACATTCATTTTTTGTAGCTGGCATCACCTCCACAATCTTTAGTTGCTCTAGTGATTACTCAGTGGATTTTCTCTATTTAAAAAAAGTTTGAAAATGCAGTTCTGATCCCATTCCTGTCAGTGGTAAAATTCTGCAAATGTAGTTCTTTCTACTGAGGAAGAAAACAGGGAAAACTCGTCAGTATTTGTGGTTTATTTCCAGCTCCTACGCTAAGATAGGCTGGAGCCACAGGTCCTGTTCCTTTCCTCAAAACAAACTCTCCTCTACTGAGTTACTCAGCTGGTAGCTCTGGCAATTTCCCAGCCAGGCTGAATTCACACAGTGGACAAAGAAAGTGCGTGATGGGGGAATTTGCACACAGAGACTTTTGTTTTGCACAGCAAGCTGTCTCAGGCACAGAGGCTGGATCTAGGTGTAGTCTTTTCACTGACCAAAGCAAGCCCTTCCTCTGCCAGCTCCACTTACTAATGGCTTCCTTACTGGGTCTTTCAGACAACAGGCAATGCAAAAAAGGAGCAAATCCCATTCCTTCCGCTGTCCCACTGAGGGGCAGAAAGAGAGAAAAAACGTCTACTCCAATTTCTGTGTTCGGGTCTCTTGATAGATACAGGTTTTCATGGATGCAGGAATGCTCACCAGTAGCCAAGAATAGCCTGTGGCTCTTTGATTGGAAACCACTGTAGAAATCTGGACATTAAAATTATGGGAAGTTCTGGAATAAGAAAGTTTGTCTTGAAGAATGCTCACATTTCCTAAAGAAGGTTTCACATTTCCATCATGTGATGTTCACAGAGGAAATTTTTCCTCATTCCAAATGTTATCTCTAAAAATCCTATATAGAAATATATGAATTTTCCTGTGAATTTTTGCTCTGCTACAACACTGTCTTTCCAAAGTGGTCAATTTGCATATATTATAGGAGTATGTAGAGATAATGTAAATACAGTTTTGCATTCAATATGCCCATGAATTGTTTGTTAACTGGAAATAAGCTCTTTTCTTATTCAACTTAAACATTGCTGAATACGGACTTGAGCCCAAAGAAGTCAATAAAGTGTTTCCATGGACTAAAATAGGCTTTGAATTAGGCCTTGTGTTTTTATAATTAGATTTCTTCACAGAAAGCCCTTTAATTGGTACAGTGTGTTCCTTTAATACAGCGAGGAAAAGTGAAATTTTATTTAGTAGCAGATATTTAAATATCACAAGACATGTGATGTGTAATTGGAAAAGGAAGTGGGCACTATGGTATGACAGACAAGACAAATATAAAACCAATAGATGACAAACTGAATAGGTAACTTTACTTTGGTGTAAAGAGAAAGAAATTTTCTTCATTCAGGGATGAGAAGTAGTGTAAGTATCTTGATGTTTATACATTCTAGGAGCTAAAAGGTAGGACTTTTTTGTGTGGCCATATGCTTAGAGTGGCCAAGGAGTTAATGATGCAGTGAAAGTAATTCTCCCTAGGGTGAAAAAAATTACCATCTACCAAGTAGTAGCAATCCAAACATTCAGAAACTGTAGCTGTAGTTAAAAAAACCATGTCAGAAAAACACAATTCTACCCGTACCTCATCTAATACATGAAACCATGTCGAAGGTTGTGTAAATTAATGAGATTTTAAGAAATAATTAACTTGCATTTCTCTAAGAGACCTTCTTATAGATCGAACATTTATGGTACATGCTTACAAGCCTTTTGCTGTAGACCTCCATGCTAGAGTCTTCTCAAGGAAATAAATAGATTAAGATTGATATGCCCATGTAACTATTACCATAGAATTTGGGATTGAAAAAAAGACCAAAAAAAATTATGTGATTTGCAATAAAGTCATTTACATGAAAAAGAGATTTTCCGATGTTCCCTAAAGATAACCAAAATCTGGAGTTATCCTGTGTTCTATGAAAATTTCTTATAAAGCCGCCAATAAGTCATTTCAGTTCAGAGGTTTCAAATCTCATTATCTTTGTTTGGATGATGTAACAAGGCCATGGTTAAATCTAGCTGAGTTTATAGCTGAGTTGTGTAAGCAATATTCTAGAAAATTATCTGTGAAATACTTAGGAAATCAAAGCCTAGAACTTAGGGTGGATTTGGGCAATGTGTCTGAAGCATTTAAAGGTTTCTTGCCCTACCTAGGTACTTAGAACAGATATCTCAATGTATCAGTGATGAGCACTGTTTCATTTAAACATAAGGGAAGCAGCTTTAACTCTTCTATAATATAAATTAGCTGACAATTTTCTTGCTGGGTGGAAGAAACTTTGTTGTTACACAATTGTTGCAGAGTTCTCTGAAGTTTCTAACACAAAACCCATCCTACTAAAGGGGATGCTGCTCTCCATGGATTATTAGACTGATTCAGGATGGTAGTTCATACATTTCTTAGAGAAAAGCATGATGTGAACTGAGAAAAACTAAAAAATCCCTATGTTCCTGACTGGAGCTTCTCCTTTCAGTTAACTGCATGCCCAAGAAATTTCACAAGATTGTGCTACCAACTTCTTTTTGAATCTGCATGCCATAAGAGATGTTGTAATAGTGGCTAATAAGTAAATCAAGCTGAATCTGATAGCATGTAGAGATAGGCTCACCCTTGGTTGCTACAGTTAGGTGATTACCCATCTGTTCACTGATTTGAAGAGGACTGAGGTTTTGTTACTGCTTCCTGTAGGGAAGAGAGAACCCAACATCTGCAGCTGCCTAGGGCTGTTGGACAAATTGCTAAGAGTTTGTTCTGTGACTAATTACTAGAACCTGATCGTCCTGCACTATATTCTAGTCCCAGTCAGCTCTGCTGGGACTTCTGGTATAAAAATACAGCGAGTTCATAAAATATGGTTCCTCTTACAAAGTAGTTCAGAGCACACTGTGTGAAATGTACTAAATAAGAGCTATACGTGCTGAGTTTGTTTATAAAAGAATCTTAGTGGGAAATAGCTTTCTGTGAATCTTCTTCCTGTGAGCTCTCATTGCTGTGTTAAAACCCTGTGAACAGGAGCATGAAGACTGTTGTCTGAAAAAAAGGGGTGGGGGGCAGCAAAGGTGGAGGAGAAAACCTGGTACCTCTGGGTAAGAGGGAACATGTCTGGAAAAGGAATGGAGAGAAAAACTGGCGACAAAATCAAGCCATTTTTTGTTAGATAAGAGAGAAGCTACCAAAACAGTAAGTTCTCATAAGTACACACTGCAAAGTGGTAGGATTAAAAGAATGATGATAATGATCAGGTTACATGGCACTTCAGTATTGACGAGTTTCTCTGTTTATCCACTCTTCATTTTGGTCTAAATTCACGGATAATCCTAATATTTTTAATTTTGTTTAAAATGTAGAACAAATGTGCAATACTAAACCCCCTCTCCATCGTGTTTGAAAAGGACCCAAGGGCAGTCACAGTGACAAAACAACAAGGCCTGGCAAAAGGCCTAGACACTGCCTCCACATTGCTTAGCAGGTAGACTGGCTGGCATCTCTAAACACCTGTAGCCTGTCCAAAGTTGTCTGATGTCAACTCAGGCAGGGGCAACACTTTTAAATGTAATGCAAAAAATTCTTTCAGACCCATAAACTAGAAGAAAGAGAAATTACCAGCCAAACTGGCAAAGGAAAAAGTAATGTGCACCATATATCCTTGACATTGCACAATGAATTAGAAAGTATGTTGTAGTTACTGGCACAGACACTGAACGCTTCCATCCGCAGTGTGGGAAAAGCTGCTTTTATCCATACAGCTTCAACACTGGTCTCCCACATCCCAGCTGAGTGCTCTAACTGTGGACCATAAAATAAAGTTACTCTCTGTTGCTGCCCCTATCTGCTTGAGATTAATACCTAAATATATATAAAACCCAGAAAAGGTCCAAAGGGGACCTACAGGAGAAGGTGCTGAATTCGGGCTGCTTTTTTTGTCAGAGAGGTGGGAGACATCTGGTAATATCCGTGCTCAAACTGAAGCAGACTGGGCTGCATGTTAGCAATCAACAGCATTTGAGTACGTGCTCTGCCAGCTGCTCTGCTGTGGGGCTGGGAATGCTGCTAAGGAAAGAGTTCCTGTGCCTGTGAAACCATTTCAACAGAAGTGTAACTGGAGTGCAGCCAATTCCACAAAATATCTTCTCATTTCGTGAAAAGCAAATAAAAAGAGTCTCAGGCAACCCTTGTTGTACAGCACCTAAAAGCTCGCTGGAAGATGCTTGAAAAGTCAAAACTGAAATGCTTACATTAGAGAAACTCAGGAACCAAATATTGACAATGCATCCAGGCAGGAGGGTGGGGGATCTATAAAATGAACAGGTACAAATTTCTAACATTTCAGTCTGCTCAGCAGAGTCCAATGAGATAAGACTCCTATTAAGCAGAGAAAGCAAACTGTGGGAGTATTGGATATGAGAACTGGCATTAGAAATGAGCTGTGACTTGACTGGCAGCTTTCCAGCATTTCTCCTCACCCCAGGCAAAGCCTCATAAGCAGGGAAACATCTGAGTCTAAAATTTAACTGAAATTAAAAGATGAGTTGCTTAACTCTGGTCTTGCACATAATTCAGTTTCAGCAGATCCTGTAAGATGGGACTTTTATTGCTAAAAAACTGAAGAGCAACCCCCGATGCTTTCTAAGCAAACAAAACTGTACAAAGAATCTGAAATTGAAAAGCATGTAACATTTTTTATTTTACCTTTTTGCTATGTGGTTTGCTGTGCATTTGTAGTTCAAACTCAAGCAAAGTCTACAAGATTGTTGCTTCTTGAACCTGATACACAAAAAACCATACTTGTTTGGAATCAGCTTAAAAATTTTGGTGGTACTGGAAACCTAATTTGATATGACATCCAAACCCGTCATCATTTTTTAAAACAGTCCTTTACATTAAGTTACAACAGGGGAGTTTTGGGGGGAAACAAAGGTTTTTTGAGCTTTACAGGGAGGAGTATCTGCTCCCATTTTAATTCACAGTATAGTTACTCTTGTCTGTTCAGCTTTCTCATCATTAATGTCACCATGAATACACACATAATTGACTGTGCCAGCTTGAATCTAAGAATTTTTAAAGTACAAACCACTCTGCTACTATACCTGATGTAGGATCTAGAAATTCTTACTTATCGGCAGTTAGTTTTCTTTGAATCATTCTGAGCTGGAGACCTCAATACAAAGGAGTTGTAAACCAAAAATTTGATTATTGTAAATTAAAAAAACTCCCTTTCTGTATTTTCTCCATGCATATGTTTGTGTGCCTTTTTATAACTAGTAAAAAAACAGCAACAAGAACTAAAGAGCAGTTAAGGAGGCAAAAGCACAGTAGAATCTGACTTGCTCCCTACTTCAGTTTTAAAGTAGGACTGTTCTTACAAAGATAGGTCATTTGGAGCATGGATGCAAAAATCAATTTCTGATGATACGAAAATAAACAGAAAGTGTGTGTTTGGATTACAAGAGGATGGTGAAAATCTCCTAAGAATGAGTGGAGGAGCAGAAAACAGCATAGGAGACATAAAAATTGAGAGGCAGTCAAAGGCACATGAGAGACAAAGAATAGAAAAGGCACAAAAAGAACAATTGTGAGAAAACCAGATTAGAATAAAGATTAACGAAGTTTTTGTGAGACCTTTCTTCTTGAATATTGCTGTTTCTAGCACAGGTTGCGCCCTTTGGCTGTAGTTTTCATTTTGTCAAGAGAGTGGGGTCATTACTTCTCTCTGACATGTATTTAAACTACCTCCAGTGAAGTCTGAGGCTGAATTATATAAGTGTTTGGGGTGAAATTAATTTCTTCTAGCATAGTTTTGCAACTCCATACTTCCCAGACATTTTGAGCACAAGCAGTAAGCTTCCTTGGAAACCATGAACTATTTGTGTCAGAAGTCCCTGTTTTGAAACTGGAATGGCAGTCAGTGTGTCTGCTGAAGCACTGGACTTGCTCTTGAAGACACAGCCCATCCCATATGATGAAAAATATAAAATACAAAAGTATTATGTCTACCCAGTGCGGAGACACCGGGCTAATTGCTAGACACGAAGATTAGATTGCCTGATGAAGTTGTGGCTTCTGAAACAGTTCGGAGTAGAGTCCTGAAAGTTATCAAAAGCATTGCATGTTTCTGAATCATCTAAAAGACATCTTCCTATCAAGAAAACCTTGTCTTGGAAAAGTCTCCAAGGAACTAAGTCCTACACCCACTTTTTAAGTGAATATAGTGCTACACTTCCATTTTTCCAGTCTGAGTAGCTTCTCCAGTACAACTGAGCTACAGAGTTCACCAATCCTATGAGTGAGAGAATTCTGTATGATAGAAACCTGCAAATTTTGAAAATGCTGAGTTGAAATTTAATCTTTCAAAATGGACAAATAAATTTTTTCACCCCCTTCCTGAAAGTGCAGCATACTTGGTGGATATGAAAGTTAATTCCTGTTTTTCTATGCATTGAATCTTTCATCCCACAACCTGTAGAATTGTAAATAGTTTTGTGGCTCTTGGTGCTTTGTTCTTACAAACTAAGCCAGTGTCATCTCTGCCTCTTGTTCATATCCAAGTGTTTTGTCTGTAGCCAGAACTGCCAAAAAACACAACCTCTGCCCTGGGTAGATGGAAGGTTTTTGAGCCTTTGTAGTGCTACGGTATGATTCTGCATCTAAAATGGATTCCCTGATTTGGTACTTAATCTCCTGTTGTAATTTGCATATTAATAAATTTTCCAGTATTGATTCAGGTGATATTTGTACACTTCAATAATTTAGTTTGTAAGACCATCCTCCAAAACACCTCAGATGCAGGATTTAACTGTCAGACAGCTCCTCGTATTTAGGCAATTGTCCCATACAAGACTTATTTACATGTGGTCAATTAGGAATTGAGCTATCCCCTGGAAAGAGCCTGTATAGGTGGAAAGAAGACAGTGGTCAACTAGAGATTCACTTACCCTTATTCTACATGTAAAGAAATTATAACTTTATTTAGACCTCTCTTTTAGGTTATTAAAACAGATGGTGTTTAAGGCGACTTCCACAAAGGAATGTTACTCAGCCTCCTTGAAACACTTGAGCTGCCCCTCATTTGAGCATGAAAATGTGAGCACATCCAGTTAAACTGTGTGGCCTTTTCTATGCAACTCAAGCATAGACTCACCAATGTAACCATTCATTATGCAAATAAAACTGTCCTTAATAAGTAGGTTGGCCAGTGAGGAAGCAGGCAGGCTTTAATGACTTTTAGATTAGAGAGATTTCACAAGTGAAATAGTTGTAAGTTTGATCCAGGAAAAGGATTTCTGATATACCACAGAGAAAATTAAGTTCTATCTTTATTATGTAACTTTTAGTTACATAATACCAGAAATACCAGAAACTGTAATTACTGAGCTTGAATGAACGATCTGTGGTTGGTTGAAAGACCTGCAATATAATCTGTAATGTCTAATATAACCTTAAAAGCTGACTCTGAGCTGCATTTTCATATCTTTTCTTCCAAATAAGCATTTCTTATTCCACTGGTTTATATTGTAGAGAAATGCCCATACTCACCTACCTTAATGTCACGTGCCAGCTGTAATACAGGTTGCTGTCAAAGGTGATACATCATATGAAGTTGTACCTGTGCAGAGCACTGCACCACTATACAGAAAACATATTGTGATGATAAGAGTGGTCCTAGACATTAGATAAGCTTGCAGGAATACCTCTTGAATGTGTGAAATTTAAACACTACAAAATTCAAAATTCTTTTATGATATAATTAAGAAAGTTTAAGGACTATGTGCTGACTTAACCTGATGTTTTTTGATGATATATGCTTATGATAAAAAACATTACTCCATCTTATCTCCTGATCTTAATCCAAAACCTGTGTAGCCGTCCAGTGTGTAATTTGATATCCCACTTCCCAAAAATGCTTCCACCTTTCACTCGGATTGATTTTAACTGTGTGCTTCTGTAGGATTTCCATCAGCAGCTTATTCCATTAACTTAAATGGGTTTCTCTGAATTACTGATATGATGAACTCCTTCAACTTAACCTGCCACGACTTTGAGGAACCAAGTAGCTTGTGTAACGTGGTGAGGCTCTGTCGGTGGTGAAGCCGCCGCGTCTTTCCAAAAGCGTCCCTGATGGGATCACTTTGGTGGTGCCGTGTTGCACGCTAGCAAGCCGACAGTCACACCCGTGCTGATGGAGGCACGAGAGCACGCACTCACGCTAAGCTGGATAGCTCATGCGTCACCAGAGACAAAGGGTTTGGTGGGCCCTCTTGTGTAGCGTTCCAAAGAGATTTATCGTCCCCCCCTTCAAAGGTTACCATGGATGAAAAGAGACCGAATTGTGCGATGTGGCAAACTTATATAGGGGAGCAGAGGAGGGGCGGGCAGAGCACCAGTAACCAATGGCTTGAGGGTGCAGGGGCGGAGGGAAGGCAGGGGTACAACCTTTTAGGGGGTAACAGACATGGGCGCCTGGGCCAATTCAAACAGTCCAAACTTGCCTAGAACCACAAAGCCTGATGGGGGAGAGGGTTTTCACCCTGAGGAAGGGGGTGATCTCAGACCTCTGAGCTGGCCCACCAGCGGGCCTCAGTTGTACCAGAGCTTTTAGGCTCCTTGGCTTCCACTGCTGCTGGCTCAGCCGCCGCAGCACTTGTGTATATATATAGTTGCATTTAAGATTCTGTCCTTAAATGGTTTTCTTTTTCTAAGTGGTGTATTCCAGGCCACACTGAGCCAAGCTCCTTACTATTTATTTTTTCCTTGACCTGAAATCAGCTGCTTGCTGATACGTTTCTGGATCAAGAGAACTAAGACCTGTCATACCTAAGCAAACCTACAGCCCTTCTAACCCAGTGTCCTGCCTCTGACAAGGACCACTACATGAATGCTTACAGCGCAAGAAGAATAAAATGACCCTTTCCCTGGTATGCCCTCTCAGCTTCTGGCTGTCAGAAGTTTAGGGACTTCCTGAACTGGAGGTGGCATCTCGTGTGTTAATAGCCCCTGATGGACCTATCTCCCACGTATTTATAGTTTTGGCATTTACAGTGTCCTGTGGCAATGGATTCCACACCATAATTTTACATTACTTTGAGAATTACTTTGTGGCTTCCAGTTGCTTAAAATTTGACACGCGATGGTTCCACTGAATGTTCCCTTCTTGTGCAAAATACTCACCCCCTATTTGCTCTCCTCATGTTTTTTATGGTCTTGCCATCCTTTTTGTTTCAATCACATTGTAAGAACCTTGTGTTTCTCACTGTGCTTTCTCACTGTGGCTGGACTTGGTGTCAGAGCTAAGGGTATACATTCTTTGCATAATAAGATACCAACAATTAAATGTTGTATAATACTTTTATTATAGTATAAACCTCCTCTGTATTGAATGGACTGAAACTTCACAGAGTCTATTGGTGGTTTGTTCTCCACAAATGACATGGGTCTCCCTATTTAAATAACCATTATGACTTAGTAAGTTTTTATATTCTTCGAAAGAAGTCAGTTTTGTCCCCAGAAGCACTGTTATTATCCATCCTTTTCATGGTATTTTTGTCTTGTTCATTCTCTCAGAACACCAGCTGTAATACTTCAGCTTCCTTTAAGTTCTTATGGATTCACTGGCCATTATAAAAGAGCATGTAAGACACACGTCTCCTGTTAGGTTCAAGCCTTTTAGACTATAATCCAGCAAGCACAAAGGTTTGGACAAAACTCTGATTTTGGCATATAAACAACTTCAAGTTATTCATAAAATAGACGCAGAAATAGTATTGGCTACTCTCCCGTCACACTTCTCTTTCAAGGAGACTTATTTCTGGCCACAGAAATTGAAAAAAAAGGAGGGAGAATATGTCACTAAAATTTGGATTCTGCCGCTCACTATGTTTGATGGTGTGAGGACTGCTCACCTAGAACCGATGGGGATTCAAGTAATGTGTGGGTGTGGGTTTTACGCAGAATTCCCCTGATTATGGCCAGAAGTAGGCCAGAGATGAGTTCAGGTTTCTGGTTTCCATATCTCCCAAGAGGACTATCATGATTTGGCAGTGATGCTCAGAGAATTAGAGCAACAGGGTACAGGACTTGTTACAGTTGCTTTAAACATGATTTGGCAGTGATGCTCAGAGAATTAGAGCAACAGGGTACAGGACTTGTTACAGTTGCTTTAAACATGATTTGGCAGTGATGCTCAGAGAATTAGAGCAACAGGGTACAGGACTTGTTACAGTTGCTTCCTTCCACACATATGTGCTTTGCTCTTTCTTTCTTTTTCCTCTGGTCATCCACCTCCTCTCTGTGCTCTACAGTCAACAGTTTAGCAGTGGGACTGGAAATAATTATCCCATGTTAGTGATAACATAAATATCTGATAGTCACATGACTTGTCCAGCATCTTTGATTAAGGTGTAAAGAATGTTCAGATCTTCTGATTCCTAATCCAAACTAACCTCTATTTCCTGAAGAGGCCGTGACCATCATCTCATGCATTGAAATTCACAACTGCTCTCCCTAAGTCCTTGTCTTTTCAGATCTCAATAACTGTCCCTGTTTCCCAACAATCCTTACTTTACCATGAGCTGATAGGTTACCTTAGATTGCTGTTCTTCCTTTCTACATTATTTCTGTAGCTACAGCTACCAAACCTAGCATGGTTTTGTTCCTCTTCAGTGGTTGCACATATTGAATTATAAAGCTCTCACTACCAGATGCAAGTGCACACCATCAGCTTGATTTCCTTTGCCTACTACAATATAATCTATGCACAGCCAAGGGACGCTTCCATTTACCACCACTTTGGCCTCTAGACAATTTTCTCCTTTTCACCATGCTGTTATTTGTTCTGATCAGCTGCCCAAAGACCCAGTTCACCCCTTGAATCTCCACTTTAGCAATAATCAAGAGAGTTCATACAGGTACTGTTTTTGTTACATGCTCCTCAGGCACTTTAGTGAAGGGAGGCATAATTAGATTATTGGTTTTGGGTTTTTTTCTTTCTAGAAAATAAACATTTATTATTGTTACTAAAAGATATGTTTCCTTGCATAAATAAAAAACTTCCCAAAGTAAAATAATATTAGAGGGGCAGACATCAGTTATTACATGTCTTATTTTTAACAATTTGGTAAATAAATTTTAGCAGATTGCATACTACACTGAATTACTGTCACCTGAAATTTTTCTGTTAAAAGTAAAGATACCAGGCAGTTTGGTAGCACTGGTTCAGCTTAATTGATAATGCAACGTTGATGGCTTTGAGACAAATTTCAAATGTAAATAATATTTATTATATCACTAAGAAAGTGATCATCTATAGGGAAGAAACAGCAGGAATAATATAAAAATATCAAAGACAGCATCACCACGTAACTTTAAACTACCTAAAACCCCCCTTAGGATTTAATTTCCAAGTTCATGTTTTAACTCCCTCATATTGCTCTGACATTCAAAAACTCTAAAAAATTGTGACAATGCTTTTCTATACAACAAAATAAAACCACTTTTTTATTATTCCAAATACATATCAGAACACTGATTTCCCTTTGTAATAGATTTTAATATTTTTGTCAACTAAGTATTTGAATAGGTTAGAAAATTTTTATAACGATGGAGCGTAACATCTACTAACACCGCCTTCCTCAAACCTTCTTGAATTTGAGAGCAATAGTAGTTGGATTCATATAAATTGTCTGGGATACTTCGGGGTTTTTTTAAACTGAATACTTCTTGCATTCAGGGACTGTGGGAAGACAGCATTTTTAATGTTCCTATTTCCATATTTACTCTTTCTTTTTAACTAGCAGTAATGACTTGCTAATATCTCTTGCAAAAGTAGTAATTTACACATATTTTAATGCTGAAAATTGCCAACCATGTGAAAGATGAGAAGCTGGCACAAGGCACAGAGCAAATGTGGGCAAAATTACAGGTTTCATGATGTGGGATTGTGAAACGACTGTTTTTTGACCAAGCAAAAGACTTCTAAAATATGGGCAGTAGCTTTAAACTCTATAGATAGGACAAATACAAAAATTTTGATAAACATATGATTAAAGAAATATCCAAAACAGAGTACTGCTCATGAAATGTATTTCCCCTCCTTTTTCTGTCATGCATGTGTTTAAGATGTAGGTGAGGTCTGTTTGGCAAATCTTTAAACAGAAACACATACACAGTCTGTTTTCCCCATTTCTCCAGTGCTTTTTTTTTCCTTTTGTTATCCATTTTGCATTAATGACCTCTGACAGCTAACATAGCCTCATTGTTTTGCTCATGCTCTGAATACAGATGTTATGGTACTAGGGGAAATCTCCTGTGTACATACCTATTTACTTGGCAGAAAAATTAAAAGAAAGCATTGTTGATGATGGCAGCTTTCCTTTCAGGAATTCAAACAACAGCTAATCACTTGATCACCTGAAATAAACTCAGGCATACCCGTGTCTGCAACGTTGTTTATTTACTGTGGAAACATTTTCTCTAGTGTCTAGCCATGCACTGGCTGTGCAGCACAATCATTTTCTTGTTATGGAAATTAATATTCAAGACAAATATAAAGTATTCATAGGTCACATTGCATTAAATCTTTACTGTTACAGTAAGCAAAGATGTGAAAAAAATCATTTCCCTTCAGAAGGCAAATTGGTGTTTTCGGGCCAGTTGGAGATGCCAGAAGATCTAAAGAACTAAATGATGCTTTTTGGTAGTTTTAGTAGAAAGGTAAAAAAATTCTGTGTGAAGAGAACTTTAACTTTCAAGCTTTATAGATGGTCCCTTCATAGTTGTTTTGAGTCATGTTGGCAAGGTGGCTTCAGAAAGCTTTTGCTCCTTTTCTCACTCAATAGCTATTTCATCCTGAGGCATGAGCCCAGACTTTGAAGTGCTAGAAACTAGTCAAAGAGTAGATTTTCTGCTTACAGGAACGATTTCCAGAGAGACCTGAATAAAAATGCTCTGCCTCTAACTAACTCTGAACAGAGGGAGTGTTCTGGTCCAAGTTTTGCTTTCTGGTTTTGCCTAGAGCTCTCCCAAGGTATTACCTTAACTATGCCCCTTATCCCAACAGTACATGTTCCAGAATAGTACTTTTGAATGTAACAAAAGTGGGTTTTTTTTACTAACTGAATTTAATCATGGAAATATACATGAGTTAGATTGCTACAGTGGGAAGATACTCTCCTGATGAAGATATCAAGATATTCATATATTCAATTCCTAAATTTAAAAACTCAGGGCTTTTTTGATACTTGAATATGTATTTGATCTTATAATATTGTTTCAGTTTACAGACTTGTTTTGTTGATATAGATTATTTAGTACAGTTAGTTATCAGATAGAGTTTTATTTACAGAATCCAATTTAAAAGAGAGAATTTCAAACACAGAACAAGACGAAGCTGACAAAGATGAACTTCTGAAATGCTTGTTGTCATGTCTGGATATTAAAATCACTTCATATTCAGGGGTTTTTTTAGTTTTGCAGAGATAACCAGTCATCATACTGGTTGGAATCTCTTCATCTTGTAATGTGGATATGAACAAATTTTCTTTTATGAGCAAATGGAAGAGAATTTTGTTTGTATTAGAATGGAAAAGACAAAAAGGGGTGATGAGCAAGCCATATGTAAATGTAATGTGAGACGTCTGGGGCATGACTTTGCACTGCTCCAAGAATTGCAAAAATCCTAGAAACAGGAGGAAAAAAAATTACTATTGCTGGTTGATTTTTCTCACTATTTTCATGATGCTAGTGTGTGGAATACAAATACTCCTGCTGACAATCTCCTTTGTTTCTGCTTTCTGGAAGCCTTAATCAATAAGCCAAAGAGCTGTCTGTACAAGAAGTGGTTGCATCTGTGCTCACTCCTTCTGGGTTTCTTCTCTTGCTAATTGTACACTGTGATGTTCTTTCTGCCTTTGAGTGGCAGGCTAATGAAGTTGTTTCACAGCAGAATTACCACAAGGGCATAAGGAAGGAATTAAAACCTAGACAACTGGAAATGCCAGCTCTTGGTGCAGAGTGGTGCAGAGCACCACTACTGACCATTGCATGAGCAACAGTGCTTGCCACTGAACACATGAGGAATTCACTAAATTTGGCACAGGGCTCAATGAGCTGCCTATACTTTTAGGCAATGTGGAAATCGCATGTAATTTCTAATGTCATTTTGTTGGCATTAGACACACACACACACATGCTCATAAATTGATGTCTTGAAATTTGCTGAGTAGGCTTTGAACAGTTCTGTGTGGGGCTATTTCATTAATTTTCTGGTTTTGTTTCTTCAGGATATGTGTTCTATTACTGCCTTTGCTTTCTGCCTCCTTCACTTTTTCAGGGGCCACTGCTTTAAAGGGACATGATGGATTCTTAAAACCAGAGGGGCAGAAGTAGGACAGTTTTATTAATATTCTAAAAATACAGAGCTTTATTTATGAAGTGTGCGAAGTATTTTAAAAGACAGTCTCAACACTTTAATTTTTATTGCCACTTGTCTCCAGTTTCTGCAAAAAAATTTTGACACTATACAAAGGTGCCTTTGTGGCCTGATGCTGGCCAAACCCAAACTTCAGATTCTAGCCGTTAAATCCAGTTATACAAGACCTGTGTAAATTTTCATTATATCCATTACAGCTGATTTCACACAAATGAGCATTTCAGATGAATAAAAAGAAAGGTCCAGAGGAAGCCTAACTATTAAAAAAATTTGTGCGACACATTGCACAAGAGTAACTGTGCTACTTGGTGTCACTGGCTGTACTCCATCTTGTGTAATTAGATTTTGCCTACAAGAAATTCCCCCTGTAGTTCCTACAGGATATGTTTATTTTTTACTTCCTGCAGGAAAGCCTGCACTAATTTATATTAGCTGAGTTCTGCTCTAGAAGTGGCAAAATTTCATGTTAGATAAGACTGTTCTATTCATAAAAACCATTAGAGCAAGTAAAATGTTTCTTGCAGACTTTTGGGATTCCCTAAGTGAAGGAAATTCCATCTGTCCTGCTTTAAATTCCTAGTCATGATAAGATCACCACCAGCACCGAGCTACAGACTCCACGTGATTGCTGCGTGAAATGCAAAAAATTCAAAACCAATCTGATCCTATCTAATACCTTTGAATTCAGTGTGATGGTGTAATAGGTGCATGGCCTCCCTGGACGAGATTTGTGTCCCATTTTGGCTGGTGTGCTATTGTTGTCAGTATTTGCTTGTAGGTCAAGATTTTTCCTCATCTCATCAGCTACTATATGATGATACCCCAAAGTCTTGAAGGTTTGTATCATTAATTGATTTCTCTTTTTCTTTGGCTAGGGTGGTTTTGTGGCTATTTTAAGTATACATCTGCTTGGTGGTGTTAATCTCTAATTTACTTTGAATTGAGTTCAACATCAAATATTATTCAACAAAAAAGATTTTGCTTGGTGCTTTACGTTGTCAGATTGGTAAATTCTTTAGACACAAAGGCAAAGGCAGTAGAATGGTTTTTCAAATCAATTTTAAGGAGTAAAAAATATGGGATTGTGTCTTTCTTTTATGTCTCAGTCACTTGTAATTGCATGCCTGCCTAATGGCATGCTCTGTTCTAATCTTCTGATCCCATATAGAGGCAGTGGCCTAGTAGATTTTAGTTTTGGTTTTGTTTATTTTTAAAATATTTTATGGACATATATCCTCCTTCTTTCTTCTGGAGCCAGGTAATATTCTTTAGGATTATGTAGAGTGCAGTGCACAGATGCATGTATTGCCACAGCAGCTGGAGAAATTTTACTCCCTGCTGCTGTCTTTCAATGTGGTTTCCTCATCAGTCCAAACAATGAGCATGTGGCACTGCATTGAGCAAATCCATGAAGAAATTTCACCCAAGACTTATTGAAAAAAAACTTATTGGAAAAAAAACCCCCACCACTTAAAAGCTCCAACATTTTCCCACATCTGCCCCATTTTGCAAAGTAAAACTTCCCAAAGAATTATTTCACCGTCCTCAGCATCTTGCTTTTTTCCCCCTAATAATCTTATTTCTTTATTTTGAAAGTGTCTGTTTTGGAGTTAGAGCTGTCTCTGCAGAGACCTAATGTACTTTTATCCTGTAGGTTTTGCTCAGGGCACCCTGAGCACTTCAGTGCCTAGTGTTCTGCCTCAGCTGGCTGAAATCAGAGGAGTGCTAGCATTGGTAATGAATAATTGGGAATTTACTCAGAGCTGAACATGAGTAGAGGGTGCAACCATGTCACTAAAAATAAAGGTTGCATTTATTCAAAAGAGGAGATGTTTTTAAGGAATATGTATATTACAAAATCAGGCCCCATATTTTAAGAAAAAATATTGATGAGGGCTGTGTCCCATCACTTCCATTGTGATAAATAGTGGTGAGAGAAAGGTAAGATGTAGGACTGGAACTTGGGAGAACAAATTATTTCTTTAGGTGTTTTCAAATGCATAAACAAAGGGTATGAATTTCCACATAGATACTTTCAAAACTTATTCAGATCTTTTATCTTTAATCTTTGGTCAACTACTTGTTACATATGCAGTACCTTTATCCATGCTTGGATAGTAGAAATTGTACATATTAAAATCTGCCCAACCATAATATAAGGCTGTTTGCTTTCTTCCACTTAAGGCTCTCCTAGATATCTTTTTCTTCCAGGATGCTAATAATGAGGAATTCTGTCTTTCACTGAAGGTTTAATATCAGGATGCTTGCACTATTAGAAATGTTGCCAGCGGATTATCTTATTTAGTGGCATCTCCATAATTTGTCGTAATAGAACCACCATAGACTCAGCAGGGATGTGATATATTTTGAGTATTTCTCCAGAATACAGTTATTTTTGTATAGTGTCCCCTACTCACCTAGGAAAAGTTTCTGCTTTTATAAAGAAGGAAAAGCTAAATGTCAACTTGGACCACTACACTTTATGTTATTAATGTGCATAGCATAATTCACCCCTGAAAATGAAATTTTGACACAGACTTCCATGGGACCTTGAACAATTTACTTAACTTTTATTTGCCTCAGTTTCTAAATTTCAAAGGTAGACATCTACAAACAACATATAACTTATTTAAAACGTGTTTTAAAAAATGGACTGGGGAAAATTTCAGGAAACAAAATTATTGTAATGTCTCTCCAAGCAGTCATTACTTGCACGAAGCAAGCACTGTAATACTAGACATTTCATGCCTGAATTCTAAAGAGATTTAACCAGTCCCAGGTTTTTGCTTTCAGAATTACTTGCACAGAGACTGGCTTTAAAATCCCTTGGTTCCAGTACCTTCATAGAATTTCCTACAAGTAGCTCTTTACATATTTTCATGCAGACTTTTTTAATTTCCATTTTGTGCATAGGGATAGGGAAAACATGTTAATTTTTTAAAATACTAAATCACAAACTACCACCTCTTTTGGCAGCAGGGAAGTCTGGGGTGGTTCATTTTGCATTCCATGTACAAAGATTGAAATAATCAAGACAAAACTGGACTCAAAAATAAGTAGGGCTGAGAGTACTGGGTGCACCTTCATTAGTATTTGAGTCTGCATCAGAGAAAAATTTCCTGATTTTCTTTGCTTGGATTGCAAAACATTCCCAGAGTACTTGGACCAGACTGTTTAGAGTAAAGTAAATCACCAAATGTACTCTGCTCTGGGAGCAGAAGTTGTGCGCTCCACCTGCTCATAAGGGCTCAGTCCGTGGGACTGGAGCTGACAGAGTATTCAGAAACACTCCTGGAACGAGTGGAGGATCAAAATAATTTCCTCAGCACCAGCTGCTGACTCCGCTGACCTGTTGCCATTGGGCCTCCCTCACTGGTTGTCCTCCAGGGATCCTCCAATACGGCCATGGCCCAGGACCTTACTTCAGGCCCCCAGGGCCACCAGCCCTTGTCCCAGGAATGCCCCAATCCTGCCTTGTCTCTTACTGAGTTAAGATAATGTTTTTAATTCATAAAGGATACCTTCTTCTGGTTAAACTGTATCTTGGATGTTGCTGCTATGCTCTTTTAGCTCAGTTCATTGAGCTAAACTACTGTGAAGCTTGTGTGTGCCAAAAATTCCCTAATATTTTCTGTCTGAGTTGTGCGTGATGACCATTATCAAATATGTGAGGTCTGCATCGGAGGCTTGGGATGGGGCTAACGGCCTCATCCTGCCCGACAAGTTAGAGGAAAATCTTTGTTGTGTGATGCAGTGCATTGATTTACAAGGTGAAAGAGGAAAGATATGGGGTTCCTTCAAAGCTAACCAGTGTGCATGTGGCAACTTTCATTTTATCTTGTTTTTGTAAGAGATATGTTCTGACCCTAATGACCCCTGCTTGTGTAGTGCTGATTATGTATACTCTAGGTAACCTTTAAAAATCGTTACCTGATTATTATTATTATTATTAAACACTGGAGCTACTGTGACTCAGCAGCCTGGACAGCCTGCCCTGCTGGCACAGGCGTGACATGACATGACATGGAGAGGGCATGAAATGTCTGTAGGAACAATACACTCAGGAATGAGCACCTGACATTTCTGTCCTTTGAGTCTTTCCATGCAGTTTTTCTTTCCATATATAGAGTGTTGAGAAGCTGTCAGGGCAAAATACTCTGATCTGCATTCCTCTGAAGAGGAAAGCATGAACTCATCAGAGCTCAGCATTGGCCGTGACTTCTGGAGCTCTTACTGCCCAGATTTTGGAGCAGGCAGGATGGAGGGAAATGGAAATGGTGAGACAGGGACAGGCAGTGCAGTGGTCCTGTAGCTGTGCTGCCATTTTCTATGTGTGATGTGCTTTCCTCAGACCAGCACAAACCCTCCTCTATCTCTGGATGAGCTCAGACTGCTCCTAACATCTACTAAATTAAAATTAACTAGAATTAATTGTAGAGATGTGTTTGGAACCCGGCATCTGATGACATGTTGCTGTCCCTATATGAGTGCTGCTTTTTAACCAGTTTTGTTTGGATGTTGTCACAGCAAGGTGTGAATATTTTGGAACAGTGACGTGGGTTGCTTTCTACACATTATCAATAATTGTTTGCATACCGAATAACATGGGCTTGAAGACAGAAGGCATAAGAAATGAATTGTTAGAGGTGGATTTCAGAGTATTGCAGGGTGGTATTGCAGGGTGGTTACACACTGTGGTGTCCTTGAACCTCCACCACGGTACAAGAACACTCAGTCTGACTGAATCAGACAGAGAGCAAACCCCACGTTTAACCTCTGTGTTCAGAGGCCTGTTCTTCTGTATTAAAGACTGAGTGCTTTCCCCCTTTGTTGCTTCCCTAAAATTAATTATTTTTAAATTTTCAGAAGTATGGATCGTATTTTAGGCCTCTAAATTTAAGTTTAAAGTAGCATTTTTTTCTAAGATCTTAGACTGTAGACACCTGCAGAGCATTTATTTACTCATTTTGTTTGGAATTGATTCAGTCACCCAGGGATTTGTTGCTAGGAGCAGACAGAATATTTCTTAAGGATCATGACTAAATTAAGAGAAAAGCAAACTTTGGTACCTCAGGGATTTGCCTGGTACTGGGTTTGTATGAAATAGAATAAAGGCCCTTTAAGTTTTATTCATTTTCCAGAAAAGACTTCAACTGTATACCTTGTAACTACAATTTCTGCTTGATTTCTTCCTGAGATTCTAGATATACTTTTTTTTTATTTCACCTTTTAATCTGAATTTCTGACAAGAGCTGAATTATTCTGAAATAGAGACTTGTGTTGTGGTGATTTACTTTAACAATGAAAATGGATTTTCTGATTGTTGTGCTAATTTGCAATACCTTTTCTGACAATTTTTCCTCTAATCCATCATAAAGTTGTTTCAGTTGACCTATTTATAGTTTATTTGAAAGAATTGTCATATTTTAAAGTATGCAATTTATGATAATTTCCAAGATATTTCAGGAAAACAGAAAGGTGATGCAGGCAGAACTTGAATGGTCAAGTTTAGATGTGAAATGTCACAATAATGGAAATTGTCGGTAAAAAGTTTCATGCCTCCCAAGCCAGGATTTGGCCTGCACAGCAAGAAAGGAAACCACCTGAAAGGCTACCTTTTCTCATCTCGTATGTAGGCAGTATCTCTCCCATGTCCAAATTTGACAGACCCTAGTCTGTTTAACAAAAAAAAATTGAAGTATTTTGAGCAAAAGGATAAAAAGTGAAGAGCATGGAGTGCTAGGTATATACAGACACGTGAAAAAGAAAGAAGCAGTAGTTAGTGCTAAGCTTGCTTACTGTTGTGTGTCTGGTTTGCTGCAGCAGTTCAACCCCTCCATTCCAGCAGTTTGGCTGGAGGCCTGCTCTGAGAAACGCCTTGTAATAAAGCCAACATTAAGAGGGTGGTGCTGTACTGCATCTCTCCAGCAAAACATGTGTGAGTTTCTCTTCAAACTGTGCAGAGTACTTCCATGTGCATGAATGGATCAAGCAATACAATGATTTTAGCTGCTTGCTCTCAGCTGCTATCTGTGTTTGAATTCTTGGGGATTAATTCCTTTAGAGCAGCATTGGCTAATAACCTTTGGCAGTAACATAAAAAGATTGGTGCACATCTGGCTGTGTTTCATGCTGTTAGTACTCTTCACTCAAAAAGTCAGAATAATATCCACCTGCAGGACCAAATATTTACTTTCCTCAAAGAGAAGTACTTCTTTTGGTCTATACTATAAGGGCATATTCATCCTATTTCCAAGTTATCTTTGGAAATGGCATTTAATCTTTAGGTCACAGCAAGGAAATGTCATGTATCAGGCCTGACATCAAGGCTCTTGCGTCTGATAGTGCCGGGATAGAGTCTTCAAAGCAAAATTACTTTTTCCTACCTGGTGACCTGAAATGTAACAGGACAGTGGTGCTGGGGAATCCTTGAAAGCCAAGAATAAATGCGACTCCTGACAGTGAGCACTAGTACTCCTGATGGACAAAAAACTGGTTGGATGGCTGGGTCCAAAGAATGGTGGTGAATGAGCTTACATCCAGCTGACATCCTGTCACTAGTGGTGTTCCCCAGGGCTCTGTGCTGGGGCCAGGCCTGTTTATCACCTTTATTGATGACTTTGATGAGGGGATCGAGAAGACTCTCAGTAACTTTGCAGATGACATCAGGCTGGGCAGGAATGTTGATCTTCTTGATGGTAGGAAGGCTCTGCAGAGCAATCTGGGGAAGCTGGATCTATGGGCTAAGACCGGTGGTATGATGTTCGATAAGGCAAAGTGGAGAGTCCTCCTGCACTTTGGCCTCAGTAACACCACGCAAACGTAGAGGCTGGGGGGAAGAGTGACTGGAAAGCTTTCCAGGGGAAAAGGGCCTGGGGGTGCTGGTCAACAGCAGCTGAACATGAGCCAGTGTGCCCAGGTGGCCAAGAAGTCCAATGGCATCCTGGCTTGGATTAGGAATAATGTGGTCAGCAGGACTAGGATCATCCCTCTGGAGGGATGGTGACGTCACCCCCCAGCACTGGTGAGGTCACACCTTGTATCCTGTATTCAGTTTTGGGCCCCTCACTACAAGAAGGACACTGGAGTGCTGGAGCGTGTCCAGAGAAGGGCAGTGGAGCTGGTGAAGGGTCTGGAGCACAAATCTGATGAGGAGCGGCTGAGGGAGCTGAGGGCATTTAGCCTGGAGAGGAGGAGCCTCCAGGGAGACCTTATTGCTCTCCACAGCTACTTGAAAGGAGGGTGTAGCCAGGTGGGAATCAGCCTTTTCTCCCAGTTCAGTGAATGACAGCATGAGAGGAAATGGTGTCAAGTTTCTGTGGGAGAGATTTAGATTGGAAAATTTCTTCATGCACAGGGTTGTGCAGCATTGGAACAGGCTTCCCAGGGAAGTGATGGAGTCACCATACCTGGAGGTATTTAAAAGACATGTATATGTGGCGCTTAGGGACATGATTTAGTGATTGACTTGGCAGTGTTAGATTTATGGTTGGACTCTGATCTTAAAGGTCTTTCCCAGCTTTAATGATTCTATGATTCTATGAATGGATGCATTTTGATAAATACCTCAAAATGCATTCTAGAGACATGTTTTTTGGATAACCTTGAGAAAAAAAAGAAAGGAAAGAATATGATAAAAAAGGTTAAATAAGTAGAAGGAAGACTGCAATTTATGTTATGAGTACAAGATCATAGAAACCCAAAAAGTTAATTTATGGGTGAGATGCGCAGTATCTGTTTATAGAAGCTGTATAGTAGCATAACACTGTCCTTTCCATTTCCTCAGGTAGCAGGTAGACCTAGTGAAGAAAAGGCTTCCTATGGTTAGGAAGCCTGGATAAAAAGCTCTCTCCAGCTTTTGTTAATAGCACAAGCACATTTAAAGTAAGATAGATGTATGGAAGTTTATATTGTAGTCAACTTGCTTTGCAGTTCTAGAATGTATGTATGCTTTATAGTGATGAATGACACAAGATTAGAACAATCTTACGGACAAAATGAGGTGTTTATTTATGCATCTGACTGGAATATGTGTAGCAGATTATTTTGAAGAGTCAGTATTTTTCTACAGAGATGCATTCCTTTTTTTTGAAATATTCAACAGATAGGATTCGCGTGGAATGTTTCTGGGATAGCGAGGTGCCTTGCTTCAAAGAGATTCTCCCTCTGGGCTGGACAGGGCACTGTCCTGACCTGAACCAGATGCTTTGGACTCTCATTTCACCTCTCATATCACAGACAATAAGTTCCCCACCAGGCTTTTAGGAGGCAGATGTCTCTCAGACGTTTTTTTTCCTTTTTTTTAGAAGTTATTTCTATTTCTTAGAATAGAGACTTGACAGAATAAGGGTCTCAGACTGAGAGATACCTCTGGAGATCATTCGTACTGGTTCATCCTGGTTCACATTAGGGTCAACTATGGCAGGTTGCTCCAGTCTGTGCTCAGCTGGGTTTTGGATATCTCCAAGGATGGAGACTCCACAACCTCCCAGCCTAGAGAGGGAGGCATCTATCACCCCTATGTTTAAGAGGAATTTCTTGTACTTTTATCTGTCCCCATTGCCTTTTGTTCTGGGCACCACTGAGAAGAGTCAAACTCCATCTTCTTTATTCCCTCCATCAGTGTGTTATGCATATTCATAAGACCCCTCTGAGTCTTTCCTTCTCCAAGAAGAGTCCTAGCTCTTTAAGCCTCTCCTCATATGACAGGCTCCAAACCCTTAATTGCCTTTGTGGCCTTTGCCTAGACTTGCTCTGGAATATCCACGTTGTTCATGTACTGGGGAGCCCAGAACTGTACCCTGCACTCCAGCTGTGTCTCACCAGAACTGAGGAGAGGAGAAGGTTCACCTCACTGGACCTTCTGGCAGCTGTTGGCCTCTTTAGCTCCAAGGGAACAATGCTGGCTCACAGTGACTGCTGTTCATTGGATTGCCCAAGTCTTTTCTTCTGAGCTACTTCCCAGCCAGTAACCCCCAGCCTGTACTGATGCATCCAGTGATTATTCCAGGGTGCAGGACTTCACACTTGCCTTTGCTGAACTTCAGGAGGCAAACTTCTTGTTTGCCTCTTTCTCCGGCCTATTGAGGTCCCTCTCAATGGCAGCACAGCTCAAGTCCATCAGCCACTCCTGCCAGCTTCTCTCTGCTGTGCCACATCCCCTGTTCCGTGGGAGTAGGCAGCCAAGCTCTCTTCTGAAAAGAGCTCCAACTGAAGAGGCCATGAGCCTTGCTCTGGTGTGGGTAAGGTCTGGACTGTTTTAACGTAGACTAGAATTTATTTTTTTGTTTCAAGAAATGTTTTATGTTGGGTTTGATTAGCTAAAAATGTTCTGGAGGGCTATTGCTATTACCAGCACAAAGTGTACTCCAATTAAGACCAAAATCAAGAGCCCTAAATAGGTAGACAGAAAAATTCTGCTATCTGGAGAGGTAAATGAAGAAGCAAAGGGGTCATCATGGCAGAAGTCATAAAACAGAAAGGCAATTTCGACAGCAGCATTTTGAATGGATTTAGGGAAGCAAGCTTAGTACTGGGAAACAAAGCTAACACCTGAAAGACAGAACATGTGGGACATGAGATGAGTAGTGACTGGATAAATCTCAATAAGGAGAACAGACTGTCTTTGCAGTTATTTCAAAGGGAAACCAGCAAGAGCCGAAAACAGACCACATGTGAGAGATATTGGAGAAAGTGAAATCCAAAAGTCATCTAGGAGAAAACCCAGGTGTTTTCTGATTTGTCTGCCAGCACCTTTACAGCAAAAGGTCTGCATTAATACTGTAAAAAAAAAAAAAAAAAGTGGTTTTAAGATTTTCCTTGGAATTGTTCTTATAACCTCAACATCAGTAGTCAAGGGAAGGTTTTAAAGTTTTCTGGATTGGGTTTTTTTTGGTTTTTTTTTTAACTTTCAAACTCCTAGTGTTGATTTTTACACTGAAGTTTTTTGAAGTAAATTATATTGGGCCGTAACTTAAACAAAAGGATAAGGCTGTAGTTGCTACTTCCAGAGAATGACTAAGCCATAACTTAGTTCAACCAGAGGTGCACAAGTGAAATGGATTTTGAAATCAAAATACACTGCTAAATGAATAGCTCAGATTTTAACTACTCTAAATCATTGCCATTCCATGGCAGTCACTGTATTTACATAGAGTTATTCTTGTGGAGAATTTGTCCTGTGTTTGAGTTGCTAAAATTTAATCTAGGGCCAAAATCTTCTTCTAGGCTGAGTGGAGCTTACAGACGTGTATCTTCCTGTGCTTTCAGCTGTCCAGCTATGCCAGGTTCTGCCCGAGTCCTGAGGGAATGCCTCCTGGGAACCAGCTGGTGTACACAGACTCAGCTTTGGATGCCCTTTCACAGGCTGTGATTTACTAGTTGGAGGGCTGTTGCTTAGGTAGACTTAGACAGGTTTTCTTTTTCCTCTCCTTCACACAATCTCTTGGGTTTACATCCCCTAGGATGATAGTTAATAAATGTTAGAAGGTGCCTGTATCAAAAAGACATGCATGTACCTCTGAACATGATTATGTTATGGTAAGTAACACACTAGGAAACTTAGGATGATTCCTAAGTTTTGTAAAACAAGTCATAGTGTGTGAAAAAAAAAAAAAAATCTTTTCAAGTGTGCAGTTTTTTCCAAATTGCATAGATTATTGTTCATAGCTTGCTCTGGCATCAACTTCGTGAAAAAGAGTCATGAAGAAATAGAAGAGGGAATTTCTTAGCCTTTCCTCTGTGTGATGACAAGAAAAATTTCATCTATAAGTTTCACAATGTCCTCATTCATGCAAAATTTCTGTTGGACTTAATTTGCTGTTGCTATTGACTTTTATGAGACATTTTTCATGAGCCAAGAACTTTTAGGATTAGACAGTGGAGAGGTTTTGGTTTGTTTTTGAAGACAAGAGAGAATTTGTCAGAGTATAACTGGCTGTCGAGATTTATATTACTAACAGATAATTTAGTTTACAAAATATGTTTATGGAAGAAAAACATTACTGATGTAGTCCGTTGTGAATTAGACTTTTCCAAATTCCTGAGTAAGCGAATAAACAGTGTAAGTGCAAAAATCAGCTAATATATTTTGTGCATTGATTTTGACAATTACAGACCTGTTTTAATTATTTATCATCCTTCATGTATTAATAAATGATCTGTGGTGTATTTTAAAAATAAAATGAAATCTCAGTATTATGTCAGCTCACCACAGACTCCTGTATTAAATCTTTGCTGAAACATAGGGCAAGACACTGAATGTTTATACAGTATAGCCACTGTATTCCACAGTATTAATTTGCCCACTCTCAGTCTGAATTGATTTTTTTACTAAAGTCTGGAGTATCTAGAGATGCCACAGCCATTTTCTTGCCTGCATATTAAATGCACAACTTCATTTCCTCTTAAACTGGCAACACAAGAACGTTTTTCTTATCTAGGGTTTGACCCTTTGGAGAGATATTTCATTTAAGAGTGCTTTTGGCATAATTCTAATTGCTGGGGAGCAGTAACGTCAGATTGTTCCACAGAGGCAGATGAGTTCATAGCAAAGGACAGCCCAGATGCAGAGGATCTTACCAAGAAGGTGCAATCCCACAGAATTTGAGCAGGGATATGCTGGTGACAGTGACAGGTCCTGTGGACAGTCAGCAGTCATCAGACGAGATGATGAACCTAGGATGCAGTTCATCCAGGAAGTGCGGTAAATAGTAGTGTTTTTTATTGGAGATGACAACCAGGTAGGCCTTTCCCATAACACTCCACAGCCATGTAGGCCAAGTGCTTTTTGGAAGTCAGTGCAACAGATGCATTTGTCCAGCTGTATTTGTGTGCAGGCAGTGTCAGGCCCAAGCTCTGCTCTCCACAAATCTGCTGTTGTCATTCTGCAATTCACACTGCTGCATCCCTTGAGCCGTCCCCAGCCTTGGCTCCAAATAGGCAAATGTTCAATTAATCTAACTGGCAGATTTTTATAAAAATCAGATTCTGTACCTGTGATTAGTGTAAGTTCAACTTCTCCAGTCTTTCAATTTAATCCTTTCTTTTGATTGAATCCTTTCTTCCCATTTCCTCCTCCTTAAATACATTTTGTTCAATTTTGTTTCAACACTGCCTCCATTATTATAAGACAATGATTCTTAGAAATATATTTCACACTCTTCATTGATTACTGAATAGAGGATGTTAATTTTAGAAACATAATGTACGCTCAAAGTTAATGGAAAATCAAAATACTGTACATGTAGTATTAGATTTCCCCTTCAAATGAATAACTTTATCTTAATAGTACACACAGATTGATTTCACAGGTTGCATATGTAGCTAGTATAGGTATGCAGTATCCATTGGTGGCTAATCTAAAAAATCAATTTCATATTGCACCACCTGTTCCAGCAATTCTGATATAAATGAATGGCTAAGGGATCTTGGGCAGCTCTGTAGATTTTGTGTTCTTTTTTATCAGGGCAATTTTGTTTTCTTATTTTTTAGTTACTATGTTCTATTTTTCCAGCTCTCTATGAATTCTTAGTGCTGTTGTATTTTGAAATCTTTTGTTTATGAACAAATTTTTTTTTTCAATGGCTTAGATTACTCATGTTTACCCAACATGGTATGGATTTTTAGTCTACACGCTCAATCTCTAAAAGCACTGAGTGCTTTTAGCTAGTTCACTTATTCAGTAGTGGACTACATTTTGAGATACGACCTTGCATGATTTGTATCATAAGGGGCAGAGACTGCTTGTCCTCTGGTCGCTGGAACCTGGGTACACTGAACACAGTGCCAAGTTCTCAAGGTCTTAAATCAGGGTGCAAGCACAGGCATCTTTCCTTTGTATGTTATCTCATGTGCTAACAAATGCTTAAAAGCTCAGTAGGTTTTCCTTAATAAAATAACTTTAGGAGCTTATTAAACCACCTAACTCTGTCATTATGTTTCCGTTCTTATGGTCATTGGGATGCTGCAGAGGAAAACCTATGCTTTCCAGATGGACAAAACTAACAATGCTGCAATAAGAACATATTTTCTTTTCTTTTCTTTTTCCGTGTTACAGAAAACTAGTGAGAATGAAAAGTCAAGTCAATCTATTTTACAGACAAAAATTCACATGTCTCTGGGGAAGACTATATGAAAGTAGCATATGGAGAAAAAGAGATTTAAGAAATATAAAGTTCTACTTTGTGATAGTATATTTCTTTTTTCCTTTTTTTGGGGTTTGTTTTGTTTTGTGTTGGTTTTGTTCATTTGTTTTACAAATATGTAGTAGGAGAGGGGGCTTTTTCTATCTTTTTTTGACAATATATTCACTACAATCTAGAGGTGGGTGAAGATATTTGTAGTTAATTACCTTTTTTTGATACCTAATGGATCTGAATGTCTGTAGAAACATGGCCTCAATCCATTCTAAACAGGGAGCCCTTGAACTCATCCCTTTCCCCTCCTTTCCTCCTGATTGCCTTTCCCACCCCTAGAACAGATGCCTTGCATAAGGTACAACCTGTCTTAGTGGAAGATGACAAAAAATTGATGATGACAAGTTGATGGAAAGAGTACTTCATTATGATTGCAAAGAATTTTTACTGTGATCGTACCAATTTTTTATCCTTTCCCAACACAAGATGTTTTCTTGAGGAGTTTTTTCTAGATGCACTCTCCCAAGAGCTTATAAAATATGTCTTGATGGAAGTGTTCTCATGAAACACACGAGTAACAAACGTTTTACTGAAAAATTCAGCTTTCATAAGCTATAAATGTTTTGTGTGATGATTTGGATATTTCCTCTGATCAGTGTAATTTTAAATGGAATTGGCCTAAGCTGAAACATTTTAGTTCCTTGATATGACTAAATTTTTGGTTTGTTTGTTTTGAATTGTTTCAACATCATCTATCCAGAGACAAAATAAAAGAAGAATCTCTTCTGGAAAAATTGCCTGTAATCTTGGTACAGAAGCAGAGGGATTTTTCCCTTTCTTTCATCATCTTCCAAACTGAATTCCAGGCAAGCTTCTGCAGTCTCATTTTCTCTGTCACAAACTCATAGAAATTCATGTATAAGAAAATACCATGTATGAAGACAGTTTCCTGAAGGGAACAGATAAACAACATGAAGCAAATGTGACCCTTGCTCAGTGGGATTCCGACTAAGTATGGGTGAGTATCTAGCTTGCACAAGGTAACTCAGGCTGCCAAAGGTAGGCAGGGAATCATAAAATAATGGAAGGGACCTCTGGTCCCTGGACCTCTGGACCTCTGCCATGTGCCCGGACACCTTCCACTATTCTAGGTTGCTCAGAGTCCCATCCAACCTTACTCTGAACACTTCCAGGGATGGTGCATCCACAGTTTCTCTGGGCAACCTGTTCCAGTGCTTCACTACCATCATCATAAAAACTTTGTTCCTTATATCCACTCTGAATTGATCTTCCTTTAGTTTATACCAATGCCCCTCGTCCTATTGAAACAGACCCTATTAAAAATTTGTCCCCGTCTTTCTTATAAGCCCCCTTCAAATACTTAAACGCTGCAATTAAAGTCTCCCTGGAGCTGTCTCTTCTCCAGGCTGAACAATCCCGACACTTTCAACCCTCTTCACAGGAGAGATGCTCTCTCTCTCTCTGACTGCTTCTGTGGCCCTCCTTTGGGGGCATTACAACAGATCCAAGACTTTCTTGTTCTGGGGTCCCAGAGCTGGACACAGCACTCCAGGCAGGGTCTCACCAGAGCAGAGTGAAACAATTACTTCGCTTGACCTTCAGGCATAACAAGTAAAGAGAGGGTTTTATATGCCTCTTAAAGATGATGCAGAGCAGGCTTGTGTTGAGCATGGGCGTTGCTGGTCACTTAAGTGTGTCCCTGGAGGTCAGACATCAGACTCAGGACTGCTCATTAGCTACTGCCACTTCCTTGGGATGCCAAACCCTGAAGAGCTGTGGCAACTTCTTGCAAAGAGGCCTCTTGACTGAGGAATTCAGCTACTCTCTTCAGATAGTCAGCACTCAAAGCCACGGCTAAAAATTGCCTTCCTGAGGTCTGATTAAAATCCTGAGATAAATCTATCACCACTGTTATGAAGTCAATGGTGGTTTTTTATTCATTTATTTTTTTTAGTAAGTCTACTTGGTGTCTGCAATGTTTCTTACAAAATCAGAAGCCACAATAAACTCTGCTGGGTACGATTCAGGTTGTGATTAAGGCCTTCAAATTTAAATGACCTCCTGGATGCACCCATGTGATGGCCTATGGTGTCTAACCTGCCCTAACTTAAGGAAGGTGTAGTCATACAGTGGAGAAGCCTGGAAACACAGATTTGTCATGTCCTACACCTGTGGCTGGCTCAATTCCTTGAGCTCAGGGAATTTTAAATTTCACCCTTACTTGTGACTTTCACTGTTCCTAACCTGAAGCCTTACTCTTTTTAGATTCCTCAGATATGAAGAGCATCTGTAGCGCCTCCCTACACATATCAGTATAACATGAAATTAACAATACTGTCTATGGGTGATTGTATTTACCATGATTGTTCTGAAGGTATAAGAGCATCAGATATGTGATTGTTCCACTACAAGAGATTCTTACATTAGATTAGAAATTACTGTACAGTTTGATGCAGGAAATGCTGTTCTCTAAGAATGATAATGTACCGGTAGAGAGTTGCATGAAAGCCTCTTTTTTTGCCTAGAGAACAGGTCCTTTGGGTCTACCAGACAATAAAAACTGAATATTCTGGACTTTAATTCATATATATGTGGATATATATGTGAATTTTTTAAAAAATGTAAATAAATAAACCACATTCTGAAAATCAAATAATGCTAAAACAAATCTGCTCTTTTTGTAGTGCCCATCAACTCTTTTTTTTTTTTTTTTTGGTCCTAGTTTTATGCAAAGAACTTAAATATCTTTAGGATAGCACACTCAATGTTATAAAATAATGAATAATGTGTTCATTGTTTTTTTTCAGTCAGCCATTGATATATCGTGTTACCAAGGTGGGTTGATATTAATAAAATATAGCACTACAGCTAAGTGAGGTACACAGAGCTCTGTGCATCTGTGCTTATGCACAGTTTAAGCAATCAAACAATGTCACCTTCATTGGATCACCTAAATGTAATAATTTGTCATGACTTTATCAATCCCAACAAAGGCAAACATTTTCTGCAAAAACCTTCATCTGGCTAAAATATATTTGCGCGCTTTAAAAATCTGCAGCTCCTGTGACGTATTAATTGTCTGCCACAACATGAGCTTTTTTTCCTGACTATTAGGGGGAAACAAACCCTCTCCCGCCTGATTTAAATTATTTACTCTGAGAGAGAATTACTTGCTTTCCCAGCCATTCATTTTTACTCTAGGATGTGCATTTATATTAACATGGCCTTTGAGATGGTAAAATGAAACAGATGATATGTTTTTCTTAATGGAAAAAAGAAAAGAAAGGATTGGAAAAGGTTTTTGCTCTTTCTGTTAAGATTGCTCCAAGGTAAATAATGCTAGGTTTTGATCATTGCAAATAAACACATATTTTTTTCATTGATACTTGGAAGTTTTCCTGATGAAGAATAGTTTTTGAAGAAAGAATAAGCTTTTTGGAAGAAGTTAACTTTTAAATTAGTGCTAGCCTAGGGCAATGGTTAAAGAAATTAGCGGTACTCCTAAAACTCCATCATTCCCTTTGAGACAAATTAGGCATATTTTTTATTTATTTTCAGCTAATGGTCATGCAGAGAACAATGAAGCAAAACAGAAATTGCTTTCCATGTGAATTCTGCAGTGGTACTTCTGTCTGAAAAGCATTCTAGGCTCTTGCAGTACAATTCAAAGAACATTCTGGGATTTGAGAAAGTCAGAAAACATCAGAGTGACATCACTCAACATAGAGAATTTTGTTATGATTTTAATAAAACTTCTTTTGGAGAGCTTCAAAATTTCAAAAGAAGTTTTATTAATCAAAATATGTCTGGGGTTCCTTTTAGTTTGTTCTTATTTCTGTAGGGACAAACCAATATGGAGCAGGGACTTACATAAAGAAGTTTTCTGTTTGACAGCATAGTTGTTTATGACACTCTGTAAATGCTGACATGATCTGTTACACTTACATGCACCCATTGGAATGGATTTATTTTTCCTTAAAAATACTCATGCATACCCGTGGGATGCCCTCAGGAGCTCTCAGGATTTTGGTTTCCTTTGGCAGGCCTGGAGTCTATGACTTTAACGTTGCATTTGCTAGAGACACTGAGGTACCATAATTCACTTTCATTTTTAGTCACTTTTTGGAGCTGACCTGTACTTTTCAGTTAAGAGCTAATTTCAATCAAATTTGCTTTTCACTTTGCAGAAACATATCCAATATTACTTAGCTTGACCGCACTTTAATTCCATTATGTCACATTTCCAATTTTTATATTAGCTCCTCTGTATGGATGTAGACAATAAAATATCAAAAAAACGATGCTCCAGAGTGCAGTTACATTTAATATCTTTTTATTTGCAGTAAAATATGCAAAAATTTGGAAATTCAAATCACTGGTTAAACTGGACTGAGTTTACAAAATTTCAAAGACTGGGAGATAACTGTGTATTTTCCTTGGAATAAAATGTTTAGCAAGAAGGCTTCATTACATGGGTGCACAAAAGTACAAGGTCATTATTTTGAAAAGAAAGAGTAGGTAATATGTTCTTCTGAAAAAGTTGCATATATACTTCAAAAGTTGTAAAATACTGGAATATTCAGTACAGAACATTCATCATCCAGTGTATCTTAAGATACTAGATATGATAAGGTGCCATACAGATAGTTAAATGCAATGGGATTTTGATTCCAGAAGGCAGGATTGGAATGCTCCTTAGGCCCAAGGACAACTCTTCGTTATGCTTTTGATCACAGCTTTACAGTCACACTGGCAGACCATTCACGTGTGACAGTGAGAAAGAGAAGAATTGGCACGTGGAATGGCAGTAGAAGTGAGTGAAGCACCATATCTAGCTCAAACACTAATGATAAATGCTTAACGTTACCAGGCTTTTAAAACAGACTGACCTGAAATGTCTCTGTCTTTTTTTTTTTAAATTTCATAATGAAGGTCTTAATAAACTTTCACTAGAGCTGCTCTGCCACCACAATTGCATCATCCTACGGGCTGGGCTTGGACTGAGTCATAGTGTTATGTCGTATTGCAGCAGTATATTCTCATGTTCACTTTAGTAGCATGAGGTTATACTTTAATCATAAAATGGAATTTAAACTAAATAAAATAACCCATTAGTAAACACCAGCAGGGAAGTTTCATGTTATAAATAATGAATAAATAAATTTTATACATTTCTTCGACTTGTCCTTCTTAGAAGTTAGTCAAAAGCACTTACTGAGATTTGAGTCACAGAATCATAGAATGGTTTGGGCTGGAAGGGACCTTAAAGATGCTCTAGTTCCAACTCCACCTCCCATGGGCAGGGATGTCACTCACTAGATCAGGTTGCTCAGCACCCCATCCAACCTGGCCTTGAACACTTCCAGGTGTGAAGGAAGCAGATTCATTACCAAAACCACTTCTAATGGTTCCACTTTTAATGTAAACGAATGTAATTTAAAAACCAAGATATATATTCCTGTAAGTTTTGCCAAAACATTATTTTTGAGCTAGATGAGATATTAGAAACAGTTTATAAGTAAAGCATTTGCTCAATATTGCTGTTACAGAGAACAGAATCGCCAAAATACCCACAGATACTTCAGTAGCCCAGTTGTTTTTTAAAACGTTTTTATCAGGAAGTGGATCATGCCTGGGACACATGCTGAAATAATGCGTATAGTGCAGGGGGAATAATTCATAATATTTCCAATTAGATTTTAAAATGCCTTTTTTTTCCTTTAATTCCAGAATCCCTTTTTACTTGATGTCTTTAGGCTTTGCTTTGAAATTTTGCAAAAGCGGGCCAGGACCCAAATGTTGGATCCAAACATGTGGAAATTTTGGATTCAGAACTACTGTGTAGTTGGGAATAGGCCCTTCTTTCTCTCATAAACTGAAGTGAAACAGCTGTGAAGAAACCCTGAGCTTCGATGAAAAAGATAGAGATGTCTGTGATTTAATTGAATTGGGCTCTGTATCTAGCCTGTATTTGAATTCTAATATTGATCCAACATCAATACACATCTGCATTTAACCATTTTTTGAACTCTTGAATGAATGCCACTGTAAAATGTTTGTTGGCTTTTTCATTTGAAATTTAATAACTTGGCATTCAGTGATACTTAGCGGTATCACAGATACTTGATAGTGATGTCTAACTAAAGATGTAAAAGAAAAGTAGCACTGAATCTTCATTTTGGAAGTTGAGGTCTTTCAAGTTCTTTCTGTGTTGATGTTATTTTGGCATTATTATAAGAATTTATGATTGTTACCATATAGAAGCAGTTAGTGAAACTGCTAGTACTTCATGTGGTCTCATGACTGTTTGTTTGGCATAGGTCTAACTATTAAATGAATATATTTTCATCTTATGTGAAGGATTTGTGATGTGATTGCAAAAAATTCTGCTAGTTTCAGTAAGAATTTTATGCACTGTATACGTAGCATAAAGCTCTCTTGTTCCAGTAATTAAAGCTTATTTAGGCTGTCGTGTTTTACTATTTGAAGTTTTGACATTCTGGACTTTTACCACAATACTTTGGGTTTTGTAAATTTTTTTTAAAATATTTTAAGTTGGCAGATAATATTATATTTCCAAAACAATTTTCAGTGTAAAATTAAGCAAATGGACTAATATTGCTGCTAGACCAGAGATAAACTAAGGAAGCTGGAGTTTGAAAAGGAGATGTCTTTTAATGTTTAAGTTTGAAGCGGAGATAGATATGGATTTTCATGAAATGTGACCATCATATATTTGTTTATGAGCACAGCCTTATTTTGCTTCTTAGATTATAATAGCAAAAAGAAAAGTATCTTTCTCTTTTATGTAACGAATTCCCTCTGAGAAGTCTAGAGCTGTAAATATTTGTTCTTTTATTTGGAGATGGAAAGAAAAATCATTTTGTAAAAAAAAAAATAAATCTGTAAAATATAAGAAAGTTGTCTCTGTAGTTTTTCTTTTTGATTTTTACATACCATTTTTCTTATATGAATGGCAGATTCAAGTGAGTGAAGATTACCTTTCTGCCTTGCTGTTCTGTTTCAGATGCCAGCATTCAACCAAGACATGAAATTTATTTTCTGAGTCAGAGACCTGTGAAATTTGAATCAAATTCTTCAGAAGTGTCATCCTGAGTAAACATTCACAAAATATGCCTGAAGAAACTACCATCACTCGTTCAGGATTTTCACCATTAAAAGAAGGTGGATATCTGAAAAGTGTGCTCTGGGTATACCATCTCTTCATGTTCCTTGGAATTAAATTCTACTCTTCTCACATTTTAATGTATTGATTCTTTTTCAAAATAATGCAAATCATGAGAAAGGGGGTTCTCTTTTTGCAGGAAATAGTTCTGTTTGTCAGAGAACCCATCAATAAATGAAAAAAAAAGAAAAATATCAGATCATTTTTTAATAAAGTGTGCAAGAGCATATGCATTTCTCAATGAATACTTGTGAGAATGCAATTTAAATGGTACTCTAATTTTTGCCCTCCTAATAAATTTATAATGAAATCTGTTTACAATTTATGAAGTGAATACAACATTCTCTAAGCATAATTTCCAGTCTGACATTTATAAAAAGCTGGAAGGAGTCAGGCTGGGATTTTACCCTTTTTTTGATTTGTTTAAATTGTAAAAGTAATGGAGTGATGTCAGAGATGTAAGAAAAGTACTGTAATTGTTGCATCCATTAAAAAAATAAGTGCATGGAAGTGGTGGCTGACATTCTAAGCACAAGCTCACAGCTTATACAGAGCAGTGGTAAAGACACTAAGTCTGTGTACACTGTACCAGGTAACAACACATTTGAAAAGGCTTTAGAGCATGAGCTTAACCATCAGCAGTAATTTAGTGCCTGAATTTAAGAGAAATGTTTTCAAAAAAGAGAGAAGAAAACAAATCTTCAGTGTTTTGCTGCACTTTGATGAAAATTCAGCTTTTTTTATGGGGGTCTGGGATTTCTAATGAAGACAACATGTATTTCCTAGTTGGATAGAAATTATCCCAGCATAGATGGATTCAGTCTTTCACTAATATAAAATATTGCAAAACAGACCTAAAAAGTCTGAATAAACAAAATTTTGTGTAGTCCTTGGGGCGAAATTTGATTCATAGCTATGAGAATATGAAAAATGTCTTTGTTTTTGCGTGTTATCCCTTGGTTAACTGCACCATTTGGTTCTGCTAGATGGTCTCAAAGTTCCCGATACACAGGCATTGCTTTCTCTTTAGTTACTGCTATACCATAGCTTGCAAAAGAGAACTGAACTGCAGTCACCTCAACACTGACCCATTGTTCAAACTACAATGCTTTACTATTGCCAGAACACATTGGAAAACTATATTTTATTAGCAGCGCATTGCATAGGTTGTGTTATCTGAAGAATATGAATCATAGAATTTAGATGGGGTGTGCTAACAGGCCATTCTGCAATCAGTGAAGAACTGTTTCACACACAATTTCAAATGAGTCTTTAATTTGGTCTTTAACTGGTTGGCAGATTAAACCAGATACCCAGAAATAACAGGTAGGCATTTGCAGAATCAAAATGCATCTATGTTCCTCCCTGCAACACCTGCTCTAGATTCTTACTTACTGGGGTTTAGCTTTATTGTATTTCTCATTATGATACTCTATTTTTGGGGATACGTGACGTAAAGAGGGGCAACTGCTTGTTAAAATCCATAATTTAATAATAAGATGATACTTTTACCTAGGTTGAGGCCGCAGAGCTGACTTCTTGCACACCAGCACACTTTACATAACACATTGCCAAAGACCTGGACATGTGTCTGGTCTTCTCAAGGCACATGCTGGACTGGATGTGCTATGGTGTACTGGCACACATAGGAAAGAAGGGAACTGAGATTTTGTTTCCAAAATATCTGTCTACTGCTGGTGATCATTCATTTGCTGCTAGTACTGGGTTTACCCACACGTGTAAACTTAAACTTCATCTCATTAGATTACAGCATTTGTGAAATGTACCAAGATACAGTAGGCATCGGTGGCAGCAAAAAGTCATTAAGTCACTGGAATGAGCTCAGCAGAGGGCCACCGGGATGCCTGGGGCTGGAGCATTTGATGTAGGAAATGCTGCTGGGAGAACTATTTTTTCTGTCTGAGAAAGGGAAGGCTGAGAGAGGATCTTATTGCTGCCTTCAGTTACCTAATGTCTGGTTATAAGGAAGCTGAGACCATACTCTGTTTGGAATTGCACAGTGAAAGGACAAGAGGCAATGGACAAACCAGAAATTCCATAGATACTGTGGTTTGTTTTTTTTTTTTTAATAATGAGAGTCATCAAACACTGAAGCAAACTGCACTGAGACTGAGCAATTTCCATCCTTGGAGTCTCTAAGAACTGGAAAAGCTGGTCTGACTTTGAGGCTGGCCTTGATTTGGGCTGGGAGCTGGATCAGAGGTCCCTCCCCACTTAAATTAATCTGTGATTCTATGACAGTCAATGTATGGATTTTAAGTAAGATGGAAAGCTGATTTTGCCTAAAATTATTTTCTTGTTTTCATTGCTGTGCTTACAATAGAATAGACAAAATGGAGGTCACTGGTTATACTTGACATGTAAATTTTCAGTACTGTGGGCTGGTATCCAAACTGAAAGGAAAAAATTATTCAGCAATGAGTCTGAACCTTTGGCAACTGCTCTGTAATCCATTTGTTGGCTTTTTATTTTTCTGTAGATGTAGATTACTTTGCCTGAGCCAAAGATCTTAGAAATTAATGTGTGAATATGTGTTTTAACCTGTTTGCCAATAAAAGAGACAAAGTAAAATGAAATCAATGCATCAGGGAAAGATTCATTGATGTGAGTGGCCTCATCTTCAAAACAGCCAGAAAACATCAGAAATAGCCCTAATGGGCTTTAATAGAGCAAAAAGGGTTTAAATTGTGGGCTGTTTCTCTCTATTAGACCTGATTTTTCTGTGACTTTTTTTTCAGATGTTTTACTCCAGAAGTTTTCTTGTGAACAGAAAATGTATGAGATTATCCTGGAAAGTGACACACAGAATGGTACAGTCTACTTTCCCATATGCTTTTACTAGTTTTCACCTATTTCCCTTTTCTGCTTTTCTGTGTAGAATCCTAACAGCAGGAAAATGTTGTTTTCCCAGGAAAACTCTCGATGTTGATGAATAAAGAAATCATCAGCCTCACCATCTGAATTCCTATTGATGGTATCTCTGCATCTTGTATGTAGAGATTGTACTTGTTTCAAGTACTCTGGAGAATTAAGCCTGTCAGATAGAGATGTGCATAGAAGCAGTTTAGTGAGATGATTGTGAACAGATATTAACAGCTGCAGAGTTCAGAAGTGCAAACAGATTTGGAATGGTGTAGTAGACACCAGGTTTTTTCTGAAGTCAGTGGGTCAAGGTCTCTCCTGTTTTGCAATAATATCTGTTGTCCAACTGTTTGGAAAGGAGGTGATCTGTTTGCATTAATCCTTACTAGATTTTTGAAAGAACAGCAGACCATCACCTCCCTGTGCATGCAATTGCTGAATACCACACATGAAGAAATTGAGCAATTAGTCACTGTGGGATTGTTTTTCTTGGTGTAAAATATTCTGGAACTTATACTATAAATGTCTTTATGCATCTATGAGGATTCACAGTATAAAGGAAGACACAAGAGGGAATTCATGTCCCTATTCAGACACATACTAACGTTAACACTGAGCCACAGAGGGAGGGAATTTCAAGTTGAAGCATAGGCACAGCTGTGGAAGTGCGTCCCACGAACATGGCTGTAATTGTTCTGTGCTCATGGATCAGCTGGGGATGTGACAGTAGCATTTGGGTCTTCTGAGGTGGGAACATGAAGAAACTAGTCCTGCCTGCCACTGTCATATGCATTTCAGTAGGATGGAAGATCCATGTCCTTTTCCTTTGTCTCTTGATGGCTCACGCAACAATAACAAAGGCTCCTGAGGTCTCTGTGTAACTATCTTCCTCTCATCCTGGGGAGGGGCTAATCAGTGGAGAGATATGGACACTGACAGTCTTCTTTCTGCTTCTGTATGGCAGAATAATACCTCAAGTGGTTTGGATGAAGGTTATGTCAGAGGTGTTCAGGAAAGAGTAGCTTTTGCTTGGACACTGTCAAAACACAGACCTTCTGTGACCTTGATAATTTTTTCTGCAGTATAAGCTGGGTCTATGGCCCTCAGAAAAATCCCTGGAAATACTTCCAGGACTGGATGGGAAAGCTTAAGATTAAAGAACCTCTCACATGTGTTCTCTGTCACCAGCTTAAATTTAACCAATGACAGTAATGAATGAAAGTCCACGTGCTGTTTGGCCTGTGCAAAGACTCTGTAGTCATTTGTGTACATCACAAATGTCAGCTGTGTCAACAGTGTCCTTGAAGGAATTGGGAGTTCATCAGGCACATGGGCAGAGGCGGTCTTTGCCTGCTAAAAAAATACCCCTTTCATTTGAGGCACTTAAGACAGAGTAGCGTGGGGAAATAGCATGGGGAAACTTGCCAAGATGCTGCCTGGTTTCTGGCCATGACAGTAGCTACATTGCTGAGGGCCGCTCTCGTTTGGCAGCAGTCACGCAGCTCCCCTGCCTCCACAGCACCCACGGTGACAAGGGCTCTGCTCCCTCAGCAGACACGGGCAGACTCTTGCAGAGCTGAGTTCTGCTTTCACCTATCTCCAGGCAAAAGCAGAACTACTTGCCTGAAACCAAAAGAAAACATTTTTAAATCTGTTACTGTAAAGCATTTTCTCTTTCCCTGTCCTAATTTCTGCTGTTTTTTAATTGTTCCACACTTACTTTGTGAAAGCAACTGAGGTCCTTGAAAAAGCTCTCATGTCACACACTTGAACTAATTTCATTGAAGAGTTCTGCATTTAAAGTTTATTTCTGTGAGGCATCCACCTATGGGCTCTTCATTAAGTGTTCTCAGGTAAAAACATGGGTAGGAGGTATTGCTTTATCTCTTTGTTTCCCCCTTCTAGATCCTTTACTTCACAATTGCATTTTTTTCAGTCATTCAACATAAAAGTACCTACATTCCTTCTGTACTATGTAGAGGACCCTTTACAGAACTGGAGCTTACCAGAGAGTGTGTTTATTGACAGTTTTGGTGCACTGAAGCCGATTATGTCAGCCCTGTTTTCAATTCCCCTTCGCTGATGACTATATAGACTTATTCTAGAAAATCACTCAGTACCCCTGAGTGATACTCCTAAAAGATTTAAGTCTGAAGTAGATTTTTTTCAAGAAAGATTGATTTCACCTGTATTTGTGAATCACCACATTCCTAAGTTGTACGTGGAATACCATAATCATAGATTTTGCTAAGGGTAAAGGAAGACAATAGCTGTACTGAAGACACAATACACAACTGATAGTATTACAGCAGGAGGGTTCTGCATAAATTGAGGTGTTTTTCCAACTCATTCCACTGAATTTCTATGAGTTCTCAAGAAAATTGCTTTCATTTCTATGTCTACATGCTGGCCCATATATTTCTATATACTGAGCATGACACCATATGATCTGGAATGTCCCTGTGGTCAGCTGTGGTCAGCTGGGGTTAGCTGTCCTGGCTGTGTCTGCTTCTAACTCCTTGTGCCTCCCCAGCCTCCTCAGTGGTGGGGTGGGGTGAGGCAGAAGAGGCCCTGACTCTTTGTAAGTGCTGCTCAGTGGTAACTAAAACATTCCTGTCTTACCAACATCGTTTTCCTCACAAATCCAAAACATGGCCCCATACCAGCTACTATGAAGAAAGCCCCAGCCAAACCCAGCACAACCTCTTTGCTGTACTCCCTTTGACACTCCACTAAGTGGAAAGGGACTCCTGTGAGCCATGTGAGATTGCTGCCTGTGGGAGAGCTGTGGTACTGGAAATCCAGCACACAGATGGCAGAAGCATGCTTAAAACCAGCACAGTTACCTGCAGATACAGGGAAGGAGATGAAGGTCAGAGACAGAGGACTTAGTTTTTTATTTAGCATGGATACATTATATGGCATAGTAATGAAATCTCTTTTGTTTCATGCTTTGTATCTTAAAAAAATAATACCTATTGCTGTGTTATCATCATATGTAAGATTTAGTCTGAAAATATCAAATCATTACCTTATGTGTTTTAAAAAACTCCTACCTCCCTTTCCACTGTCTCACAGTAGATGGTGGATCTAATAACATCTGACCTAATGATCCATATCAGATCCAGTCCTGGTCCTGTGGTTGGACTAGATGATCTCCACAAGTTCCTTTCAACATGATTCTCTGATCTATGGACAGTAAGAAAGCTGCCATTGTGAGAAATAAAAATCCATAAATGATTTGTCCCACCTATGAAGCATCTTGTAGATTAGTTAAAGTGTGTCTCTGTTGCCTCATAAAAAAATTACTTCATTGCAAACTCATACAAGCAGGAAAGAAAGCCATCAAATCACTCTTTTAGTGTGGGATCACTTTAGCAGTCTGATTTGCTGTACATTATACCTACAATTATATTTCAATAAAAGGATGGTTTGATTCATCTACCACAAGAATAATTGCTTTAATCTTCTCCATTAAACACAAATGAAAAAACAAAACTCTGACACCATGTAGTTCTCTGTCTCCTGGAAGTTTCTTTAATAAGTGGAAAATTCCTCTGTAAAAATCAGACAAATTCAGTGTTACCATTTTCTTTAAGCTTAAATGTTATTTTCATTTATATTTCCTTTAAGCAAACACTGTTCTTGAGACTGACAGTTCTAGGAGCACCAACTGGACAGAATAGCACTGGCCACCGTATCTCAGCAACTGATCCAAAATTTGAGTTTGTGGAGGAAAAAAAGTAACTCCTTAATAAGAACTTACCGTTATCAGCTAGAAACAAAATTTCTTGGTTTCCTGGAATTTTGTACATGGGAAGAAGCTAGGTCTAAAGAAGTCCAAAGGTTACACAGTGGCCAAGAAATTAGTTCATAGTTTTTTCTTTCTTTTCCCAACTCAAACTAAAATTTCAGCCAAGAACTTTGAAAGTGATATGTGTGTCTTAATTTCCCGAAGTTCAGTTTCTTGTATCTTGAAGAAACTTGGTTTTAGAAACAATATGGCCTGTTTTCTAACAATGAAAATCCTTGTGCTTAAATAGTGATGACCCAAATTAGGATGTTTAGAGACACTAGGCATTTCAAAAAATCCTGAGAATATTGTTTTCTAATAACATTTTTCCCATGACCTAGTAAGGAAATTGTGCAGTTACTACCTCCTTATCTATTTTATTTTTAGTAAAGTCAATGCTCAGAGGAGATAATGTATTGGATTAATGATATGTGAACTATACATTGGCATTTTGTTATTTTATTTCATACTGGAACTATAATGACTTCCTTTGATTATTAATGCAAAAATGCTCTTTGAAATGTACCCCAAATGAAAAAATAAGGCTTAAACTTTTTTTCATGTCTCATGCCAAGGCTTGCGGAATCACAAAATATGGAGATACAACTATTTTGATTGCTTTAGAAGTATAGTGGCTTGCATTTCTTTAATTTTCAGCAGAACTTAAACTTCTAAAGTATGTATGTTTGTGGTCTTTTACACTGTGTCATTAGTCAGAGTCTATGGACACTTGTGGTTAGTTTCATGAAGTTCATTTGTTAGCCAGTATGAAGCATGGTACAATTACGTTATGTCAACTAAATAAAGGCAAAATTTTATTCAAGTATTTTTTAATAAAAAACTGTCAGACTATTCCCTTTCCGGACTTCATTTATGCAAAGAAAACAGCTAATATTTTAGACCCATACCTAATACGGAAAAAATAATAATTTCTAAATCTGGAGTAAGACAAATGTGGATACAATCCTTTGGGGCTTTGTTCCTGTTTCCTGCATAAAAGCTGTAATTTCTGTAGTATTCTTCCACCTCTTATTGCTTGTGTCTAGACATAAATTGACCATAAAACAATATTAATATTGTATATTGCCTTGGTTAAGAGTTTTTGTTTGGCATCAGGAAAGAACTTTGAACATTTTAATGGTACTTTCTGTAGTACAGTAGTCGTGAATGAGTTTATTTTAATGTAGGAATAAATTGGTTACTGAAGGTATTTTTATTATGCATCTCCTTGTAATTTCTGCCAAATAAACAAAATATTACTCAGATAATTGGCCTATTAGTCTGTCACTTTCTAACTATTTTTTCTATGCTGAATTAAAGGGCCCATAAATCCTAAATTCTTTATTAGCTTGCTGACTTTGCAGAGTTTGATGGTAAGTAAACTGGCATAGCATTAAAGTCCTTATTGAAGGAAGACAATATGTCTTTTTGTATCGACTTCTACATGATTCAATTTTCCCTAAGTATCACCATGACCTTTATAACAGCACTGTGAACTTTAAAAGCCAGTTTGCATGTGGTGGTTAACTTGCCCTTGTATAAAGTGGTTCTTCAAATGATGACCTAGCCTGTCCAGATTTGATAAATGTGCAGCTTGTAGTCCAATAATGAATTTAAAAGGTCTTCAAAAATGCTGAAAGCAATAATTAAACATTTTCAGAAGAGGTATATTAATGGGATTAATTAGAAATAAATGATTTTTCAATTTTCTTTGGAAATTATTTCAGATTTTTAAAATTACCTTTCTTCTCTCAACATAAAAAAAACCCCAAACAAACCTCTTCGAGCCTTGAGGTATAACTTTGAAGTTTTAAAATCTGGTAACTAAATCAAACATAAGATATCTCTTTCTCTCACCATAAATACGGCTTTTGACTCTAACATTGAACTCCTCTCTGTGGTATCTGAGTGCTCATCTTCTGCTTTTTCCTCATGCAGATGGTAAAGATAACATCAGAATGCTGCAATGCCGAGGGGACTTTCTTTACTACTGCAGACACTAAGTGTTCAGGGCTGATATTTGCATGAAAAGGTAAATCAGTATTGATTAGACTTGAATTTGTGATCTAGGTGTTTAAAGAAATGAGGTGCAAATCTCTTTCCTGTAATGTTCATATGTCCCCAGGAGCTATTGTGCAATATAGACAAGAAATGATATTACCACCAATGTACCAATTAGATGATAGACCACAATCATGTGCAGATCATTTCCACTGCATTTTCATGCTTAAAAAGACATTTTCAGCTATTTCGCTTTTTTTTTTCCTTCTGTCTCTCTCTCTCTTTTTTTTTTTAATGCAGGATGTTTTGGTTTGGTTTGGTTTTAGGTTTAGTTTTTGTTTTACTTAAGTTATTACTAAGACAAATGACTCAACAGTGTTGGAACAGAAAACCTACAGATGGAAACCAAACTTCACGAGAAAATGCTTCCCTCTCACATGCGTTGTAAATCCAAACATACATGCACAATACATGGAAATATTATTTCTGGATATGTTAGGAAGAAGGTGAAAGACAGTTCCATAAACAAAACAGATTTCCACCTATACTACAAATTCTCTTTGCTGTAAGTCTCACATAGTTTGTCAAGGTTTACTTCATTAAACAGTTGCAGTGCCTGAGGTTGAGTGGTGATGTACAAAGTTTTCTTTACTACTATACTCATGACATGAACAGAGCATTTCTTAAATTTTCATTGAATTCATAACAGATCTCTCTTCCTCAGAAGTTAACTTTTGGAATGTGATTTTCTTTTCATTCTGCTTCCCTCTTATTCCTCATGAGTATACAGGATTAAAACCAGCCCTGTTTGAGAAATAATAAGGGTCTCTACAGTAGGACTGTGTGATTTATGCCAGGCAATTAAAATCAATTCCTAACCTACATGAAGCACTAAAAACTGAATTGCTCAACACACTGGGCTGTTGAGCACTGTGTGGTAGATTTTATTGTACCATAAGTGCTTTACTATACTGTAAAAAGGAGAAGGTAATTGCTATATACAACTAATATATTCAATTAGGTAAGGATAATGTTTAATAGAGCTTTTTGTTGGTTTCAGTTGCAACTTGTGAGTTCAAAAGAGAAGCTGGAGTTGGGGAATTTCAGGATGCAAAGTGCTCTAAGTATGACATACGCTTCAACAACATAGCATCAAAGCTATCTTGCAAGGATGTGGTTAGTGTGTGCTTCTGCATTGGCTGAGTGGGATGGCAGTCCTTAATCCATATTGATTTAGTCTGATAACTGGGATAACTGGAGGCTGTTACAATGTGTTGAAGGAGTGCATATTTTTCCCAGCGTGCAGCTCTTTACACACAATCACATCAGGCTGTCTGCACCCTAAGAGCAGATCCAGCAAAGTTTCTAATTTTTAAGATAAGACATGAGAACAGCCAAATATGATCACAAATTGTTACAGCAGCTGCATCATGCAGACCTTAAGTATTATTTTGTTATACCCCTGTGCAGCTTAGTGAAGGCAGATTTCCCTACTTAGCTACTATTTGCACAGAACCGTGTAGTGCTATAGGATACCTGGATGTAGCCTGGGTGTCCTCATGCACATTAAGAAGACACATTCCCAAAGGTAAGCATCTGCTGAATCTTTGCCTAGAAGTACTGCTGAGAACCAGGCATTGGTGTGCCCAGAAGGTCTGTTTTTGAGAATTATTCATTCAGTGCTGGCTAAAAATTACACAGAACAGCCACAAGGAGAGATGAATATCCTTTTCTTGTCTCTTTCTATTTCTGTTTTATCTCCTTTCTAGCCACCAGTCTTGACAGGCAAGTCAGACTCCCCAGCTTCTTCCTTAATCCAGCATCTCTAAGGTGCAAGAACATCTTTCATCTCACCACTGCAAAGAGATAGCATTTTTTGGGGGGGAGCTGCCAGTCAGTGGTATTGCCTGGCAGCTTACACCTATTCAGTTTGGTACTTTAGGATTTCTTCCTCCTCTCACCTTTCTCATTTCTGGCTTTCACCTTAATGCCTGGGGATTTAACGCTAGTGGATTTGATAATAATGGAGAAAATAAATTAGGAACATATATGTATACTCATAGCAAAGTAGTGCATGCAATAAACCCATTTGTCTCTTTAGGACTAATTTTTCAATACACACTGATAGGATGCTTATAACCTGTGCAATTTATAGCATTTCCCCCGGAAAGATCCTGGTAAAACAAGACATGAGGCCAGCTTCCGTTCCTTTTTTGTTGTTGTTGTTGTAGTTTTTTTGTTTTTGTTCTAAAAATTTACCTGTTATTTGGGTTTTATTGTTCACTTGAGGATATAAAAAATGCAAAAAGGAAGAGTAACAGTCTCCAAGTCGCTTTGTGTGTGTAAGTTTTTTACATATTAGCAAGTTATGACAGCTGAGTTCCCAATGTGCCTGATTTATTTTTAAAATCTGCTTTCGGGTGATAGTTCAGCACAAAGGAGTTGATACTTAATTTTCAGTATTCGTCAAATTAAGATCTTTTGCTAACCATGGAAATTCATGTGTGTCAGTGCAGCAAGGTGTTAGTCCATTTTATCACCCAGTCTATTGACAATCCAAAGGTGTCCTGGTGATACTGACAGGGAGCAGTGCCTCTGTTCTAAAATTGGACTCAAGTAGCAGAAGGTCTCTTGCAGCCTTCTTACCCTGGAAATGCCAGACTGTGAGTTGGACGTCCCTCAAACTGCCTGACAGTGAAGGCATTTCATTCCTGACCACGCAGACTGTGCAGTCAAAGCATTCAGCGGAGGGGGAGAATCAAGTACTGAGCACGAGCTACTCCCTGCCGCCCACAAGATTCTCCTTATTGAGCCAGTTCATTTCCAAGATATTTTTATTCACTGCCATTCTCCTCCTCCCCCAAACGACTGAGTCTCAGGCCAAAAATTCAGTGAATCCTCTACAGTCTGCTCCAATAGGCACAACAATAACGGAGTTAATAATGTTCTCAATGACAGCAGTGCTGCCTGCCCATGATGGTCATGGCACATACCTGATCCCTTGGAGAAGTCTGGGAGGCTTAAAGAAGAAGGGTGGGGTTTTCATCTTGAAAAGATTTCTTGTGTGCCACTCCATGAGGGGTTTCAGGCTTGTCTCTGAAGTGGGATGACTGGTGTCACCCACGGGATATTTGAGTCAGTATCTGGGCATTAGTTATGTTTTGTCAGTAACTGCAGCCCTGCTTCCTGCTGTCATATCTATGCTGGTTTCTGCTCTGTTATTGTCAATGCCAGAAAGCGTCCTTGCAGGTGAGTCCATAGCTGCTGTATCACAGCTTCTGGTAAAGGATGCAGTGTGTGCTCAGGCCCCCTGTCACTTCTGTCTGGTCCCCTCCAGCCACTCCACCAAGTCTTATGGGAGCACAGATATCATGGTTAAGGATGGTAACACCAGCAGCAGCACAATGCAGGCCTCTAAAGCAGGTCAGGGAAGTCAGGTGCACATTTCTCCTGTACATTTTGTTAAATCTGTGTCTAATTAGTTCAAACTTAACATTTCGACTTGAATGAAGTGTCGTGATCTCACCAATCCTTTTTCTTATCCAATGCAGTCTTTTGAACACCAGAGGAAACACACGGTGAGTGTCTGTCCGTTAGTTCCTTCCTGCAAAGGCTTTGAAAGGTGCAGCAGGGCTGAGGCTCAGGCTGAGAGCAGAGATCCACACCCCCACAGATTGCTTGCTCCAGGCTGGAGTGGGACAGCAGGACAGTCATGTAGAGACCACTTGTTCATAACAACAGGCTGAAACAGGATTCAAAATCATGGTGAGACAACTCTTCCAGGCATCTCTGGGCAGGGGAACTAAAGCAGTCTCACAAGTCATTACTAAAAAGCACTGCAGTCCCCAGACTTGCTTCTGTCCTGCCTTCTGACGTTTTTAGGGAGCAGGGAGAGGCACATGGGGGAAGGAGGGGAGTGTAGAGGGTGGTACTTTCAGCCTCCATAGCTTCCTGCTTTTAGCCAAAAAAGCTAAAATCCTGTTGGATACAGGAACGAGTGCTAGCAGGAAGGTAGGAGCAGGGTCTGTCTGAGAGTGGGACTTTGAAAGTGAGCTTCTGGAGCAGGGAAGTATCCTTGGCTATGTACCTAAACTACCTCTTCTGGAGGAAGGGAGGGAGGAAGGGACCATGAAATAGTCTGAATCTGAATGCAGACATAATATAGCTGGCCTGCTCACTGCTGGCATCAGTAAGCTCTCATTTCATAAGGTGAATTCAAAAATCTCTGGAGACATCATCACTTTCTCAGACTATTACTATATATGTGCATACATACAGGAGAAATATTTATTTCAATAGAATACTTATATTCTTAGGGTTTTACAAGAAGGTTGCAAATTCTTTTTGAAAGGAGAAAAGCTATTCTTTCACACTGCTGAAAAATATGTTACATTTCTCATTCTCCAAGACTTTGCTAGCACACAAAACATTATTCTTCTCTCACTATCCAGGTTGTCTGTGTGAGTTGATGACAGTAACCCTCTGGCTATCTCCATTTGGCGATTACTTGTCTTTGCTACTTGCTCTGTTTTCATGGGAAAGGGTTCAGGAAAGTGAATTAGCCCAGGATTTTCTTTGTATGTGCCTGAAGAGGGAATCCAGAGTCCTGGGTCTCCATGGATAAGGGTGGAAGAGCTAGGGATCAGTGTCTGGCAGAATAGGGCTAAGTAGTTTCAGGGAATGGTAAGCAGAGGGAGTGGTGGTATGAATGAAAATATGCTTGCACATGCATTTAGAAAAGAGCTACTATTTGATCTTCCTTGTGTCAGAACCATTGTGCTTACAAATAAGGAATTATTTTCTTATGTAGCACAGAAAGGGTCTTTGTACTCTTTTACGTCAGTTGACTCCATGCCCCATGTTTAAGATGCCCCAAGGCTAGAATAGCTGTTTTCCTAGAGCCATACAGCAGTGGACATTTCAGCACCAATTCAACTTAGCTCAAAAAGCTAAAGTAATGCTAGTCTGGAAGCTAATATACCCAACTGTATTTTCCCTCTGTAGTAAGAGTTTGGTCTGTGGAGTACCAACTCTTTAAACTTACTTACATTTAAAGTCCACTTGGAAAGTAAGAAATATATTCTTATATATCTGTGAAAGTCATCTGACAAGAAACCCAAGCATTTGGTTCTCTGATGTGAAAACTGCAATATTTTGCACAGCTGGAAGGTAATGGTAAGTATCTTCCCTTTTGGACCATTTCTCAGGTCTATAGAAGCATTAGTTTTTCTACACAAAGGGAAAAATTGATGTTCTCATAAAATGAGTCTTGCAAGAACTGTTTTTGGATTTCTGCAGGGAAAGGGTTGTGCTTTTTTCTATTGGTACATTCAGATGCAAACTGAAAAACACTAATTGTAAGGGAAGGGGGTTAAAAACAAATTTGAAGTACAAAAAAGTTAATAGATTGGGTGAGTGTGGAAAAATTCTGACAGACTACGTAATTAAAAAGGTTTATTTACCTTGTTCTCTGTGACCAGAAGTATAGAAAGCCCAAAGGGAGGAGAAGTGGAATGAAAAACAATATTCTGTTAATAACCCAGTTGGTACAGACAAAGGAAGTGTCTGTGAGAGAGAGCAGAGGGGAAGTGGGAGAACACTGCCTGCTGTCTCCACGTTTCCTAGTAAAAACGTAGCAGAATATTATGCCTATATTCCTTCCAGCTCCACATTCTGGGGAGATGCTGTCAGCACCTTTCATGACCCAATGCACTTTGAGTCTCAGCCCCACTAGGTCACTAGTCACAGTATGCTTTTGGCGAATGTTCTGTCTCCTGGGGAAGGCACAGAACTTGAGCCTTTCATTCCTCTCTTTTCATGTCTTTGAGCCATAACCTGCTCCCTTAAGTCATTGTTGTCCTGGGGTTTCCTTTTAGTGACCACAAACTGCATTGCCAAATTGCACATGTTTTGCCACTGAGAAATTCTTACGGTTTTCTGCAGCCAATGGAAAGTGCATTGCTAACAAGGACCGTGAATGGGGCAAATAATTTTGCTTTTTCAGCTTAGAAGATTTGAAAGTGCTGAGGCAGCTCCCTGTTGTCAGAAGTATATTTGTAATTGATTTCTGTTCAGGATTAACAAGGAATCAGGATTAAAAAGGAATACTGAGTTCCTTCAAGAAAAGTTCGATCTAGATCAAGATTCTGATACTGCGCGACTGCCTTCTGTTTACAGCTGGACAGTAGATTTATCCAGAAGATTTGAGGTAGAGGTGGAGCTAAACCGCCAAGTAACAGGAATCTATTATGTCATGCCAAGGTCTTCAGCATCCTCCTTATATGATTTTTCATTGTGAATGCATGTGGTTGAACACTACCCATCTATATGGACCTAAGGGTGATCAGGGTTTGGGGTGGCTATTTGGAGATCTGAGGAAAAGCAGCAAACCGAAAGGCAGCTAGTGTGGTTTCCCAGGCTGTGCTGCTTTTAACAAGCATTGCTGTTGCATGGAGCTGCCCAGTGCTTTTGAAGGGGAAAATGCAGACATGGACATCCTCTTCCTTTGATATTCACCTTACAATCTCCTTCAAGTGGGCACCGAAGATTGATGGCATTTTCAGCATTCACTTAAATAGATTGAAATGACTCTGAGCCACTCTACTGTAAAATACCCACAGTTTGGAAAGGCATGGGGCAGCCCTGCTGAAAGTCAGAAAAAACCCCAGAGAACAAAGAACAGCTACAATAAATAATAATGTTCTGAAAAAAAAATACCAGAAAGACTGAGAGCCTGCCACCGTAAACATTATTTTACAGGAAATGACAGTTCCTTGAAAATATTGAGCATGATTCTCTAAGGGAGAGAGAAAAACAACAATCCTTTTCAATTTTAGAATTGCCAGTGATGTCAAGGCTAAACCATTTCTGTCTTGTGATCTTGACTAGATGGTCTCTGAATACAAGTGCATCAAGAATATAAATGTAACTCTTCCTGTAGCACTGGATCCGGCAGCTCTAGTCTGAGCATGGCCTCTACAGTGTGACTGTTGATTATGTGCCATGGTTTAACCCCAGCTGGTAATGAAGTACCATCCTGGTGCTGATTTATTTTCCCTTGGTGGGATGCATGAGAAAATTGGAAGGGTAAATGTGAGAAAACCCGTGGGTTGGGATAAAGATAGTGCAAAGGTAAAGCAAAAGCTGTGCACACAAGCAAAGGAAAACAAGGAATTTATTCATCACATCCTATGGGCAGGCAGGTGTTCAGCCATCTCCAGGACAGCAGGGCTCTATTACACTTAATGGTGACTTGGGAAGACAAATGCCTCTTCCTTCTTCTTCCCCCAGCTCTGTATACTGAGCATGATGCCATATGGTGTGAAATGTCCCTGTGGTCAGTTGGGGTCAGTTGTCCTGGCTGTCCTCTCCCAGCTTCTTGTGCACCCTCAGCCTTCTCGCTGGTGGGGTGGTGTGAGAGGCAGTAAAGACTTTGACTCTATGTAAGCACTGCTCAACAGTAATAAAAACATCCCTGAATTACCAACAGCTTTCCTCACAAATCCAGAACATGGCCCCACACCAGCTACTATGAAGAAAATTAACTCTATCTTAACCAAAGCCAGCACACCAAATTAGCAGCTTTTGTGCCTTATCCCAGCAGCTTATCGTGGAGAGGCACAGCTGCACTGAACTGTTTGCTTAGGATTTGAACTTTGTTTTAAAGACACTGCCCCTTCAAACATGCTACCCGCATGTCTTAATGGTTGGCACCTGCATTTTGGGTTGGAGATCTGTGACTGGGTGCATGAGACAAGAAGGAAGGGGAGAACAGGGTGCACTGGTGTAAACCTTGTCCTCTCTGTTTGAACAGGCTGTGTGACTGCAGAGGTGACGGATGGCGTGTATCCCTTCTATCTGTGGGATGCCTCCAGGCTGGTACATACTTCACACAGACACTCAAAAGGACTGCTTCTAAAATTTGCTTCTAAAAACTGGTCCTGAACCTTGAGGATGCTGCTTGTGCCTTTCTTATGCTTAGGTAACAGTCAAGACTGGCACCTAAAAGCTCTGCATAATTTTAGAAACTTGTCTTTTATTAAGTACTCCAGCCTGTATGCAGGGAAAGCACAAAACAATCGTGGTTCATGGGGACTTCACTTCCTATCTTTAGACTACTTTACATGTACATTTTTAAGTAAGAGAACTGTCGCTTTCCCCACAATAGTGGGGAAACGATTTGATTACTGTCTTTGTAAAAGCTTTTCTTGCAAGGAGGAAGCTTCAAAACAAAGAAAAGACAGGAGAGAATAAGAGAAAACAGTTCTCTAAACGGAAACTTAAGTTCATTCCTCTTACCTCGTCTGTTTTCGTCTGCAAAGAGACATGCATCACATGTGTAATAAAATGTTTGATCCCAGCCAAAGAGTTCTTCTCCTCCTCCATTGGTTTTGGTTCTGTGCTCTGTTTGCAAATAAGCAGAAGTCCCTTTAATATGGCTTTGGAAAATATTGAAAGGAGAACAGCCTGGAAGACAACCACTGCAGAGTTATTTGTGGGTATTTTACAATTAGATGGAAGACGCTGGAAGAAGGGGAAAGACTATTCTGTCCCCAGGTGTACTTACAAACACAAGGGACAGAAGGAATCAAGGGAAGGGCAAGAAGGAGATCTTGTCTTGTCCCTAGAATGATAAAGCTCAGCTCTGCCTCTGATATCCGTGACATTTGAAGCACCTTGTTCTCAGTCTGTGCTCAGAGTGTTTAAACCAGATATTTCACTGTACTTCTAGAGGCACCAGCCCGGGTCTAGGCCAAAGCCCACATCTGGTGTGTATGTCTTAGTTACCATACCTGGTTACTCGTGCTTTGATGTCCAAGGGGGGTAGTGACAGTGTTTAGTCTGGGTTGCTCATTTGTGTCTCTTAACTATAAAAGCCAACATGTTTTTATCACCTTGGATAAGGTGATAAAATATAAAGTTTAGCATTATGCTTGACTGTGTTCCTCTGTATTAAAACAAAAATACATCATATAATGACAGTAGCAAAATTTAATTTTTTAAAGACATATTAAAAATATGTCTTTTCTCCCTCTGACTTTTCTCTTTTTTCTTTCTAGTCCTTGTTTTACAGTAGACAGAACTTTTTTTTTTTAGTTGCTTTTGCCACTCTTCTGGAGGAAACTTGTACGAAAAAGACAGAATATTGCAACTGATATTTCAATATCACTGTGATCTTCATAACTGTTCAGGATTTTCCTGAACATGCAGAAGACGTGAATGCAAGTTACATGATGAGGTTCATTAGTGGGATGTTAACCATTTGGAATTTTCAGAAAGTCCATGCAGAATTTTGCAAAAAAATATAGTCAACTTTGTGGTTGCCCAGGTGAAATACACACTTGGATAATGTTATGCCACTTAATTTTTCAGTATAAGACAGTTTGCTCAAAATTCCCTTAATGTCCAAACTACACTGTGTATGTTGCTCTGGGCTGATCAAAACCTGTTGCCCTCTACCGTTGCATTTTTGTCATGGAATCATGGAATGGCCTGGATTGGAAGGGACCTTAAAGATGGCCTAGTTCCAACCCCGCTACCGTGGGCAGGGATACCACTCACTAGATCAGATTTCTCAGAGCTCCATTCAACCCGGCCTTGAACCCTTCCAGGGATGAGACATCCAGAACTTCTCTGGGTTCCACTGTTCCAACCTGTTCCACTGCCTCACCACCAGGGGTAAAGAATTTATTCCTAAAATCTAATCTAAAACTGCCCTCCTTTAGTTTAAAACCATTGTCCCTTGTCCTGTCACTATTTGCCTGTATACAAAGTCCCTCTCCCTCCTTTTTGATAAGTCCCCTTAAGGTACTGGAAGGTCACAATGTGGTCTCCCCAGGGTCTTTTCTTCTCCAGGCTGAACAACCCCCTCTCTTCCAGCCAGTCTGCATAGGAGAGGTCCATCCCTCTGATCCTCTTCATGTTCCTCCCCTGGACCCACTCGAACAAATCCACATCTTTTGTGTGCTGGGGACCCCAGAACTGGACATGGCTGTCCAGGTGGGGTCTCACCAGAGGGGAGTGCAGGGCAGAACCATCCCCCTCAACCCTCTGCCCATGCTGCTTTTTGCACTCTGGGCTGTGAGATCACTGGGTCACGTCCAGTTTTCAATCCACAAGAATCCCCAAGTCCTTCTTGTCAGGGCTACTCTCTGTGAGTTTGTCTCCCAGTCTATGCTCATGTCTGGGATTGCCCCAACCCAGATGCAGGACCTTGCACTTGGACTTGTTCAACTTCATGGGATTCTCATGGACCCACTTCTCAAGCTTGGTCTTCCTGGATGTCGTCCCATCCTTCTGTTGTGCCAACTGCACCACTTTGCTTTTGCTTGCTGCTACCTGCAAACTTGCTGAGGGTGCACTTGATCCCACTCTCTGTGTCACTGATGAAGATATTGAAGAACACCTGTGCCAGGACAGAGCCCTGAGGCTCACCACTTGTCACCTGGACATGGAGCCATTGACCACAACTCTCTGTGTCCGTTCAGCCAATCCCTTACCCTGCTAATTTCTCTTTCTGGCTGAGCTGAGTTGACCAAGGAAAGGTAAGGATGTAAAGGGACCAAGGAGAGGTAAGGATGCAAAGGGCTTGTTTATTCAGCCTAATGTTAGGCTGTAGACTCGTGATCTCATGGCAAAGAATTCTACTGCCGAGCATAAGAGCTGGGCAGTCCTGGCATCCTGCTGCCCTTCTGTCCCTACTGCCCATAAGGGCTTATAATGGGCAGGTAAACCAGGAATGGACTCACTACCAACCCTCTAGTCTTGCTAAGGACTCCGTGGAGGGAGAGATAAGTACCTTCAGAGAGAAATCAAGCACTCTCAAAACAGGAGCTCTGGATTGCCCTCTGGAGGTGCCTGTAGCTCTTTCTTAACTTTATTGGAGGACTGGGCTCCCAAGTTGAGTGGTAAAAATATCCAAGTATGTAAAACATATCACAGACCTAATCTTTACATGTGCCCACTTCAGCTATCAAACAAGTCACCATGAGAGCAGAGGTTTGTGCATCAGCAGAATCGCTTGAGAAAGTGTAGTGGTGTAGATCCTTTGACTTTGGTACTGGTACTATGTCTGTGTTTTAGGGCTGGGAGCCACCTGCTCGAGCCTTGTAGGAGTAGGACAGATGCAACAACTTGTGCTTGCTTTGCCCATTTTGTTTTTCTTGCAGGCGGCTGCCTCATGGATCTGTCACACACAGGTTAACTGAATCCCATTACACCTCTCTGTAGATTAAAAATTTAAAAAACAGTGAGAAATTGGTTTATGAATCCCACAATGTCAGAGGGCTGCATATCAGCATTTGAATCTGATACTGTGGAGCTCCTTGTGCTTCTTTGGAGATTGACTTGACGCTGTTGGGAATAATATAAACCTACTCAGAAATTGAACCCATTTGCCATATTAAAACATGCATTTTATTTTTTTTCTGGGCAGATTCAACTGTCTGTTCAGTCATCATTGTCTTATTTTCAGATAGATTTTAGTAATTTTAAGTGCAGAAATACAATTAGAAAACAAAAATACAGAATTAATGGCAAAACATAACAGAACTACCAGAGTAGGTACAAGTCCTCAATATGTAGCTGAAAGGATCTATTCTCAGAATGAATTCCAAAACTTTTTTTTTATAGTCTCTCTATAATACAAATGGAAATTTTTATATCTCTGGATAACAATCCAAAAGACTCAGAAGCAGTGAAGGGAACCTCATTATCTACCAATAGATATCTAAGTCTGCATCTATAATTCTGTTTGGGGGTTTGTTTTGTTTTGTTTTTAAAATTTATTTGATGAAACAAGTTTGGGAATGTTTATGTGGGATGGAAGATATTTTCCATGTTCACATGCCTGCATCAATTTCACATTCAAATCTCAGTTTGTACCCCATGCCATATGAACATGCACAATCACAGAATCATAGAATCATATAGGGCAGAAAAGATCTTTAAATCATTAAGCCCAATGACTAACCCAGCACTGCCAGGTCCATCATTAACCACGTCCTTAAGTGCCACATGTACATATTATTGAAATACCTCGAGGGATGGTGACTCAACCACTTCCCTGGGCAGCATGTTCCAGTGCTTGACAACCCTTTCAGTGAAGAAATTTGTCCTAATATGCAATCCAAACCTCCCCTGGCATAACTTGAAGTGGTTCCCTCTCATCTTAGGGAGAAAATGCTATTTAGATTATTTGGAGGGTTTTTAATTAGTATTTTTTAGTCTATAATCCAATGCTGAATAAAACTGCTATCTGAATGAAGACTTAAAATTGAGCTTTTTTTTGAAAAAAAAAATTAGTTAAGATTCCATCCTGTGATTTCAGTCATGTGCTTTGTAAATTTTGTATGCTTTTTCCAGTGGCGTTCTTCCTCTTAAGAATGAAGGCAGTGTTTTTCTAAGACAAACTTGTCCTCTTGTGCCATGAAACAGATGTGTTACAAGCAGTGGTATTCCAGGTTTTCTCACACTGGTCAATGTGCTTGTCGTTTGCCAGCTTTGACTCCTTGGCTTAGAGGAGAGTTTACAGTCCATGCCTGTTGTCCGGGTCACCAATGATGTGTGCAGGGTGCCTGGTCCTTGGTGTCACATGATGTTTGAGAGCTCAGCATGAAGCTCTCTCCTTAGTTCAGCAGTAATTATTTGGAGCTGCTGAATTTTCACTACTAAAGAAATATCTGTCTGACCGCAGAAGCAGTCCCTGTAAATGAATTAACAGGGATTTTTTTTTCCTTTAGCTGTCAGGCAGCATGCATGACTTTCCTGTTTCTCCTCAAAGTGGTCTAAATTTCTAGCATTATTATCTAATTAAAGCACTGGTCATTGGAATGGAAAATTATTGTTGCTTGGTTTTCCATTGTTGGTTGCTCTGGGGACAGATACCTCTATCCAAACCAGTTAGTTTTAAAAATTATTTTTAAATGTATACTGCTGTATGGAGCAACCCTGCCAGGTAATTCTTCCTTTTGCCTGGAGCCATTCATCAGCTGACTTCCTCTCCTACTTCTTGACTCCCTCTTTCCTACCCAAGACAGGGATGAAAGACGTGTGTGCGAACATAAAACCATTTCCTTCCCTTCTCTTCCTCATTTTGTCCATCTCCTCCCAGCCAAGTTTATCCTTTAGTTGCTAAGGGCTTCTCTGAAGGAGTTTATCCTGCAGGGACAGAAAAAGATGAAGAAAGGGGAGAGGTGAAGGACTATGTGTCTGCTCACCCATCAGGTGACCAAGATGAGGCATGCCAGGAGCTTTCCTAGCAGAACCCTGCTGGAGCCACTTCCCTTCCCAGCCTGAAACTTCCATCTGCTTCCTTACATTGCAGATCCACCTGAGGCTGCCTACAGTGTGGTAACAACACACATACAGATTTTATAAGGATTTTTTCAATGCCCGTTCAAAGGAAAGAAAAAGGACAGGTTGTGCTTCTCCAGCCGTTTCAGAGAGTGGGTGTTGCAACAGTAGGCTCTGCAGAAAGGCAGGGAGGGATGAGGTGGAAGTTGTAGGGAAACTGAAAAGAGACATCAGGCTGAAGGCATTTCATTGTCTCACTAGAAGGGAGTACTCCCTGCCATGGATCCCACGTGAGTGAAGAAAACTGTTTTTAGGGCATGCCTGCCCACTGCCCAGCCTTCAGGAATGATGCAGTTCAGTCACAGTCAGCCTAAACTGGATCTGAGCTAAGGACCTGCAGGAGTTAGTGGTTTCCTTGATTGCGTAGGCTCAGCTGGAGGAAGGAGTTCTGGCTGAAGCACAGGTGTGTGAAGTGATGTCTGCTCTTTCACTTGGGTAATAAATCTATTATTTTACTGTTATACTGCTCCACAGAGAATTCTGGTTTTGGTCCAGCCTGCTTTGGGATCTGCTCAGCCTCATTTCTTTTTGCTCTGCACTGGTGCCGCCAGCAGAAGTGTAAATTGCGACGGTGCTTCTGTGATGCAAAGGCCCAGCTCTCCACCAGCTACTAATCATATCCTCACCACCACAGAGCATTGCTGACAGCCATTTCCAAAGGAGTCCAGATGAATGTTCCATGTTTAATTCCAGCTAGCTCAGATCTGTTGCATAGCTCTGTGTTTACAACAATCTTAATTTCATCACGCACTTTATGATCATGTTGTAATCATCCATAGTCAAACCAATAATCTTGATTACAGAGCATAACCAAGAATAATTGTATTTCATGGCATTGTTCCAGCTTGTTTTAAAATTTTCTTTAAAGTGTGCTTGAAAGGTAAATATATTAAACAAATACCCTAAATAGTTAATTCTTTTTCAGTGACGAATAGGAAATTTATTACTTGTGGTTTTTTCAGACTGAAAAATACTCTTGACAAGCTCTGCTCTTTTACTAGACAGTTTTAATTATGTGACATGCCTCATGCCTGTTTGTTATTTGACAGTCTTCTCATCTTTGGACTCTAAACACGCAGGGGAAAATTCGTGGTTCACTGTTTATTGAACAATCCTTTCAGACTTTGAACAATCTTTTCAAAAATTCTTCCAGTGTATAATGTGATTACATGCAGGCAGGTAAACCATGCACGCTGAATTAGAATTATTTTTCCTATTTTTTCTTGGTCACTGCTGAGGTGTGGTGCTTAAAATTCCCTGGCATAACTTCCTCAGCAATCAGAGAAATCTGATAATCTAATCAGAAAAATAGTAGCAGTACTGATAATCCTTAACTGTTGGAGCTATCCTGTATTTCTTATTCCATCAAGAAAATAAATTTGCAAGCAAACAAAACAGTGGCTCACCTGCTGAAGCTTACTTGATTTGAAAGCAGCAAACACAATTAATGTGTAATTTTTAAAATTTACTCCTAATATGAGTAAATTCACAGGTATGTAATGTCACAGCTCTGTGCAAAGATCCCACTTGCTTCCACCTTGTCTAGCCTCTCTTGTTAATGGCTATGGAAGAGCTTTCCCGTATTATTGATCACACAATGCAAGCTGGAGGAGCTTGGGGACGTGTTTCCATCAGTTCAGTCGCAGCTCCGTTTCATTAGTCCCCTGCACTGACCACTAGACATTGCCATTTCCCTAAACAGTCATAATGAATGTTGCTCCTAATGATTAACTTCTGATCTATGTGGAGGTGTTCGGTAGTCAAGAACAGATTTCCTTTATAATTGCATCGACAGTAAATGACGCTTTGAGACACCATTTGGATTCTGCCAGGTTTGATGTCCTACAAAATGTGACGAAACTAGAACTGCTTGAGTATGCGACAGATCTCTGCTGTTGTGATTTACATTATTCTCAGGTAAAGGTAATAACATTTTGGTGCTTCCTAATTGATCAGATTGTAAAACCCATCAGAAGAAGACCAGCAATCAACAAGAGTTTCTATAAATAGGTATTTACTGAGGAAGATGAAAGTTCTAGACAGACTCCATGACATGAACTGTGAACACTAACAAAGGCTAGGAGGCAAAAAAATCAGACCTTTGGTAATGCATCTGATTTTAGAAAGTTTCTGCACACCCTGTGCCCAGTTCTAATTCATCTGAAATGAGTGGTGAAATTGTGGATTAATGAATGGAAGATAAATCAAGCGTAGAGGAAATTTGGAGGCTCCTAAGAAGCTTTCCTGCTCTGCTGGGGCATCTGAACATTTCTAAGGATGCCTAGTCAGCATACATTTGAGTGGAATGAATTTCCTTATTGTAAGGAAAGACAAGCTCATAATTTAAGAAGGTAAAATAGTTACTGACTACTCTTGGTACTGGGGAGTTAAACTTACTCTGAACCAAAAATCAGTTTGAACTATTTTTTTAAAACTTTTTTTGAACCAGCAAAAAACTTGAATATAATTTTGAAGTTTAGCTGAACTTCATGCTGAAAGTGAACAATAGCAGCTTCAGTCAGAGCTGAATGTGAACTAAGCTTGAAAACTGAATTGCTTGACTCCTGGTGAGCCACTGCATGCTGTTCCTGCAGCTGCTGACAGGGCTGAGCAGGAGGAGAATAGGTACGAGGAGCAGGATGTTTTCATGTATTCTTAGGGAGCATGGATCAAGAGACATAACATGCTAGTTAATCATCACTGCAAATGTTAAAGCCATTTCCTTCCCCACGGGTCCCCAAAGCAGGACTCTCATATTGTAAGAATAACAAATATAAACCAGCACTGTACAGCAGTGACTGCCCTGAAAAGGCTTCAGTAACTTCTCCTGCCTCTCAGTGGAACTTAATGCTTTACTGCCTCTTTATATAGAGGAGTTTTGTTTCTTCAGCTAGTTTAGCACTCATTTATGGAGCTTGCCAACTGTATGGATTGTGTGATCACGTAATATATATATATATACATGTATCCTTAGACAAGCCCTTGTTTGTATTATTCAGAGTCTGTGAATGTTAGAACAAAGCCACGAGTTCATGATTCAAACAAACAAGAGAGCTCAGGCAATTAGAAGCTGTTTTTCTGAACAGCACTGTTTTCAACNCCTCTGACTCCATTCACTGCTACTGATTTTGCATACTGGATGAAGTGGGAACAATATTTTTCCAAAATAACCCCAAGTTATCATTACAGAGAAGTTGACAAGGTCAGGTAGAGCAAACCTTTTCATGGCTGAAGTTTGTTATTTTATAAAAGTAAGATCTTCTTCCCACTCTTTATTAAGGCTTTATCAATCTCCCCAGTGCTAAAATGTTTTCACTTAAGGTGGGAGTGACACACCTATGGGCCTGAGATCCTGGTAGCTGAAAGTAAGGGAAAGAAATGCTGGTAGGTGGTAACATAGCTACATCCACTGCTAGCACATTTACTGGATGCTGAAGGACTCACACAGTCTGACAATTTCCTGTGGTTTGCAGAAGGAAAGAGGAACACTGTGTGGCCCACAGTGTGATCTCAGTAGAAGGGAAGAAGCAAACTTCCTGCTTTGTATTCAGATTGCTTTTATGTCACTTGCAAAACTGGCATCAGCTAAATAAGTTCCTGGCTTACTTCTAGACACTGTTCTCTGTTATGTACACTTAATCCAACAGACCCTTTCCCCTTAAATTCAGTTTCTCTTTCTGTATTATTTGTATAACTAAGTTTCTCTTTGTATATGTTAGTCAGAGTCCTGTGCTTTATTTCTTCCATGCTGGCTAAAGTGCTTCTCCAATTTTTAAGTTAATGCATACATTTTTTCTGTCAACAGCTGAACTACAGAAGGCATCCATGGCTCTTGGTAAGGCTTCATGTATTCTTTTATACTTTTTACCACGCCAGAGGTGTGTGGTTGGATGATATTTCGAAGGATGTTTCGTTGTTCTCTCAAAATTCTGCGTATGCAAACAGTTAACTCCCAGCAACTGGGGGAAAGAGATGTTGTTACTTACGCGAAAGACATTTTAGCCAAAAGGTGGCACTGCGGCTGCATAGATTTTGCAGTAGATGAGCAGTCTGCTCAAATGTAAAGAGCCACGCAATACGTGTATTTAAACTCCTCTTTTCATACTGTGTGAATGATAAGTATTGAAAACTGGCTAATTATTTCCCAAACATTAGCATAAAATCAGTGCTTCCTGAAGTAAAGAATTTGGTAACTGTACTATAAAGGTAGTACTTTATCCTTGCTTTAGTGAATTTGAAAAACTCAAAACCAAAATAAAAACAACAACAACAAAACAAACCAAAAAACCCAAACCGAATCAATATCTGAAGATGTGCTGCCAAAGCACACAAAATGTATCAGCTATGCATGTATCCTACACACAGAGACTACTATTAACTGCTTCTTTGTAGCCTCCAAGGCAAGGAGAGCTTCCTTAGGAGCTTTAAACTTTCGAGACAGATCCTGTGGTCTCTAAACAATGCTGGGATTGACTTTACCACAGACTGATCAGATACTTTAGCAGATTAAGTACTTGCTGATCCTAGTGTTCTGCCACCTACAGACACCATCACTAGGTGTATTCACAATGATCGATGTGCACAGAAACCTGTGCCAGAAGATTGAGAATCACATGCTCAGGCTTGGTTCATGGTTGAGATGTGTGGGTGAGCCATGCCGGGCCCGAATGTGGGAAGGGAGGGAGCAAACTCCACAGGCTGTGCCCTGACACCAAGGTGAGGCGTCGCATTTATCCTGCTGGGACCGGGCTTCGTTACAGTCTCTGTTAAGACAGACGGAGGTTACATCTTAACTCCACACACTGCCTGTGAGCTGACTGTACCTCCTCAGAGGAGGCTTAGGCTCTGGTGATAGGGTTCCTTTTATCAGACCCATTAGGGACATGGAATTACCGTCTGTAGCTGGTTTTTCTTAGCTTTCCTGAGCATTTTCATACATGTAAGTCTAGAGTTCTTTACTTCCCAAATATACTTGTATCAGATTCTGTTAGCCTGTTACATAATATTTGAATATCTGAATAATCGCAATTTTTCATAAAACAAAAATCAGATGCCTGCATGACTCAACACTTGTCATTTGAACCCCGCAAATGCATAGTTGTTTTTCTTTTTTTTTTCTTTAAAAGGCCCTTTGTATTTTCCTGTGAGTCACGTTTGTGTTTGCAAACATTTTTCTCTGCAACAAGGATATGAAATTAATTTTAGAAAGCATAGAAAAGCAAAATATGCTTAAGTAATTATAAGAGTAAAAAACCTCCAAAACAGACATTCAAACAAGACTTAAAAGAACAAAACCTAGGACTCTTTACATTTGAAGTAAGACTGGATGAGGCCCTTCACGAGGAAGAAGGGCTGAGAAATTATGTCAAGGACCACGAGGTCACTGCTCCTGCTTGCTCTTAGCCCAGATCTTGCATGGGAGTAAAGTTACCTAAAGCACTGCCCCCAGGAAGAGGATGTTCAGTCTAAACTTCCCTCATTTAAGTGTGAGGGATTGCAATACATTGCCAAAAATGAAACACATTTTTATTTTTATTGATAACAACATAAAAAACTTTCTATTTTGCAGCATCACTATTTCAACCCCCCCGTGAGGTTCATTCAGTACACACACAGGGACACACCAGCTGGGCCTTGAAGCGGTCCCTTTAAACCCACAGCACTTTCTAACCAGCACCGTATTTTAAATGGTAAAAAGCTTTCCAGAAAAGTCAAATACATTCCAGCCACCGGAGATCTATTTTTTTCCAGGCGACAATTTTCTTGTCGACCTAAATGTGCTGCTGTGGGGGGGGGGAGGTCGGGAAGTGAGCAGATGAGAGAAAACTGCTCCCCAATCAAGAAAAAAACCCGCAAACAGCAAAAATTTAAAAAAGAAAAAAGTTTCAAAAAAAAAAATCAGTTAAACACCCCCTCAAAACCAGCACGAAAAGAGGCGTTAGGGAAAACCGGCGAAGTTTTCAGTGCAGAAGAGGAGCCAGCGCAGTGGCAGGACGGTCCCGGCGGAGGGGGCGCAGGCCGGGGCGGAGGCNTGCCCCGGGCCGGGGGTGCGGCGCTGCTTGCATGGGCTGCCGCCGGGATGCGGCGGGAGGCGTGAGGCGGCGCGGCTGAGGCGAGGCGAGGAGGGGACGGGCGATGCTCCGCCGCCGCGGCGGCTCCGCTCACGGGCGGCCCTAGGAGCGGCGGTGGCGCGCAGAGAGGGACGGCTCTCCGGCCGGCCGGCCGCGACCCCCGCCCGCCGCGATGGCCAGCGAGGGGGTGTGCGGGCTCACCTTCCGGCTGCTCCTGCCCGTGTGCCTGACTGCCGGTACGTCCCTCCCTCCCTTCCCTTCCCTCCCTCCGTGGGTCCCCGGGCGGGTTCGCGTCCCGGGGCCGTGGGACCGCCGTCGCTGCCCGCCGGAGCCGGCGGCTTAGGGGATGCTCCGCTCTCCTTCCTCGTGGCAACTCCCCCGTTCCGCTATTTCTATAAGAAACTTTAAACTTCGTAACTCGCCCCTAATTTCTTATATGTTAGTTGTTGTTATTAATTTTTGTCTCAGTTGGTGTCCGCCCGGGGGTGCGGAGATCGCACGTGTGGCGGGCTCTGCTCGCCGCCGCGGCACCGGCGTGCGGGGCTTCGCGGTTCTTCGCTCGGTATAGCTGCCGCTGGTTCCCGAGTCCTGCGTCGTCCCGCATCCTCGGGCAAGGCGTGGGAGAGAGGAGGATTCGGAGTTTGCCCTCCAGGCAGGGTGGTTCAGCCGCCGTGTTAGGGTTTCGGGAGTACTTTGTGAAGGGAAGAGTGAGCGTCTTTCAGAAGGAGCAGTTCTCAAATTTACGGAGGTTTTCAGGAGGGAGATTTTCCTTACTTTGAGAGAGAGAAATTTCAGTTTATTAAATCGCGTTACTTAGCAGGCGGCCATCCAAGAAACGAATTATTTTTGGATGGAGAACTGCGGTGTCCAGCCATGGGTGAATATGTTAATATTAATCCGTGCCCTCCGCACAATTTGAAAAAACTCTGAATAAGTCCCGATTGCCCGTTAGATCGCAGGACGACGGGGTGGCCTCGAAAGTCGCGGTTGCGGAGGGCGGCTCGGCCGGGGCGGTGGGGGGCTGCGGAGCGAGAGGTAGGAAAAGGGGGCCGGGAATGGTACGGCGCGGAGAGAAACCCGTCGATGGTCAGCGCCGCGTTGCGCATCCTCCGCGGGCGGCGGAGCGGTGCCGGCCGTACCTTGCGCGGCAGCCGCGGGGCTCCCGGGCTGGTCCCGGGTCGCTGCCAGCCCCTTTCCGGCCGCGCGGAGCGGGCGCCGAACGCCCGGGGCTGCCGGGGCCGGCTCCCACTCTCCACAGGGCCTCACCGTTCTTCCAGCACCGGGCTGCCCGGCGGCCCCCGAAACACGCATCCTTCCCAGGGCTTTGCCCTTGACTAACCCCGTGGTGGCCCGGCCAGCGCCTCTCTATTTCAGCGTATTTCCCTCTACCCTGCCGGGGAGCTGCCCCACACTCTGGTTGCAGGTGACCTCCACTGCCTCCCACTTCTCCTCCAGGAAGGAGGACGCGGATCCCATCCTCAGCCCCGCCGGAGCCATGCGGGACCCAGGGCGCTCCCTGGTGCCTCGCGGTGTGCAGCCCTCCCGCTTTCGCGGCCTGGGAGTGAAAATGCAGTTTTCCCCCGTCGCTTTGCCTGAGGCCATGTGGTGGGTGCTCTTAGCACGGTTGTATGAGGGGTGAGATAGAGGCAGCTTTTCAGACCATCACCAGCATCTGCACCCACTTTCTGCTCCTTCCAGAGCCCGTGGTCTCCCCGCAGGTGCCCAGCCCTGTGCTTGGGTGGCCACCACTGGTGCTGGGAAGGCCACAGTTCCACAGATCCATGGCAGCAGATGAGGGGCTTTAAGGCTGTCCCTGTGCAACCAGTTGTGTGTGCCTTGGTGGCTGGTGTGCAGGAGCTGGGTGGTAATGCATAAGGCGGGTGATGGGATGGCTTCAAAGCCAAGGGGTGGGGGTTTCAGGCAGGTCTTTCCATGCCAAGGTTAGGCATAGGGCTAACCCCCTGATTGGAATCAGCTGGGCCCCCTATTTTCTTTAAATTTATGAAACATCATTGAAGTATGGATGAGGATGAATTTCCTGGAAAGACGTGGGGAGAAAAAAAGATTCTAGAAGAGAAAAGGTGTTTAGGTGAAATTTTTTAGTATTACTCTAATGATATAATATCTTGCTGTGGTATTAAAATAGGAGGGGTATTGTTCTGTCACATGCTCAATCTGGCTCTTGCCAGATTCTTTCTGTATCAAAATACGTTCAGATAAAATGGTTTTGCTGTCCATATTCCCGATATTTAGTGATGCAGGAGTACTTTCGCATTGCAGTAATACCTCCACAGATGAGAACTGATGTTGTCATGAATTGCTTATGCTCATAAATCTTACTCATCTGAGGATTAATCGAAATACAAAACCTGAAAGAGGCACTTCCCGTCTTGAGTATGAAAAAGAAATCCCACTGCGGAACTTTTGAGTTTGGACCTCGCAATCTTGTTCAGTTGGATTTGAGAGAGGATTTGGTAAATGGACAGACAGCTTTTTTCTTACCTTAGTTTACTGTGTCTGTAGGTGTTCGTTTCCCCCCTTTACAAGCTCTTAGCAGAGCCCTCACTAGGGTGAAACCTCTGCTAACTTTTCAGCCTGCTTCACTTTTGCACTTACCTTGCATCTGCACCTGAGTTATCCCTGAGCCAGTGATCTCTTCCTTTCCAAAGCATCAAGGAAGTGTTTCATGGGCTTCTGGAAAAGGCTTTTTAGAGTGATGGTTTTCTATATGGCTTACAGTGAGGTTACATCTGCAGCTGAAAAGCTGCCACAAGGACTCACTGCAAGACTGATGCTTTTGTGTCTCCTGCCTCTGTCTGGGCAGTGAATATGTCTGGCACTGCCAAAAGGGTGGAAATACAGAGTGGTTCTTCTGGTTCAGAATTTGTCATGTGTGATTTTAAAATGCTCAGTTACTACAGGTTCTTATCAGGGTATAATTTGCTTTTCTGTTTCTAAGACTAGAAAGTAACGAGGTTGAAGAACCCTGACCAGGTGTGTGGAGAGCAATGGCAGCTGTGGCAAACTCATTAAAAATAACACATCTGCTAAACTGAAAACTGGTTCTTTAAATGCTATTAAAATGGTCGATGCTTTTAGTTCTTAATACCTTGAATACCTTAAGTTTACATATTTTTAAAATAAATACTAATGCTAGTTTGCCTTTATGAAAAAATGTCAGTTTGCTGGGATGAAATACTTTCCAAACACTGATCAGTACCACATAACTGAGAAAACACTATTCCTTGTAAGAATTTTTAGGATTGGATCTGTAGCACTGAAGAGTCTAATCTTGTGCAGGAAAGCCTAGATGTATCCATTTAAAGCTCAAGAATGATGTGTCTCAAGCATCCAATGAAGACAGGAAATTTAACATGCACAAAATGAAAGGTTTTGGAGATTGAAAAGCTGATTGTAGGCTTATGACTTCAAGGTTATGTTATTTTCATGATAAAAATCTTATGTTCAGTCCAGTGTGATCCTAGAGTTTAAATAGTAACTTACAGTAATGTGAAACTTATTGCAAATAAAGTACTGTGTTCTGTAATAAGACTGAGAGAGTTGGGTACTTTATTGGATTTTTTTTTTTTGAGTGATTACTGCAGTGGGATATTTTTCTGTACTGTGGTAGTACAGTGCTGAAAAAACAAATAACAGAGGAGAGGGAGCTTTTGGCGCTGGTGGTGGGAAGTGGGCTTTTTGTGTTTTGTCTTTTAAACCTTGAGCCTTGGTGTGAACCTGTCTTTTTTTGTTACTCATATGTACTTGAAACGTGCAAGAAGTGATTTGTTTTGTTGAAGTAAGGCATCAGAGCAATCTTTTGGTAATTGCTTTCTTTGGTTTATAGAGACTTGAACCACAAAGTTGGCTTACTTGATAACGGTTTTTAATTATGCTGCTTCCAATTGTTTTACTTCACACACAATTCATTAGTTTTCTCTTAAGCAAAATATGGTTATTTTCAAATAGGGTGCTGCGGAAAAAATGCTTAGGACATTTTTCCTGGGCAGGGCTTTCTCTGGGTTTTGACTGGTGCTGTTGGATTGTGTGTTACCAGCAATTGGGCTTCAGTGAGGTAGTTGCCTGGCCCAAGTGCTTCCCAGAAGTTACACTTGCTTTCTGAACTCTTGAATTTTGACACAGATGAACTAAGAGTTGTAGAAGCTTCTGGAAAGCTTGGGGTTTTCTGAGGGGTTGAGTGCAGGTATCAGTGTTTTGTAAGCAATGGCAGGTAAAAAGAAAACACTTTAGAATTTTTTTGGTGACAGAGTTCAGATATCATTTGGAAATTTTCACTAGTTTCTTTGAATCAAAAACTCATGGTAGATAGCAGGAATTCCTTTTCTTCCTTTTATTTATTTTATTTCTCCTTTCAGCAGCCATTACTCATGAGAATGATACTGAATGAATCAGAATTAGCATCTCTTCAGGATATAAACAATATGTTACAGAGAATATTTCTTAAATCATTGCAGTATTTTCAAAAATACATATATTGACCTGCTGGAAGTGCCTCAGTGGGAGTGAGGTCCGTGTCCTTGGAAGGAAAAGGTAGATTCCAGGATGCTTGGGTGATCTTTTATCCCCAAATTTACAAATATTGATGAAAATTTTGAAGGGGAAATACCTGAATTACTACATTACCAGGTACTAAAATGCTTCTTAAATTACATGTTTGAAGTGTATTTCAGAATCTGATACCTCCCTATGTGTTTTGCTGCTTTGAATTATTGCTATTCACATTTCCTATAGAGAGAATAAATTGGACAACTATAATATTAAGGCAAGCCTGTAGAGGCAGTGAACCATGCTGTGCTTGGATTATTATTATTATTTATTTTGTGCTTTTCATTAATTTCACTGGAGGTGGCTGGTCAAGAAATGATCGTAGAATACAACATTTTGTTGCAGTTTTCAGGTGACTGATTTTTATGTGCCAGTCTCTGCAGGTGATGTCGCAGCAAGTTGAGATGCAGGACTGTTCAGAGTAGAGGAAAGTTTGTGTAGTGGCATTGCATGTGACAATGTATACACACATATCAAAAATCTTTGACATCTTTTTAAAGTTGAAATAAACTTCCTGTAGATGGGGAGAGTCATGCTTACTGTGGTCTAAAATTGGTCAGTTACTGAAAAGAAGGCAAAGATCAGACTGGTGGGGGTTTTTTTTGTCATTATGGTGACATTGGGAAATATTTATTATGATGTACCAGGAGAATGATAGGGAACAGCATGATAAAGATTCACATAGGCTTCCCATTACATTTTAAATCTCTGGTGTTGTCCCAGAGCACTCATAAAAGTATTAGTCACAGCAACAAGGAATCTAGGAACCCTTAGTGGGTAGCATGCTGAAAAAGCAATTAACTTAGATGTCAGTTTGCACAAGAGATCCTAAACCAGCTAAAATGGAAGCTTTGCTTCCCCTCTTCAGATGATTTAAACTAATTTCTCTGGCTTCTTTGATTACAGGAAGTTTTGCCTTGTTCATTGGGAGCAGGTGAAAGGTGTCAAGCAGGTGTGATATACAACCTTGCAGGAGCAACATTTTCCAGGCTTGTAGGCACAGGGTTAGATGATCTTGTGCACAAAAAGCAAATGTTATTGCAATCTCTTTGACTTCCACCTAGGGTCAATTAAGACCCAGAGGAAAGAGTTTTTAGGAGAGTGGGGAGGCAGCAGTCTCCTGCAAGTACGGTGCTCCCTCTCTCTCGTGTAACAGCCATCTCGGATTGACTGCCTCTACTTCTTCCCTGTTACTCAGGCTGGAAAGCTATTTAAAGATTAATCCCACAAAAAATAGGAATAAAACTCTCCTTAAGTTCTTACCTTCTCTACTTATTTATCCTAACCATTCTGTTAAGTGGTTTGGATCTACTTAATTTTTAAGATGAGCTAAAACCAGAACCTATAAGTTTGCAAGGGTTAGGGCTTGCCTGGTGGGTAACTTCCACAGATAGTACTGAACGTGGGAATGGAAATCAGTGGGAGACAGCTGACTGGAGAGGGTTACTTGGAGGAAGGAGACAGTTTGCCTGGTGATTGTCAGAACTGGAAAGTGTTTGAATCCTTTATTTGTTGTGTTGGAGCTCATGCAAATCATGTCATGCATGAAATTCCCTGTCTTCTAAATTGCAGGTACAACACTGAACCATATTTTGGGGTTTTTTTGTTTTTCTTTTCTTTTTTTTTTTTTTTAAATCATGGCAGCCAAATCAAAACATGAAATGACAGACCTGTATGTATTTGGTGGTAACTCCTTTTTTGGTGGATGTTTCTGACGGAGATCAGGGAAGAGAATGGTACTGTTATTGCACCTGTACACGTGTAGCCAGGGTGCTCTTTCATTTCAGGTATTTGCTAAAAATCCAAAAATGCAGGAAACAACAACTGATACACAATAGGCAGGGGGACAGAGTTCAGCAGTTTTAACCACTTAAGTGCTAAAATAATTTTGTGTTACATCTTTACCAACATGTTTGTTGGAGTAGCGGAGTTCCAAAGACTGGCAAAAGCCGAACCACTTCAGAGTGGCTGGTGCTGCTAAAAGGACTCTTGGAAGGAAGTATCATCCAAAGGATTGTATCTGAGAGGGACACCAAATTATGTGCTCCCTCAGAACAGTAAAATCTTTTCTACAAGTGTGTAAAACTGCTGAGTGTTCACACTCCACATTTTCTTCTCTACATTTCTTTTCACTTTGAAATTATAGCCACTATGAAGCCATAGTGTCTTTTTTCGACGACAGTGTTTCACTTGAAGAAGATCAGTAACTACTTTCACGTGTTAGACTGCATCACTCTGAGAAATAGACTGCTTGCTTGCCGTTGTGAAGAATGAAGTTAGCAAGTTCTAATTAGTGGAAAAGTCTCTGTACTCGGTAGATTGTATTAGCCTTTCTAGTATCTTTAGGCAGTTCTAAAGATACTGTAAGTATAATTTGCTAGTAAGAGGCTGTATAGTTTTTTTTCCTGTGCTGCAGCAGGTTGATCAATATTTATAACGAAATCAATCCAGTTTTGTTTTCTAAGGTAAAAGTTCTCTAGCATTACTTTTGTGGTGATCACTGATCTTCTTTCTGTCGTCTTGACAGGTCTCTGAAACTAAGCAGGTCAGAAGCTGGTAATGTGTAGGTAAGAAGTTTTTAGAGACAGTGCAGTTTTTGCTGCCAGGAATATGAGTGAGGGAGCTTTCTCATTCTTTTACCAAGAGAAACTGGTATACTGGGAGTTACTTTGTCAGATAAATCAGCTGTTTTCATGTCTTAGTTAGAAGTATATCCTTTGATGCATTATGTTCAGGATGCGGTTGTATTAATGCACTTTTCTTTTCCTGAGGGTCTTACCTGTCCATTTCCTGTCTTAAGTAGGCAGTTGTAAAACCTGAATGTCACATTAAGGTTGCTATTCTGTGTTTTAATTTCTTTTCTGTCGTTAATTCCAAGCTGCAATGTTCGCTTTGATAATATCCTGTGGCAGTGGATTCCATGGGTGAACTCCACCATGAATAAAAAGGAGTACTTTTAAATTCATTTTGAGTTTGTTGCCTTAGTAAATAATCCTTTGGATGGGAAAAAGTATGTATAATCACTTAAATCAACAACAGTGTAGTGTTCTATTTACTCTAACACTTTAGAATAACATTTGCAAGCATAAAATCAACCATTAAGATTAACTGTGGAAATTAACAGCTCTGAGTTTCCTATCAATTGTCCAGTTCTGAAGAGAAAGGGATGAGGATTATGTAAATCTGCCTTTCCCATAAATAAAGAGTTTTAGGACATTATACTTTTACAATTTGAATAGACAGCGTAGTGTAGCTCTTCTCTGAACTCACTCAGGTAGTCTTTAGTTTGGAAGGTGTTTTATAAAGGAAATGAAACTTAAAGTGACTCTAAAGTGTTTTTGTGAGTGATGCACTAATCACTCCCTTTTGGGCAAAATATTATAAAGCCTGGGGCCTCAGACATTACATGCTCTATTGTTTCCAAGCCACTGGTTAGTTAATATAGCTTGACAGAACCATAAGTTAAAACTGAAGTACCAAGTGGTATTCAAGTGGGGATCAGTTCTGTCCCTTGATCAGAAGTTGCATAGGAGACTGGAAATTGTTCCCTGAAAAGTTAAGGGGGTGTGTTCTGGACTCCTGTTGTGCTGAAGCACGCCAAACACTATGTGGTTAAAGAGATGCTAAACTAGTGCTGTCTTTTTCCTAGCTGTGCTAATGCCACTCGAACTGTTATGTTGATTTTTTTTTTTTTGTTTTTTTTGTTTGTTTGGGGTTTTTTTGTTTGTTTTGCTTGGGGTTTTTTTGGTTGTTTAAAGATGTGCTATTAGGGAAATTAGCTCCTAGGTAATTTGAGGAGCACTGAACTCCTTTTGCTGGCAGTCATATATTCCAGGTTGCAAGTATATGTTCAACCTTTAACTGTAGTTTAGCTTTTTTTAAATGCAGACAAAGGTTGCAAAGGGTCAGAAAGGAATGATCAGTGAAACATAACCCCCCTGCATTTGTAGTTTGATAGTAGGCCTTTCTCCAAATTGAGAAATCTTCAGCTATAAAAGGTTATGCTGATTACAGCATTATGGATCTCTGATAATGTTGGTTTGCTTGTCCAGGAAATCTAGCAAACAAATACAGTGACAGTTACTCTGAATTTCATTTTTTTGCATGCTCATATATTGGGAAATATCTGGAACATGCAAAATGTTTGCATAGTGGCTACATCTGTTTGTGTTGTGCTTTTCTTGCCTGATTATATTTGCGGCTTTTTACAACATCTTTCAGAATCAGAGTTTCCTGGTCACTGAGAATAGATTAATTCATAAGCCAAAGGAAAGTGAAGGAAATTTGTCTCCACAAATCCTGATGTATGTAGAAAACCTTTATGAGCATAAATAAATATTAGACCATGTTGTCATCTATGACAATATTGTTTAAAGCAGCATTCAAAAATGTGTTCCATTGCTCCTTCACTCTGTGCTTAGAATTTTAAAGACCTGCTGTATTACATTCCTTAATAATGGTGCATTTTTTTGACAGTTACATACTTAAATTCACTTCTACAAAACAACAAGTTAAAAGAAACTACGTTTTTACCCTTTGAAACTTTGTCAGAGACCAGACTTTCTGGTACATGTGTTTTGCAGGGCACTTTCAGCTGCAAGCATAGAATTATAATTATTTTCTGTGGTTTTGCATGAGTCATTGACACCATCAACATTTTCTTTGATGGCAATAATTGTATATTTCTGTATAGAAAGTTGTAGAGAAATATTTGTGCCTTTTCTAAATGCTAAGTGATAGGATTGACCAACAGCATTACAACCTGAAGAAAACAAATTCTGTTGAGATAAATGTACTGTCAGCTAGAAAAGCTGCAAAGTTGTTTTGATTCTTCTCCTTCCTCCTCCTCCTTCTTTGTTCTCTAGACATTCAACGTGTCAGATAACTGTGTAATTTGGAGAACAAAGATCTATGAGGTATGACCCAAATCTCGTTTGTTAGCTAAATGTGGGCCACGTGTATTTGCAGTATAGTGCTATGTAAATAAAAACCACCACTTCCATAGCTTATTTTCTCACAATTGAAAGGAAATCAATAACCAGGTTTTTAAATATTTGCTTTAGGTAAAGTTCCTTTTCTGTGTTCTTAAAAACAAAGCTTGTGTTAAAGACAATAAAGTTTAGGTCTTTATTCCATCATTTGAGAGAATAACTGGGCAACACCCCCCCAGCAACCCATTATGGTACTGTGTCTATTTGTGAAAATATCTTTCAACTGGAATCTCTAAGGTTCATGATTTTCACTATGCTTCTTCTTATAAACCTGTATATAGATTCTGTTGTCACATTTTCTCTAACCTTGTAGTGTTTAACTTGTTAACAATTTGTATTTCTTTAACTGAGTGAATGAAGTCCAGAATGATGCAATTGGTGTACATAAACATGGCCTGTTTCTTGAAGCTTTTCGTTGCCATGTGCATATAAACCATCACAGTTGCTTAAAGATCTCTAGAAATATTTTTCTTGTTAATTGGCTGAAAGGATAAGTAAACATACTCATTTTATGCATGTTTTAAAAAAGATCCTTGCAGTTTATTGTACCACAGTGATTTTAGGCATAAATTGCTTAGAGATACAATAATTTTATGTGAAATAAGCCACTGTCAAGTTTTGGCAGCTTCAATGAGCCTCTCCTGATGCCTATGTTTTTGTCACAGCATGTAGACAGACTGAGGGGTACCAGAGAATCCTGCTATGCTGTTTGGAGGGTAGAAATCAGGGTTGACTTAATAATTTAAGTTCATTCCTCCCTTCAGAGAAGTCCACGTTAAAACAGAGAAAAGAGGCAATACACAAATCTCGTTTCCTACAACTTGGCTGCTTACTATTGCTTGGCAATAGGAAGGAAATGGCAGAAGGTCCCAAGTGGTCATTAGTGTGCCCCAGAGGATGAAACAGTTGTAGTTGCTAGAATTGCAGAAGAAGGGTATCAGGTTATTTCCTGCCTATATTTACTGTTACTCTATTTGGGGGAGTTCCGTTTGTTTCTTCCCCCTGTGGAGTTCGCTGTTTCCTGTTGCTCTTGGAATGGAATAGCAGTAAGATTGTTCCAGTGCTACACAATACGGCAAACTGGAAGGAATGAGAAGGTCTCATTACCAGAGTATCCTGCCTGCATAATTAATGCACGTTAATCATTGTTGAAATACACAGAAATGAGAATATAGCAGTTAAAAAAAAAAAAAAAAGAACAAAAAGAATGAGATAGCCAAGTCATTGAAGTGAGCCTCTGTTTTGAGGAGGAAGAAGAATGTTCTCCTATGGGGAGAGTAATTCCATAGTTATTCAGTTTGGGTTTCTCATCCATTCTTTTGAAGCAGTTGAGGTTGGCCACACCCCTGCAAGGTTTCTGGGGTGATTACAGGAGGAGCATTGGCCAGTCTTTCAGTTTCCCTCCTCACAGCATTCCAGCATGGGAGGCACCTCAGGAGATCCCTTCTCCAGTCTCCTGCTCAATGCAACACTGAATTTAACTGTGATTGCTCATGGCTTTTTCCTATTGGGTGTTGCAAATCTCTGAGATTGGAGGTCTGTGGCCTCTTCCAGTGCTTAGTTAACCTCGCAATCATTGGGACTTCATTTATTTCCCTTCCTCTCTTATATTCCCCAACTTCAGTTTGTAGCCTTTGTATCTCAGTAAGCACCTTTGTAAAGAGCCTGGAACTGTCTTTCCTATAACCTCCCCTTAGGTCAGGGGGTTGCTGTGAAGTGACCCCAAAGCTGCCTTGTCTTGGAGCTGAATGAGCCCTGGTGCCTCAGCCTCCTCTGTCTTTGGGACCCTCCCCTGTATTTTTTTAAGTTTATGAACATATTGCTTGTCCTGAGAGGGGCCAAAATTGCATGTGGTTTAATGATGGCTGAAGAAAGGGAGTAATCCCTTTCCTTGGCTATGCTGCTCCTGTACAGCCCAGGGGCTTAGGTTGAATGTCCCAAGGGACATTGGATTGGGAACTTTTTCACCTTGTTTGAGTGTGAGAAACAAAAAGTAGACGTTTACCATTTTTATTGTTCCTTAATAGAAAGAAACCAAACCAAACAAAAAGGCACCCCAAAAAACACAACCCTGAACTTTCAAACTGTGATCAAAGGCTTGCAAGTAAAAATAAAATGATGTTTGGATATTATAGCTGAACAGTCAGCATTGCTACCCAGGCAGAACTTGTAGGAATTCTTTTTCCTCATTTTTCATTTAAGGACCTAAGCATTAAGTCTTTGCAGGAAATCCTAAACTCTCTCTCCTCACATGAAAGTTGATGGCTCAGTATGTTCTTCAAGATGTTCTAGTTGTGGCTTTTGAGTTTTGGTTCTAAACCGTGTAGCAGCAAGTCCTGAAGTCCTGCTGTGAGGAGTTGTTTCTTCAGTCTTTGTGTAAACTCAGCGGTACCTCAGATCTCATGAGAGTGCATATTTCCATTCTTGGTTCTAAAATAAATAAATTAATCACAGCCTGTATCTGTAGGGCATGTTTGATTTGCTGTATTTTAACATATACAAAATGCACCCAAAGGCTCAGAAAGGTTGAACTTGGGTTTCTCATCTGAAAGTGCTGATTATTAATGAATGTTATTCTGTAACATTGGCACCGTCATCAGTCACTGACTTACAGTGAATGGAATGATGAATTAATACAAGACCTACAACATTTATTCCCAACTTCAAGAACTGTCCAAAGCTGGCAGTTCTAAGGGGCTAACTAGCCAGTAAATTATTGGCATTATTTTCCCAGCAATCATGTTCACATTCTTGAGTATTTTTAATTAGTCAGTATTTCTTGTTATTCTGCATATCTTTGACAGCTAATTTGTTTTAAAACCACAGGAAAAAATCAGCTCTGCATGTTTCTGTATTGCATTCTTTTCTCCTACATGACCTCCATCTCATCTAGAACTGACAAATTACTTTTAGCAGTAGTTATTTTACTGTTGGGTTGCAGTTTTGAAACAAGTATTTGAAAAACTGGCTTATGTTTTGGCCATATGAAACACTTTGTGCTGATCATTCAAAGAATCTGTTGTGCTGGGTTCTATAAATCCAGCAGAAGGAATTGTTTCCAATTTTTTTTCCTGAAAACGGTAAGATTTATTATTTATTTCTTTGACTGTAGTGTTCATTTAACTGTGCTGCCTTTAGAGGGTCAGCCCACTGTATATTGGAAATTCCCTTCACTAGCCTCTTTTATGATGCAAGAAGCATGGGAGGAGTTATAGTTTAACCGTATGAAAAGTTGAACTGTTTGTGGCACGTAGTATTTGATAAAAGGCAAGTTACTGATACCAAAAGTTGTATGCAACCACCGTTTCCTTCTCATGTTCTGCACAGGTGTGCCCTTGGGTGCAAGGTGATTAAAACATGGAAGACAATAACTGGAGTACTTGCAGCTGCCCAGATGACTTTTCTGAGGGCTCTTTATGCTGTTGTAATTGTGGGAAATATGCTCGTGTCTTCCTGTGGCTTTTGCCTACAGTCTTCTTTCACATTTGCATTTTTCACTGTCTGTATCTGTTGCTCTTTCCTTTCTTTGAAAGATTAACACCACCCCCCATGCAGTACTGCAAATAAAAAATGTACTATGTCTTCTGTTGCTCAAACTGGTGTTGTATTGTGAGATCATCTTCTTTTCTAAATATAAGACATGTAAAAAGTAAATTTATATCTGCAGGGAAATATCAAGATAGTGTGCATTTAAAAAAATGTTTTAGAAATACTGGTAATTTTAGCTTTAGAGTTTCATCAAGATTGTATAACCAAAATTTTCACATATTTCTGATATTCTAGCAAGGAGTAGGTGTACCTCTCCTAGTATGTGGGAAATGAAAGAAGGACTAGGGAGGGTGGGCCTGACTCTCAGAATTGTGAGGCTCCATGTAATTTACTGAATCATGCTTGTTTGGAGATACCCATCCTTTTTGCAAATCAGACCCAGCAAGTTTCCTGTTTGCATCCCCTGTCTGTGCATAAGGAGTGAATCAAATGTGCTAAAGTTGGGGTCGATGAGCATGCTACAGAATAGCATTTTATGAATTCATATTACTATTAAAAGTAGCAAGGTAACTCAAGGTAAACATACACTATTTTCTTTTTTCCTTGAGGTAGTAAATATTAAATGTGCTCAGGTAATAAATGTATCAGTAACATTTTTTACAAGAATTGATACAGTTGTATTTTTTGACATTTTGATGTTGACAGCTAGGATTTGTTGCTTAATTGATTTTAAAATCTCACGTTTCAGGTCAGCTGATTCTTTCATGCATGATGCAAATATATATTTTTTTAAATTTTTTTTAAAAACACCGTAATGATTCCCAAGGCAATTGTCCAAGAACAAGTTCTGCCAGTGCCAGAAGGTTATTTGGAAAGGCCAGTGTCTGAATTCCATGAATTAGATAACATATAACACACCATCTCCACAAAGTCGAGTAAAGCAGGGGAAGATGTGACACCAAATTAGAAAGAAGCTGCTGTTGTAACTTCAGGTAACTAATAATCAGCTTGTTATTCCCTTTGTTACTGAGGTATGTTTGTATCTAATTAGATTGTTCCTTACACTTAAAATAAGAAATAATCTGAGATTCAACCTCAAAGTCACCAGAAGCCATCTGGTTAGTGTAAGACCACGAATGATGTCAATAAATTAGTGATGTCGTGGGTGTGCACAAACAGTGGAGAAAGAGACATTAAGAAAACTTGGGCACAAGAGAAGCAAAGTGTCTTTCATGAAGTGGTTAATCAAAACTGTAGGTGAAGATACCATCGATGTTGTTCACAGAGCTGTTGTTAGCACATTGAAGTTACTTGTTTCATGCTGGTTTTTATCAAAATCCTGGCAGAAAACATTGCCTTTCAAAGGCTACTGCCACAAGTAACATAATTGTCTCTCCTCGTGAACATGGAAAAAAGATTCCTTAGACTGTCAAAGTAGCCTTTGGTGCTAGTGGTTTTTGCTGCTTTTTTTTTAAATTGCTGCTGTCTGAAAACCAGATTCAGGCCCTCATGGATGCTGAGTGTCTGGAAAAAACCACAAACAAATTGCCTCCATCATTTAATATCCTCCTTTGCACTTTTCTTGCAAAAGAGAAACTATGCAAAGATTGCATTTTTCATGGCAGTTCACCACAGCTCTTTGTCAGTTTTATAGTATAATTAAGCTCATTAATACATTTAGATTTCTTCTAAGAGGTCATAACTAATAAGATAGAGGTAATATAGAGTAGGATAGAATAGAATAATTTAGGTTGGAATAGACCTTTATAAATCCAGTTGTTGATCTGACACTGCCGCCACTAAACCATGTCCTTGAGCACTGCATCTAAATGTCTTTACAATACACCCAGGGATGGTAACTTTACCACTGGGCCACCCTTTCACTGAAGAAATTTTTCCCAATACCCAATCTAAAGCTCCCCTTGTGTGACTTGAGACCATTTCCTATTGTTCTGTCACTTGTTACCTGGGAGAAGAGACTGACACCCATTTGGCTACAACCTCCTTTCAGGTAGGTGGAGAAAGTGATAAGGTCTCCTCAGTGTCCTTTTCTCCAGGCCTAACAACCCCAGCTCCCTCAGCTGCAACTTGTAGCTCCAGACCCTTCACCAGCCCCGTTGCCCTTCTCTGGAAACGCTCCAGCACTTCAGTGTCTTGTAGCAAGGGGCCCAAAACTGAACACAGGATTCGAGGTGTGACCTCACCAGTGCCGAGTACAGGGGGACAATCACTGCCCTGGTCCTGCTGGCCACACTGTTTCTGACACAAACGACCTTGTAATATTTGAATCTTTGTACCTTGCATTGATTTCTTGTGAGTTTTGAGTGGTCAGCATCCCACAGTAATCATCTGTCTTCTTATTTTGGAAATAATGTTAGTCAAATATAGAATGGGTAGTGCTACCTGAAATATCTTATAATTTAAAAATAATTATAGCAAAGATGAGATATGACTGGCTTCTTTGAGTCAGAATTACTGAAAGTGATAATATTAAACAGTTACAGCCTAGTAATTGAAATGATGATCCTGTAAGAGAAAACAGAATCCTTCACCAGTATTTAACAGGCAGGGGAAAAAGTCAGCCCCAAATATGTTTTTTTAGAGATATGATGGGATTTTGGTAACTTGAAAGGAGTTACTTTCAATGCACTGACAAATATGAAATTGGGGTTATGAGCAAAAGAAAAACCATCTGAAAAAACTTAACTATATGAGTTAGGTGTGAATATGAAACATGTATAATGGTAACAATTTGATTTCATTAGGTACCTGTGTAAGACACATGGATAAGACTGAACAGTATGAGCAACGTTTTTGCTGGCTTCCTAGGGAGTAGAAATGGAAGCATTTAGCATTCAAAGGGTCTCTGTGAAAGGATGTGTTAGAAAATCCAAGGTACCTGTGAAAGAGCTAGGTGGCTACAATGAGATGAAACAAGCTAGTAAAAATCATAAAGAGAATAACAGTGTTCAGTGAGTGAGATAAATTTACCACGGTCAAATTCAGAAAGTTGTGCAAATGGTCTGCATGGTTTAGAACATGACCAGCACTGCTGAAAACATCTTCTGGGTCAAAGACAGCATAGCAGAAAATAACCATATGGCATCTTTTGCTGATGTTCAGTGTCATCAGGTGTAGTATGTGCTCTGTCTTCTAATGTTTGTGAAAAATATACGCGTGGGTTAATGCATGTTTCTTTCTGAAGATCTCTCTTTTAGCAACTTGTGAATGGCTTTGTCTGTTAAAAGATTTCAGAAAGGTTTTTGGTTTGTTGGTTGGTTTAAATAGTGCCCGTGCAGACGTCACTGATTAAACTGCCTAGTTTATTGGCTGGGATGATGGTTGTACTGTTTCTATTATAAAGCACAAAATTTTGAGGAGGGAAGTCTGGTTTTATCTTCTCTGCAGTAGTAGTGAATTATCTTGCTGATTACGTTGTCTCCACGGCATTACTGAATTCCTGTATGTGTAGTGAAGTAAATCAGATGTCAAAAATGTGAGAGTGTAGAAGTATCTAGTTTTACTACATGAAGTGATCTGATTTCCTTTTGTGGTAAGTGCTATAAATCCATAGCAGAGGTATAAATTAATGACTCCTCCAGTACTAGACTTTGTAGGTGGAGGAGTTTTACCCTGCAGTATCCTTACAGGTGGAAAAGTGTGAAAATCCTATCTCTGGAACAAGACTGAGAGAGCAGAATATTAAAAATTCAGGCATGGTGGTAGGAATGGATTTCTTTTTTATATAACTAAGAGAGTATGTGAACACACAAAGGAGGCATTTGAAAGTATATATAAAGTAGCTTGTGGGTGAATTTAAACTTTTAGCAAGAGATAAACAGATTTCCCTAGCCCATAGTAAAATACTGCTCGCATTTTACAGCAAAAAAGACTGTAGTGGGTTGATGCTGGCTGGATGCCAGACAGCCACAAAAGCTGCTTTCTCACTCCCCTCCGCAACTGGGCAGAGGAGAGAAAATTTAACAAAGGGTTCATGGGTAAAGATAAGGACTGGGAGAGATCACTCATCAAATCCACCAACGGCAAAACCAGGCTCAACTTAGGGATATGAAATGAATTTATTACTAACAAAATCAGAGCAGGACAAAAAGAAGCAAAATAAATCATTAAAAACACCTTCTGCCCATCCCTGCTTTCTTCCCCTCTCTACCTCCTTCCACCAATGGTACAGGGAGACAGGGAATAGGGGTTATGGTCACTTCATCACCCGTGGTTTCTTCTGCTGCTTAGGGAGAGGAGTCGTTCCCTTGCTGCCCTCTGGGGTCCCTCCCACAGGAGACAGTTCTCCATGGACTTCTCCAGCGTGAGTCCATCCCGTGGGCAACACTTCTCTGTGACCTGCTGCAACATGAGTCCATCCCACAGGCAACAGTTCCTCTTGAACTGCTGCAATGTGGGTCACTCTTCCACGGGGTACAGTCCTCCAAGAACAGGCTGCTCCAACCTGGGAGCATGGCCCCTCTCTCCACAGGTCTCCCACAGGGTTACAGCCTCTTCCCAGGCATCCACCCATGGGTGCGGGCTCCTCCATGGGCTGCAGGTGGATCTCTGCATCCCCATGGAACCATGGGGTGCAGGGGGACAGCTGCTTCACCATGGTCATCACCATGAGCTCAGGGGAATTTCAGCTCCAGCACCTGGAGCACCTCCTCCCCCTCCTTATCCACTGACATTGGTGTCTGCAAAGCTGTTCTCCCTCTTCTCTAGCCGCAATTACAATTGTACACCAACTTTTTTTTTGTTTTTCTTTCTTCTTAAATCTATTGTCACAGAGGCATTACCACCATTTCTAATTGGCCCAGCCTTGGCTAGCAGCATGTCTGTCTTTGGAGCCAGCAGGGATTGGCTCAGCTGGACATGGCAGAAGCTTCTGGCAGCTTCTCACAGAAGCAACCCCTGTAGCCCCCACCCCAGCTACAACCAGGCCGTGCAAACCCAGTATACTTTCCCTTTCAGAAACCACATGTCTTCATGTGGGAGCTGGTCTGCTTCCGAGCTTGTAATTTTTCTGGGAAAGTGAGTCATGTTTATGGGGATTGCATTGGTGTGACTTCAGAAGAACAGTCACCTTTATTGGAAGCAAGCTGAATTACAATTGAAGAATACAAATGGAGTGTAATTTGTGAGCCTGCTGAATGTCATAGGAGATAAAAATTAATGAAGAAGATAATTATATAATAATGTGATTGTAGGGGGATTTGGTGTTTCAGGTTATTTTAAGCCCCATTTTATGAAGTATTTGAAGGCAGGTAGATAAGGGCAGTTAAGCAAAGACTAGGAGAGCAGGCAAATGGAGTATGAGGGCTGAGAGTACAGAGAATAAGGAAGATGTCAGTAGAGTGGGAGATGGAGTAGGAGGTGTCTACAGAAAAGGGCAAAGAAATCGCTGGTTCATTTGAGAAATAGGGAAATGAGTAGATGAGTTCAGAGAGATTAATGATGTTTGGAAGCAGGATAGGAAGCTGAAGAAGATAACCTACTAGGCCAGCTGGCAGAGTGATAATAAAACCAGCAAATAACTCTGTCAGTAGAAAATATGTTAGCCGTGGTGGCCAGCAAGAATGTGTGAATTCTAGAAAAGATATGTAAGGAAGTGACAGGACTTCCATAAAAGACTGAATTAAGAGATACAGAAATAGAGAATTAAAGATTGCATCTAACAGGTAGTGAAAACAGAGGAGAGACAATTTATTTTGTCAGTCTTTCAGAGCACCTTTGGGATAGTGGTTAGGCACACAAGAAGAGACATCGAAAGTGACAAATGTGAAGTAGTGCTGAAAAGAGGGAGAGGTGAAGAATATGCATTCCAGAATGGAATTTGGTATTTTGGGCTTGTTTTTTGATTTCAGTGGGGGGAAGGGTGTTACTGTGGATATAGCGATCTGGTTTTGTGACATATCAGCCTCTAGTGTGGTTTAATGTGCTTTTCCCAGAGATGACTGAAACTGTGGAAGAATCTGTGGTAAATACTACCTGTTGCAACTTGGCCAAGGTACAGACTCCCCTACTTTGGGAATCAACTGATTCTGGTTTGCATTAGTAAAAAGAAGAAAAATATCCCCACCCAAACAAATTATTAGGCTAGCGCATTTTTTGTTTCCCCCTAGAAGTTATTCCCCATCCTTGCTCTTCTCTCCACTAACTGTCCTTGTCTGGGCTCTGTGATCTAGAGATGTCTCTGAGATGCTGAGTTGTCTGCATTTCTGCTGCCATCCGTCCTCCTCACCCTTCCTTTGGTATGGCATTGTCTCCATGATGAATGGTAGAGAGTGAAGTAATGGCTGAGACAATCTAGGTCTGGCTTCTTGAAATTTGACCAAACTAATGATGTGAGTTGCTCTGGGAGGGCTGACTTTAAAAAGCAAAGTAGAGCAACTGCCTAACTCAGACCACCTTGTGCTTCCCACTTTGGGCTGCACACAGTTCCTGAGACATGGACCTGTCATTATATGTAGTGGGGTGGCTGTGGAGCTGTCGCCAGCAAGAATGTGGTCCCTCAGCTGATGCAGGGACTTTGTGCCTGAGGCTGAGCACTTCTGGAGATGATGTGCATGGCTGTCAGCTCAGCAGAGATGGGAGCTTGCTGTCCTGGATCAGAGAGCTTCCTCTGGCTCTGCATCCCTGGGGTCCTTGGGGCTGCTGGTGTGTGGCACAGAGAAGCTGCCTTCCTGCCAATCCTGGGGTTGTGCTGGATGTCAGAGGCAGGACCGCTCCTGCCACATTCTCAGCAAAGGGATCCTGGTGGCTCCACCACCTCCTGCTTCCTCTGTCACCACTTGTGCGTGGCTGCTGTCGAGTTAGCATGGTTTGCCTCTCAGGGCAGTGGTGGTGTCCTGTCCTTCTATCTTCACTGTATTTTGCAGTGAACCCAAGGATGCAGCGAGCTCCGAATTAGGCACTCAGCCAGTGTAAAACACATTCTCATTTTATGAGTCAGCGGCTCTCTGGTTCATTAAAATCATGGTCAGTCAGCCCCAGTCAGCCAGTAATGGTGTTTGGTGGTTCATTTACCCAGGAAGAATCTGCTCAGTTGCGTCTTATGTTTCTGAACTGTGTTTTATTTTTTACTTTAAGAGAAATGGGCTCTTTCTTATGATTTGTAACAACTTTAAAAGGAGAAACAGTGTCTTAACCACAGAGATACTTTTTGTAAATTAACTGCATTCTTGTAGTTTTCAGGAAATTTGATTTTTCTTGGGAATATTATTTTAGTCATTTCATTTCTCACTGGGTTGTGACCTTATTGTACTAGTGCAGCAATTCGGTCTTTAAGTTTCTTCTTTCAGGACATGTAAAAATAATTAAGTGGTGTTGTGATACACAAATTGAAAGGATTCACAAAAGTGTGTCTGTTCTGTGTTTCATATTATATCACTGGGTTAATTTATACTTAATAAAATACTGTACATACCTGAAACTGTATTTCTTAAAGATATTTTTAAATTTGGAAGCTAATATATTGACATTTACTTTTTTTTTTGTTCAGAGGAAGAAGACTTGTTTCTGGGATCTTCTGTTTCACTTACAGTCTGTATGTTGTATTATAAGGATTCTTTAATAATATTTCAAAGCAGCAACTTAACTTTGCCTTCTTATTTCTAATTTTTTGTGCGTTTTTGTGGGTTTTTTTCTAATGTGAACATTTTTAAGGCAAAACTTAAAGGTGGATTTGTTTCAGTGATCTCAGGAAAGGAGAAAACCTGAAGAATTTTTAAACACTTATTTGCTCTGAGTCTGTTTTTGAAAAATGGGACGTGTTTATCTGGACAACTGTGAAATACTGAAATGAGATAAACTATTGCAGCTATGGCTGCAATACCCTTGGGACTCCTTAGCCTTATCCCCACTGGGAAGCTGACTCTTTGCTAGAAATTGTTGTGGGTTTTTTTTAAAAATCTTTTTTCTTTGTAGTTACACTCATCTAAGAGTTTTGAATGCTAGCGTGGGCTGATTAGAATGGCTTTTCATAAACATTTTGCTTTGATTTGGTACATGCAGAACCTCAAACTGAATTTCCATCTAAGCCAAACAGCTCAGCAGCGAAAAAAGAATCACCTTAATTTTTAGAAAGTACTGAATCATGTATCTGATGCAATCTGCGTTGATCCAGGATAACTGACAGTGGACTTGCTGGCTCTTACTCTCTTTTTCTGCTGGAGAAGGCTGCAGCCTGTGAAAGGAAGGCAGAATTTTGCCCTTCTGCGATGACGTGAAAAGCGTGTAGTCTGGGGCCAGATGTATGTGGAGGAAAAAGGTACATTTATAGTGAAGTTGAGAGAGAGAACATGAAAGTGAGTGCACGAGAGGAGTCGCTAAGTGGAGCAGAGACCATTTATTGATTTGGCAGGAAGAAGGAACAAAGCTTTGATAGGGAAGGATTTATGTAAACGGCGTAATGCATCCTCAGATTTGCTTGCTAAGACTGCCTCATAATAAACTGTCTACAGGGTCAGGGTGCCTCCTGCACTGCTGTATCAATTTTTTTGATTCTTGCTTCTGAAAATACTGGTTTTTTATATGCAAAACAATAATCATGTATGCATATCAGCATTTGCTTGTGTATAATATTTGGTTTTGCCCATAGAAACAGGGTCTTAAGTGTTAAAGGATATGCAGAGAACTGTTTGTGTGCACAAGTAAGGAAATTTGGTTTTGCAAACTTTTGTGGTTATCAGTGGCTCAGTGACTAGGCTGAAAGTAGTATTTGCATCTGTTATTTTGTGATGCAGTTAAGTTGTTGTTGGAGTGAGAGCTCCTCTGGATCCAGGCCCAGAGGAAAGCCAAAGCACAGGGGTTGAATTAAAACCTTGGGTTAAGCTGAGATACATGAAGTCACACCAAAGTGAAATAGAAATATAGATTTTTAAATTTTTAGTAGAAATATATGCTAAGTGCTTTAAACATTGAAAAGCTGCAGCAAAGAGACCTTAAACACAATTCTTACTGCAGCAGTGTTACCTTTTCACAGATTTTCTTTACTTTAGACAAAATATAGATAGAACTGTACTGTTCGTGTTTTTTAGATAGAGTGTTCACATAAACAGTAAGAGCTGATAAAAACTATATATGCAAATCTGTGTAATACCTATGTAGTACTTGTGTACGATTTATGACTATTAGAATTAGACCAGCATAGGTTAAGAGAAAAAAACCTAGAATCGTGTGTCAATTTTATTGGTCAATTAACAAATATAATCCACACTTCTGTAAGTTTAGCGAAGAAGAAGCTACTTTCTACTTGCTGTTTGCCTGCTGCTGCTGCTGTTACTGCCTGACCTTATCACATAACCCCTTCAAACTCTACCTTCAGAAAACTATGAGACTATGAAACAAAGAACTTTAGCAGGACAGCAGCCCCCTCTGCTTTTTCACTCTCATCCGAAAAGGGAGGGTATCCCATCAGAAGCTCCACAAATGGTGCCCCGTGTGAGGATCGAACTCATGACCTTCAGATTGTGAGACTGTCATGTCATATGAGACTCGTCATCTTTCTTTCACCACAAATAAGCTGTAGGACTGTCAGAAGCTGGTGTTGTTGCTACTTGTTTTATATAGTTACAGAAGGCTGGTAACAACTGAGTGCCCTTTCTGTTGGCACTCCAAGGAATACAGTGTATATTAACAAGAAACAGCTATGAAAAATGTATGAAGTGCCAGGAACTACTGCAAACAAAGGTACTATAAACAGAGCCATCATAGCCTGCTACACTTAGAGACTTTTTCTGTGGTAAAACATCAGCCCATCTTATTGCCAAAAAACCCAAAAGAACCCCCCAAAAACCAACAAACTCCTATTTTCCTCTTTAGCTACTCTACATGTGTTCCCTGAAGTCTGTCATCTGTTGTCAATGTGAGCTTACACAGCAGTGCTGCACTGAACATGTAGATAGTGACAGCCCACCTTTGTCCACTCTCAGGTATGTCTGAATAAATTAGATCAGGCATAAAGCTGCTTTCTTTAGACACCTTCTGTTTCATAAACATGTTCTGCTTGCACACTGAGGCAGTATATGGTCTCCACACAAATATACCAAACTCCACTTTGAAATCAAACTTTGGTTTGCCCTTCTCTTGAGTTTCTTGAGAATGTTTTTCCAGGCCTTCCATCACTCGACCAAGGGTAAAACCCTGTTAACTGCCAATTAAAATTCCTTCATAGCCAACCTGTTCCTTTTTACTGTGGTGCAAAAACCCTGTTTCTCTAGCATAAATAGCTTTTGTTCCTTATTCACACTTGGCTTTAATCTCCCGCCTCTTACATGGTTACAGGTACCTGGTATTTTCTGTCTTTTGTTTGACTAAACAATTTGAACTCTAGGTCTTTTACTAATTATCTGCCTTACTTTGGATTGAAGGAAGGTAATTGAAACTTGTACACTCCTGTCTAGATGAGGTTTTACCAGTGATTGATACAATTCCTGTGCCAGTGAAGTTGTCTTTTATTACACACTCTCTTCCAGTACGGCACTGTCATACTGGTTTTATTTGATCTGCTAATAGAGCAAACACTGTTATTTAGAGTCGCTCAACCACATTTACAGCAGCTTGTTTTGTTGGACTCCTTTTTTTGGTGTTGCTAAGTGTAATTTGTTGTTACTAACTGTAATAGCATTCTTGTTCTTTCAGTCCTCAGGATCATGCAGTTCTGGGAGACTGATTTTTCTTCATATTGACTGTATCTCCCTGATCTGTGTTATTAGTAAGCTTCATTATCGCTCATATTTTAATTGCCAAGTCAACTAAAAAACCAGTAGGGCCCATGCCAAGAGCTGTCCTTGAGGAACTCTGCTGGTGACCTTTCTGCAGCTGGAAAGTATTTCCAGCATTGCTCAGATCACTTCTGTAGCCACTTCCATTTTATAATTTTAATCCTTGTTTTAATTTGTTTCCCATGTAAAATATCAGTGACTTTGGTAAAGCTGAAATAGAAATAAAGACTTCCTGCAATTGTCTAGACTGGTTAAGAACCTTATTATGTGGGTCTGGTTTTGGTAAACCGGAGTTTTATACCTTTCCATGTCTGTTTTTCTTGCCTTAGAAGCTGCTTGTAAGATTTTTGTATAGAAACCACAAAAGGATGACAATTTTTTCTTTACCCTATGTATTTGCTCTTCTCTTCTTACGCTACCTTTACTGATTGAGCTGATTAGAAGCTTTTCCTACTAAATGAACTTGAATCCTGCCAGTATCAAGGATACATTTCTGGTTAAACATATCCTTAAATTTCCCCCAGCCTCCATGATTTTATTGTGATTTTTTTTCCTTTCTTTTTTTGGTCTTTTGTGCCCAATGAAGGCTTTTTTTTTTTTTTTTTTTCCTTAACATTTATGTAGTTAATCGTTGAACTAATTCAGCCTTGTCTCCCCTTTTTGGCCAGCGGAGCTTCTCGCCAGACTTAAATTATCATGCTGCCAATAAAAATATCAGTGAAATATATTGCTGTAGAGTGGCTGAAAACCAGCAAGGCATCACCAAATTGGGCTGTCAGATGTGCATTACGTTATTGCAAGCTGTTTACTCGCTGTTATTGCTAACCTGCTGGATTGTGTGGCTGGCATGCTCCCATTTCCTCCAGGGGTAACCAAAACAAAAGTGGCTCTAACATTGTGCACCTTGATGTGCTGAGAGCTTGCCCTGCCATTTAAAAGTAATAGAAGGTGCTGACAGATGGCATGAATGAATCACATTAGAAAACCACCTGAAAAGAAAGCCTTTCTAGTCACATTAACAATTAAAGAAATGGATGAGAAAAAGTTACCATCCAGACTAATTATTTCTCTTTGTGCAGAGCAGGCAGGGTTTCCCTGCTGCAATAAAGGACTGAGGGGGGTCCTATATTCTTATAAATTTCTCTCTGGAGATTGTCTGATTACTTTAAAGTCAACCATAAGGTTTGCTGGAGAGAACAAGTGAAAATATTTGCTCTCCCCTTCGATCTGCTTGGGTGGACATGGTGCTTTTCCATAGCATGTCCAGGCCTCAGCAGCCAGAGGTAATAGCTGACCACCAAACCTTGATTCTGTTTGGCATTAGGTTCAGTTTATTGATTATCACTCAGGAGCAGAAAACAGAAAATGACTTGAAGAGTCCAATAGCTTTCTGAGTTCCCCTGTGTGCATATAGATGATGCAAAAGTCTCTCACTGGAGGGAGGAAGGCTCCATCCATTTTACTTCAGTGAGGAGCGTTAAAGTAGAGGAGATGCTAATATATCATGTTAATTATTCTAAAGTATCTTTTTCATAAGAATTTACAGTATTGATGATATTTTTCTTTTACTTGTTTTCTTTGGCGGAGAATGAATAAATAGGATTTTTTTTTTCTTCTTTCATATTTTCAGTGTTATTTCTGTCCAGTCTGTTTGTTTATCTGAGGTTGGGTACCTGTGCAGAAAGTGAGTGTTTATGACATTAATATAATTTTTATATACTTTTTTCGCAGAAGAAAGAAAACAGAAGAAAAGAGATTGGAGATGCCTTTGAAAGAAAATGTTAAAACCCCAGAATTACTTTTTAACATTTTTTATTCTTAAGCAAGAGCTGGTCTGTTCTATCATATTTACAGAGCAGAACTCTCATTAAATAAGGGTTCCTAAATTCCTCTTCCTTTATTGAAACCTCCTGAATGCGGCCATTCCTAACTAGTGCATTGCTAAACCAGAATTTATGTTAGTTTGGGCCTGATTTTCCATGGATATTTGCATCAAGACTAACGATTCTTCTTAATTATTTAAATCCCTTTTTTTTTACTATATGTATTTTAAGACCATATAAACTTGATATTCATGTGGAACCCTTAAACATATTTTCCAGTCTTAGAGAAAATTTCCCATTATTTTCAGTTCTCTGCTTGGAGATGCAGAATGAATATTCAGTGGATACATTACCAGAGTACTCAGGGGTGGGTGTGGAGGAGGCTGCAGTGCAAAGCTGAATTGCTGTCTCTCTGTTTTCAGAGCATAATTTGCAGGTGCAGGTAATCTAATGACTTTTCCAAACTACTTCCCACCTGTTTACATAGTTCCCTGTGCGCCTGTGACGTAATCCTTACAGTGCATGATGCAATGGAGGCAATTAAAAAGAAAGGATAAAAAGAACAGCAATGAAATTTTCACTTTCCTTTAAAGTGTAAAAGTGGAGCGTATTAAGGTCCTCCAGCTTAATTGCATAATGCTGGTTTTTTAGCCTTCCTTTATTTGCAAAATATGTTTTTCATAGTTTCTGATGTATGTAACCCTATCAGCAATTACAGTGGACTGTTATGTTCTATTTATCGCATTTCAGGAATAGGTTGAGGATAATGAGAATAATGTCCTTTGAGCTGTGACTTCTGCTTCTGTCCTAGCTTTTCAGAAATCTTTTGCTTATTTTACAAAAATCTTTATTGATTTTGAGTTAGTACTTTGATAATTCTTGTCGTGGTGGATTCTGTTCTTTAAGAGGGTTTGTGCATCACAGGCTGATTGCCTAAATCATTGTGATTGTCTTTTTTCATTTTACCTAGCTTCTAACCATCCTACCAAAAATGTCCCAAAAATCCAAAATAGAAACAAGTTTAACCCTTAAACATACCTGCAGAGGCCCTCTGGCAAACTTGTATTTTAGGAAGATGCTAAGGATATAACTCCTGTTATCAGGAATGAATATAAAATCTGTGAAAATCCACACAGAACATTTCTTATCTCCTTCCACCCGCCCTATTTGCAAAAGTGTCCTAATGTGCAACAGAGTACAAACCCAATATATAAATCTTTATCAGTTTGAATTTCCTTGCTTTTTATGAGCCCTGGAAGTCAGGAAATGTGGCTTGTGAAGACTAAATGAAGCATGCAATATTTCTATTAGAAATGGGACAACAAATGAATCTCAACAAGTAAGGTGAACTTCTAGTTTTGTATCATTTGTTAAACTGGAAAATGAGAATCCCAGGGCAAAAATCAATTTCCAAAGCACAGGGGTCTAAGGTTATAGTTAAGATTAGTCAACGCTGACTTTCCTAGTGCCAAAGCACAGGTCAAGGAACATCCTTGTGGATGAGAGATTAATGCAAAAAGCTTGCATGTATTAGAAGTTGAGTAAGTGGATTAAGTATCAACAGATGTTAGTTTAATTACAAGCAGGCTTCACTCGTTGTGACTGAAATGATGTGTTTGCTGCATTATGGAACAAGACAATGGCCTGGGCTTCAGCTGTCTTACAGTATGTCAATAACACATTCCTAATAGACAGCGATAATTTGATAGCAAAGGCTCTTCCCCTCCTCATGGACCTTCTCTCTTTCATCTTGCAGTTCACAGGCTCCTTCTTCCCAAAATGGCTCACCATCCCATCTTCAGGCAGAAAGAGGGTGTTGAAGCGACGGGGATGCCCTTGCCAGGCACCTGCAGTAATTCCTACGTCCCTGGCATCAGCACAGTGCAGTCAGAAGAGGCTTTTTGATCTGTCCATAAGGTCTGAGCTTAGAGGTGAACTTTGCAAAGCAGAAGTGTTCACTTCCCTCTTCCCCCTCCCTTTTACATCTTAACTGAATCCCCAAATTAATTCTTCTGTACAACTTTCACTTGACATTAAATCTTTTCAGTGCAAGTCAGTTAGAGGATCAGGTTTAATTTCTTCTAAAGGAGGCTCTTCTACTTTTTCATATTGCAGTTAGTTATGAATGATTCATCATTCTGTGTCTGCGGGCAGATTATTGCTTCAAGTGAGGTAGGTAAAGTCGTGAAATATTGACTAAAAAAATTGCAATTTTCTGGCCTTCTCATTAATTCTAACTGAATTAATTCCAGGCTTAAGCTATCAAAAAGAACGTGAAAAATAGTTTCAGATAAAACATAACTTTAGGAATCGGGTATCACCTGTTTAACTAGGGAACAGAGGGGCAACGCATTTACAATACTTAGCATGCAAAAAATCTGCAATATTAAACTATGAACATAGTTTTGTGAGCAGGTGGAATAAGGCGCTTTCATCTGTAGTCTTAAGTATCAATTGGAATAAATCCTTATTAGAGTGTTTCTTTGTGTTAAAGCGTTTAGAAAACTCAGGAAAACTAACTTGGCATTTCTGATCAGAAGTTGTCCATGCCATGTTGACAGCAGTAGGCAGATCTGAAACAGGACTTTTATTCGTTGAATTACAGATTGGTGGCATTTAGGAAGGTTGAAAGTTAATTATTTCTTGTGTTACTTTTTATTTATTACATTGTCTACCAGTAAGTCTCCTGTGTATATCAGTAATTACTGATGTCATAGTAGTCAAACATTCTATAGATGTTATACTTATTTAGAGCTTCTCTTCATTTGAGACACAAACATAAAACTGTAGAGATTTTACAAATCCTCCCACTTCATGTGGATCTGTAGCATGAATCAGAATATATTCATGTTCACAGCAGTCACCAGAAAGAAACTTTGGAATTGAAATAACATTCATTGTAAAAAACAGCTGTCCTGGAGGTGGCTGACAGTGAATATCTGTTGCAGTATTTTATGTGAAAACTGTTAAGTACCTTTATAAAAATTGCCAGCAAAGCAAAACACCACAATGAATTTTGTTAATGACTAATATTAAAAAGGTAGATTTTGGACAGAGAAAGACTTATATGTTGGCATTTGCAAGCCTTTTGAAGAGTCAGCATAGGAAATCAAATGAGGTTTGAAATGTTGTTCTGATTCTTTTAATATCCTTTTCAAAATCTGTTTTGCATCATGTTCATTTTAATATTTGGCTGTATTAGTGCAGCTGAAGATTTTAAGTCGTAATAGTGAGCCTTTATTTTTAACTCAAGTTACAGATTAAGAAATATACGATTAATGCTTGTATCTAGATGTTTATCTTTCATCCATTTGACATAACCTAGAGTATAATTTATTAATAATGGCTTGTTTTCATTAGAGTTCTAGGTTTCTGTTGTATTACTTTTTCAGATCCCGTTTCTCAGAGTTTATTTAAATATTCATTAAAAAATGCTAACACAAAGTAAAACTTGAACCCTTTTGATGGCGAACTTCTAACTCTGAATGTGGTATTTGAAATATTGGAAGCCACAAATGAGCCGTGCAGATACTGAAGGTGAAGGCTGTTTGCAGCATGTGCACCCACTTAAGAGTTGGTACTGGCTAAGGAGCTCAGATTTCGGGGCTGGAGAGCTGTGGTACCTTACCACCACCTGACTGAAACTAATGCTTCTCATGTATCCTGTTACAGAAATTCAGATTTTTTTTTTTTCCTTTCCTTGGGTCTCAGTAAGGGCCACAGGGATATGCTCCACTTCTTCTGCCTCACTGGAGAGAATTAGCAGGTTTTCTTGGTGGCTGCAAAAGAATAGCATAAGCAGCTGTGGCATCCAGGGAAGGCAGGGACAAGATGGTGAGGGAGGGTGATGCAAGCAAAACTCAATTTCAGGGAAGCTTGCAAGCTTCCTGTTCTATAAATACAAAGGTAGATTCTATAGATGACTTTTTTGAGGGCATTTACTGTTGTCTTTTCTAGCTGTCTGAAATTTTAAAGTCGTCCTTCATAGCTGTGACTGTTTGTTGACTCTCAGGCCATAGATGCCTGTTGAAGTCCAAAATACTGTAGAAAAAAAAAAGTCTCTTCTACTGGAGACAGTGTTTTTAACAGTACTACTGAGCAGGAAAAACGTTGGAAGGCCTTTTTACCTTGTATCTTTCAAGCTGCTCATATCCATGGGACATCACCATTTTCAGGAAATTTGGGAATTTCCTGAACCACATAAAAGCTACTAGCTCTTCTACACCTTGTATTTAATTTTAGTTGAGGAGACTTGGATTCAGAAAGGTCTATACAAATAGTGCAATCATGATGACCTTTTCTTAAACGTGATTTTCTGCCAGTTACCACTTAATCTTCATCCACACTCTTCCTTCTTTACAAGGGAAAGAGGTGTAATGCAGGGATAGCAGTCCTAGCTCTTCCAAGTGAGACATGAGGTGATGGATCTAGTGTAACTTTCCCACAGGTAATGGCTTTAATGCTTACCACAGTTGTAGCCATCTGGCCTTCTCATGGCCTCCTAGCTTGTTTCCTTTCCATAGTGCCTGGAGGTGATGGATACCAGTACATCTGGACTAGGAAAGATTTGTGTCTGGGAAGGGGAGAGCAGGAAGAACGAGGGAAAAGGACATCACCTGATGAGAAGGATTGGTTTAGGTTTTGCATTAAATGTGCCAAGTGAGAAGGCAGTGATTGGAGTCCTGTATAGTTCAGAAGTGTATCTTTTTTTTTTTTTTAAATACTGCTGTAAGGTCATCCAGGTTAACAGAGGTTATTCTTAACTCATGTGAGAAGTATTTTGTGATGCAGATTTTGAATGAAAAAAATCCCCTAAATTTTTTTGGCTTACATATTATTGCTAGTGTTTCAGCCTGTTTTCAGACCTTTTGTATGCAAGCACAAATGCCATAAAAGTACAATATAAATATTTGCAGATGGGTATAGCATTGGGACTGATGTTTCCAATGAGCGTTTTCTGAATGCCCACAAATTTACATTTGCCAGAGAAGAACACATAGATGCTTGGCTATTTCTCGTCTCACCCACACAGACTGTGGTGAAGATTTTATTTCTCCTCTTTTTCTGAGCTCTGGTTGGAGAGAAAGAAAAATGTCTGTCTGGCACATAATAATTAAGCAAGCACTCTTGTCTGTGGGTTTTGTGACAAAGCGCATTGATTCATGAAGAGGTCTAGTGTAGGTCCAAAAAATTGCAGGCACCTGTACCATGTGATAGCAAAACTACCTAGAGATTTTCTGGATGGCCTGTTCATACAGGTGAGAAGAGACAAGAAATAATTTTGTCAGCTTTTTCTAATATTCTTTGGTTAAAAGTTTGCTAGACATTTTGTCACCTTCTAGCATCTAAAAACTTGGGACTGAATTCTTGCAGGGGAAATCAGTGAGGTCTGGAATGGAGGAATAGTTGGGAAAGTAGGAAGGAAAACTTTGTTGGACTCATGTCTCCTAATATCTTTCAGTTACCTAGCTTATGTTTGGCAAGATGTAATAGAAACAGTTGTCTGTTTCACTGCAACTCTCACTCAGAAATAGTTTCTAATACTTTGTCTCAGCTGTACTGATCATTGTGTGAAATAAATTACTTTACATGCATGCCTATTTTAGAGATAAAGGCAAGTAAATTATCATCAATGTTAAGTGATGATATCAATTTTAAGAAGGTTTTCTTAACTTCTCCCAGTCAAAATATGTGTTAGTATCATATTATCACCTATGTGCTAATGTTTTTTAGGAGACAAGGATAGTCCTGGAAAGTTTCCTGTTGAAATGGATGTGATATGGAAATAGGTTTCAGATCTTTATATTCTTTCTCAGAGTGTTAACTTTGCTTTCCAAATACAGCTAAATTTAGGTGCTAGAGGATTCAATTAGATTAATTGGTACTGTTTTCTGTATTCTTACAAATTCTGTTTCACATTATCTTGCTTGTGGATGATGGTCGACATTCTTGGTATTTCCTTCCTTGCTTATGGTCATCCTTTCAAGCTGTTTGTGAAGCAAATTAGAAATCTCGTAAATAAACATGTAACACATAACGCGCAGTATTTCATTTTTGTAATATGCTAATCATGATTTTCACAATATTATTCTGGACAGTAAGTCTGTACAAGTCTTTCTTTTAGCCATGTTGGACTTTGGACAAAGAGAGAAAAAAGATTACTTCTTTTTTTTTTTTTTTTTTTGTAATTCCAGAAGAAGATTCTGCATTTCAGAACAACTTAAAAATGAATTAATGCAGCAACAAGATATCTGTGAAGCTGTTAAGAATGAATCTTTACTTTTTTTAACCATATGTGAAGATGGTGGATGATTTAATGATTCGGTTGTAAAGGAGTACGCAGTCTGGAATGAATTTGAAGTTTGGGTTGGATATAAGTGATTGTAATTTACGTAAGTGAAGGAAAGCTGCAGTAATTTATTGAATGCTGAATATATTTGTTTTGAGTGTCAGAGTGATGGAGATTAGAATTATTTTATTTGAGGACTTAAATTAAATTGTTTTTGACTTCCAAGACATTAACGCTACTCCCTTGTGTTTTTATTTTAAAAATACCTTTAAAAAAATTCTTGCTAGAAAATGGTTAAATGTGTTTTCCCTGTACAGCATTTTATAATTTATTGCTTTCATGTTATTGGGCAGTTGACATGTGACTTGCTACTGGAATCTTCCTTTAGCTGAAAGCCAATAAAGCCCATTTCTTGAATAGTTAATGGGAAAGAGCCAGCATGGACTAGTGGGCTTATGGAAGATGCCAGTGACTTCCCAGTGGCAGGAAGCAAGCAGGGTGGCATTGTGTCCGTGTCCCAAGGTCATTCGGCTTCTGCAGGTTCATTATTTCTTCCTCTCAGTTTTCTTATGCAGCTCCAGCCCTGGAGCTGCCCTTGGATTACTCAGGAGATGTGTGAGCTAATGAAGCCACAGGTTGGTCATTACTACCCTTTTGTGTGGAAAAAGAGTAGTGGAGAAGGTTACAAGCAAAAGGTGAGAATTTTTGAGCATGAAGTAACTGAAATCATTAGAAGTATGCATTAGAGGGTAGGTGGTTTTTCTTGTTTGTTTGGTTTTGGTTTTGTTCTTCCGAAGCATCAGCTGAAACTTGAATTCAGTTATCATATCTGTGATTTGGATTTACACTGATGTATAGAAAGAAATAAGAGCTGTGATAGCAGAGGATGCTGTGAAACTGATGAATGAGAATGGAAAGCTGAAAAGTTGCCTGTAAGAAATTGTCAAATTCATAGAGGGCGCTTCCATTAGATTTTGCAGGTGAAACTGGCTGAAGACCTTGCACTCACTGATTTAAAAAATATTAATGAAGAAAAACTTCACAGAGATAAGAGGAAGTAGAAAATGCAGGAAACACTGTAAAAGAATAATAATAGTAAAGGAGACTAATCCCTAGGCATGCATCTGACAGTGTACTTAGGACTTGTATTTTCATTAAAAAAGCTCTGGACCTTTTTCTATGATATTAATCACAGATTTTAATGCTGCTTCTGCCAAAGACAGATTTGATACTAAATTCTAAAAAGCAGATACAGATTCTTATTTATTTTAATGTCCACAGATGGATCCAGATATTGATCTAAAGACAAACTCGTTAGTGTTTCTGTGAGCAGCAGGTTTCTCTCCAGTAAAGCAAATCCCAGATGAGTATTGATGCATATGTTCACTGCACTAATCATACAAATTAGAGATGAGTTCAAGCAGAAGCTGTGTCTGAGAACTCTATCTCTGTGCACAGGGGTGTTTAGGCATTAGAACTTGTGATTTGCCGTATCTTTTTAATTGCTTAACAGAAATTCAGGATTTCAGAGTCTTCAGTGTCCTTATGCTCACTTCAAAGATTTAATGTGAATTCTAACCTAGAATTCTAATTAAACAAACTTTTGTTTTGTTTTTTAAGTATGTGTTCTCAAGGGTAGTTGAAATTTGCAGCCTGTCAGGAAGCAGGATTGCTCTTCTCATGCAAGGCAGAGTGAGGAGGTGATGTTTTCTTTTAGGGGAGTATCACTAGATTATAAGGCAATAATAGCCATTCCTTGTTTCTAAAATAATTTAAAATATTTTGCGTTGAGTTAGATTTTTTTGTGTACCTTTTTCTTTACTTCCTGTCTTTTTTAAATCTTGAGACCAAAATAGAAGAAATAAGAGCTGATTGCTTAATATTTATGACTTCATGCTATTTGGTATTTTGCCACTGAGTTTTCACACCCTGCAGGGATTAAACTATCTGTCATTGTGTGACAACTTACATTCCTCTCTATGAATTAGAGTAATTAGCTATGTCTTTGCTTTTTTGGTTAACCTCAGAATCAGACATCAGAGATAGAGAAGACCTGTAAGATGACCCTAGTAAATATGAAATTTTTCTCCTCAGCCCAGCTAGTTGGGAAATCTTCTAACCCAAATTTCTTCTTTCTGGGGAGGTGTCAATTAGTTAAAACAGATACTACATCTGCAAAGTGACATTCATTTCTTTGTGCTTCTAATGAAGTTCAGGGGCCAGAACAAGCTGGAAAATAAACCTGCTTTTCAGTTAACCAGTCACCACTAATGTCAGTTCAGCAACTGTGTTTTGCAGACTACTCTGGGTAGAGGACCTCTGGGTTCTTTACTTGGCTTTAGTTTCTCAGTTCTTGTCAGTCAACACTGATTTGGGTGCTGTGGCTAAACCTGGTGCCCAAGGTGTGCTCCAAAGCTTGATTAAGTGAAGCTTCCTATAGCAATTGATTTTGCTTGACAGTAAACCTTCTTTTTCACATTCCCGTAGGATTTTATATGAAATGGGAAGTCACACAGTGCCACAGAATTTCTAGTAATCTGTTCAAATATAATTCTGAGGTTCCTGAGCAGTGCTAAGTCCGTCAGTAGCACACCTTGTATTGGATTAAGGTGTGGGCTTACTGATGAAGAGAAAAAAAAAATCCCTATTTCTTCAATTCAGATGAGGTCAGTTTTCTCAGTAATCCAGTATGTAATGCACTCCCTCTTCCTGCGTGGTGTGCTCTGCCCTTCAGATGGCTTTTTATAGAATCTTCCGCTTTGACTTAGTGCAACAATTAATCTCTCTTCATCTTGACAGAGACAGTTAACTTCTCTCCCCAGTAATATGCTCTGTGAACTACCTCCAGTGTTTTGTTACTATTTTTGCAGTCCAAAATTACGTGGCTATATCCAGACTCAATGGCACAAGATATATATACACAGGGCTATTGGAGTCTCTTTAACTGGATGCCAACTTGCATAAAACATGATTTAAATGTAAATAATGTGATGGAAAAAGATTACACAAACCATGTCACAAGTTTGTATTATGTAGTACTGATGAATAAACAGTACAAATATTTCAGAAGAATTCTTGTGAGGGTTTTTTTTTTATTTTGGATTTTGAAATGCTTATAAAAGTGAGATCACAACACTTGCTTGGTAATTCTGTGAAGAGGAAACCAGTGGTTTGAGCTTAGTATTTTTCTGGAGAACAAATTGAGAGGAATAATAACTGCGATTGCCTTGGAACTACAGTAGCTTGTGTAAGAATAAGGTAGAACAAGATGATTAACAATGCAGATGACTTGTTTGCTGCCCAAAATTTGTAGTGTTAATGTGTAATTTTGGTGGAAGGATTAGAATTTTTGTAAGGCGTGGGAAGGAAACCATCTTGCTTGTTATCACAAGGTAGAGTTGGAAGAATAAACTTCACTTGTAACATGCTAAGTGACAACTTTTAATCTCCAGATATTGAGATAACCAATAGCCCTATACCTTAGGGATTAGATATGCTTGAAATATTGTTTAATTCCAGATACTCTTAGTTATTGATTCAGCCTAATTGCTGTTTACACGAGGCATCCAGGCATGTTGTCAGGCTACTTAAAATACTGATTCTTGGGTCTCCTGGTTCCAGCTGGGTCAGAGTTAGTTTTCTTCTTAGTATCTGGCCCAGTGCTGTGTTTTGGATTTAGTGTGAGAGCAGTGTTGATAACACACCAGTGTTTTGGTTGTAGTGTTTACTCTAAGCCCAGCTGTTTCCAGTGTCTCATGCTCTGCCAGTGACACGGTGCACAAGAAGCTGGAGGGGGGCGTGGGCAGGACAGGTGTCCTGAAGCAGCCAGAGGGATATTCCGTGCCATAGAATGTCATGCTCAGTCTATAAAGTGGGGACAGTTGGCAGGGAGCCACCAATCCCTCCTTGGGGATGGGGATGGGCACTGGTCAGTGGGTGGTGAGCAACTGTATTGTGCATCACTTGTGCTTCTTGGGTTTTATTCCTTTCTCTCTTTTTCCTAATATTATTAACACTGCTACTGTATTTTACTTTCTTTCAAGTATTTTATATATATATTTTATTATTACTACTATATTTTACTTTATTTCAGTTATTAAACTGTTCTAATTCCAATCCTTGGGTTTCACCTTTTCTTCCAATTCTTCTGCCGATCTCACCAGGGTAGGATGGAGGGGTGGTGACTGAGCATCTGCATGGTGCTTTGTAACTGGCTGGGGTTAAACCCATAACCAAGGGGATGGCTGATTAGTCTGGGGTGTGTGTAAGCATATGTATATGTATCACTGTATAATTTTTATTTTTGTTAGAAGGATATTCTTTGGGTTTTGCTTCTTTGGTGCTGCTGCTCTTGTGTTTCAGGAACAAATGGCGGGTGGAAAAAAAAAAGGTTCCAGGAATAGCTAAAGTGCAGCATTCAGAATTGATTTCTGCTTATTATAACCTTGATCCTCTGCTTCTGTACATCACTCCCCCCCCTCCAAAAAAAAAAAAACCAAAACCAACATTTTTGCTTTAATTTCTTTGTAAAGTAGTCATATGCATCTTCAAAGTCCCATGGGATATCTCAGTAGTACAAACTCTGGTTTCCTTGATTATTCCTTCAGCCATATGGATACAGACTGTAAAATAACCTCCTCTTGCCAGTGCATATTTACACCTAGCTGAGTTTACATGAGAGTGTTTCTGGTGAGGTGTTTCATGCCCCCATACCCTGAGAGCAGAGTGTGCCTTGGGCATGGAGGAGGGAAGCGTGCACTTCTCTTCTGTATCCAAAAGACTGAAAATGGAACCAGAAAAGTCGCTGCTTTCTGGTGATGAGGATTTTAACATGTGTGGTTTGGAGGGTTTATAGACAAATGGATCATATGAAACCTGTCAAGACCAATACTTACGGCATTTTTAAAAAGTATCTTTTCTCTCTTGGAATTCTGGAGAATTATCTTTGTCCTTTTGTTGTTTTTAAGAGGATTAATATTAGGGACAAAGAGGTTAGCTCAAGACCACTGGAATAATGGCTGGATTGTAGTGCTATTTAAATGTATTATTTTTCTTGTTTTGGTGCTACAATCTTAGCAGATCTGATGCTTCATATTGAAATAATCCTGGGCTAGAGACTTTTTCTTTCTCCATTTTTGCTAGAAGAGGGTCTTAACTTTCAGATTAATAGATCTGAATTCAAGAAATGTGGTTAAATCCATTAAAATCTGTATAAACCTAACAAAAAGAGAAGAATTTGACTTTTTGTTGTACTTTGATGAGTGGAAGTTTGCCCAGGTTAAAGGCTTTAGGATTTGGCTCCATGTTTATTTTAAATCCTCATTTCCCAGACATAAACTGTTCTTCTAATAGAAGCATCCAGATATTTGAGAATACGCAGCAATTGTATTTTTGCATGCTCTGGATGTGCTTTGACTAAGAAGGAATAGCAGATGTTTGGACCACGAACTGTACTTTCCTGAGGCGAACCTTTCCCATGTTGCAGGAGCACGGCATACCTACCTGATGGAAAGGCTTGTTATTGTTTTGAGGGGAATTTTGGTGTTCCCCTCCCACCTCATCCAAGTTTGAATACAGTGATCAAGCATTAGAGATACAGGCTCCATCTTTTTGCCCTATTTTGAGGTTAAATTTGTTAATTAAATGAAAAATGTGGGATTGGAAGGGGTCAAGAATAATTCTCAATAATGAACTAAGAAAAAACTGACTTAAAACTACAGATATATTTTTAATTATTGTATCTGAGATGCTCTGCCATTTTTAGTACCAGGTATAGCTTCTACAGTCTTGCTTGTGGGGTTTTTTTTCAGTGAAATAAGAAGTGCCGGTGGCTGAGCTGGAATGTTTGGGTACCATTAGCACCCAGGTCTGACAAAGATTAAGGATTTCTTTGAGTCCAGAAGTTCTGATCTTGAAAGAGGCATTGATTTAGAGCTCATATATTAATTCCTGGCCTATAACTTTTTTTAAAATAAGCATAAAAATGCAAAAGACTTTTAGATGTTGAATTTGGAGGGAAGTGATGTTTCCTCACTCACAGCATCTGAAGCTAATTTGAAATCTACTGATTCTGCTGCCTGCAAATAAACTGAAAGTCTGATTCAACATCTGGGCAGGTATTATTTTTGGAAATCCTGTGGATGACTTAAAAAAAATGGAGTGGAGGACCCAATTTTCTTTACTCCTTTGCACAGGATTTCTGGAGGAGAATGGAAGCTTTCTTCGGAGATGTCAAATTTATTACGCAGAGATCTCACAAAAAAGGGTGGGGGTCAGATTCGGATTGCCAACTTTTCCTAACCACAAAACAGGATGTGCTCCCCTCTTTCCACTCCAGGACTCCATGTAATAATCAAACCATTCATGCTTGTTCCAATCTACATTTTAATGCTTGCCTTTTTTTAAGCTCTTCAAATATTTCTTAGCTAAAAGCTGATAAATGGCTTTTGGCTTACCTGGTTAACGTCCATCTTCTGGAAGGTGATTACATTTTTGGCAGGAGAGATGAGCTAAATTAATAAAATGTGTAAATTGAATTAGTAGCCTGTCTCATGCATAATCACAAATATGTTTGTGTGCTTTCTAAATCTGGAGTTAAAACTGTAACTTTGGAGGGACAAGCGTAGTGGTTGCTTTGCTGTCTGTATCATCATCCACAAAAGCAGCCTTGTTGGGCTGTACAATGCAGGGTGAAGTTCACGCAGCACTTCAGAGTTTAGAGGTATTCTTATCAAGCTCGACTCTAATTGTGTCCAGACACAAAAATAACATTTTTTTGTTCTTTGGGATATGTTGGAGTAGAGTGCACATTTTCAGATGAAGACATTTGGTATTTGGCCACTTCTGGAATTGCTTTTTTTATTCCTTGCACTTTTGGCTAAAAGAGACAAATTTACCAGTGTCTTGTCTGCTGATTGAGAGAGTGAGAACATGGCATGCACACTGATGTCTTGCCATGCTAGTAAGTGGATTTGAACTAAAAATCTTTGTTTTTAAAAATTATGCCCACAAACAAAACACTATTCCCAGATATTTTGAGATGGTCACATTTTTTTGCGTCTAATATTGTTAGTTAAGGGTCACTTAGCACAGTGCAAAAATATTTTTAAAGGACAGGTTTTTAGCTGGTTGTTCCTGTTTTCAGAAGGAGTTTGGTATGACGGATTTGAGTCACTGTGGTTGATCAGGTTACAGTGGTTTATGAGCAAGAAATGTATTTCTTCTAAGGCACAAGCAAGTTCAGCTACTAGATTGTGGATACTGGTAAAGTTTGTGAATTCATCTGCCCTTCCTGGAACAATCCTGGGAAAGAGGACAGAAATGCTTGTGTAAGGAGTGCAGGATCAGGGTATTACTGTGCTGATTTATTGAGCTCCCTGGGGCTCTGTGTTTCTTTGCAGTTCAGGTAAACCAAGCATTAGATTCTGTATTGTTAACCACTGAAGGCAATGATTAGATTGTTTCAAATCATTGTATAACATTTGTTGAAATTTTATCCTTTAAATTTGAACAGGTTTTTTTTTTTTTGGATTGACATGAATTTGAGGGAAGAGAGTAAGGTTAAGGGAGAAACTTCAATGACTCTGTTAGTTTAGAAGAAGAAAACCATCCAATGATTTGGAGCTACATATGACTTTACTGCATCTATCGGTCTTCTCTTAAAGGTTGATGTATTATTTTAGTGATACCAACAGTTCAAATTTAAACCAACCTGTTGGCTTAAAACGTTAGACTCCCGGGAAAGCAAATGTGCCATTTTCTTAAATGGGTATAATCTTGCACTTTTTTTTTTCTCTGAGTACCAGAAGTTGATGAGTTTAATCATAATGCAGAAATAAACATAGGTTTCTTACAAGATATGGTTGTAAATTCTGAGGCATTGATATTAGATTTATGATTTCCTTTAAATATGTTGTCACATTTTTTTTCTATTCAAATGAAGGTATTTGTGGCTACATCCCCCTTTAAGATCCTGTATAAAGCTGCTAATGAATGCATTTGGAGGCAGGTAAGGAGTATTAAGACTGTGATCTTGGAGGGTGGAAACAATTTTGACCTTCTGTGCTGGGGCTGCATCTTTGAACTACTCCTCATCCCTTTACTACCTCCATTTCCTCAAAAGGTCTGGTTGTATTTGGCACATGTTCATTTTTTCATGAAAGGTGTTCAGATGCTGCAGTGCTCAGCACAGTATATCATGACAAATGGACTTAGAACTTGTCACTCAGTCTGTGATGTTTTCAAACAGCAAGTGACACAAATAGTATGGGGAAAACTACCAGAAAAACAACGTGAATATGATTAAGGGAGTAATTCTGCCATTTGGGTTTTCTTGTTTGTTGTGAATAAAAAAAAATATTGATTTCAGAGTAAAGTCTTGCTTGTATGTACATCTAGCACCACTCAGGAAGAGAGACAGTAATAAATTTTTGTGGAGTGGTTGTTTTCTTGGAACTTCAGGTTTAGGTTTGGGAATTTGCGGGTCACTTTGCTACAGGGCTGTCATGTCAGTGTGATGAAGTCAAGTCATTTTCTGTGGTTTGGTTTCTTACCTGTATGAACTAGGTAAGGATACTTCCCTTTTTTCCACTCTGAGTAGTCTTATGCACTGAAGTTGTCTGCTCTGAAATGTGCTTGGGTAGTCTAGGGGCTATGAAGACACACTATTATTTATTGAGGGGTGGTGTTTTTACGAGTAGACCACGATGCCCTAAATGAAGGATAAATGCTTCTGGTCATGCTCACAATCTGTTCCTTGTTATGTAATCACACTTAACTCCAGCTTGCTTTAGCATATGTTAGTAACAGGGTCCTAACTTATTTATGCTACCAGTTGAGACGATGGTGGGAATTTTGCTGCTAATATGCATTTATTCTGATCAAAGAGCTGAGAAGGCAGTCTTGGCAATTGTTTGTTTGTTTATAAAGGGTGTGTTTTCTGGTAGCTATAATGAAATCACTTGGAAGTTTTAGATTAAAAAAATTCAGTTCTCAAAAATTTTTAGTGACAAAAAGCAAGAAAATTATGTGGGAACATTGAATATTCAAAATTAACTACAATGCCACATTGAAATACTTTATAAGTGGATAGCTAATTGTGAGAGAGGAGGGAATCTTACATGAATTGATAAAGCAGAAAAAAGTTCACATTTCCAGCATTATTCTCCCTTGATTTCAAACTGAAAAATAGTTTTCATTTTTCTTGGTTTTCAAAAAAAACCAAACCACAACTAATTTGTTCCCATAAATCCTTTTTATAATTATTATTGTTATTACTCCTACTTTTAGGAGAACTTTCTCTTGTATCTGTGGTGAATGAACTTTCCAGTAACACATTAACAAAACATCACTACTGAGTTAGGTGTCTCTCATCTTGTAAGTGGCTGCTGTTTTTATTTCTGAAGCTTCATCTTCCCACTTCCATCACTTAAGATCATGTGGCAAGGGATGAAGTTAGTTATTCTCTGGCATGACAAATAAGAATACTCCTGACAAACTGACTGGCTCTTGTACATTGGTTTAGCTGTTAATCAAGAGAATCATATGTTTGAACAAACCTCAGCATTCTACTTATTCTGGCACATTTCTTTTCTGGAGCTATAAACTTCATCCAAGACTAATTCTGGTCAGTTTGCTCATAAAGACCACTTTGAAATCCATGTTTGTGTTCTCAGTTGCTATAATTTTTTTGTCAGTTTACTGACAAAAATACTTTATTAACCAGACAAAAATTTCTACTAATGGAAGTGCTCATAAATAAAGTCACAAGGATTATGTAAGTCTTTACTGCTGTTATCTTCACTGTATGTAGAACTCTTGTCTGTAAGGGATCATTGCCTGCCCTGCAGAAATTGTGAAGAAAAACAATTTTTTTTTTTTTAAATTTGCTGGAAAGACAGCTTGATGTTTGTATCTTTCTTAAATTTTCAGGATATGTTTAAATCAAATTTAATGTGCTCTTCACTTAGTTTTAATCCTCCAGGATGTATACTTTGGCTCTTTCTCAAGAACAGATCTGAGATTTTCAGTGGACTCATTTCTCCAAATTTGAGATCTTGCTCAATTAAAGAGATGCTGGGTTTTTTGTTAGCTTTGTTTTTGTTTTATTTTGGTTTTCGTTAAGTAAGTACAGTATTGCATTTTTTGGATGAAGATTCATGTTGAGACCCTTAAATTTATTGTACCTATCTCCTTGTGTTCAGAACATGCCTAATAATGACAAGTGTTGTTTCTCTGTCTTCACCTGCAACAAAAAATCCTTTACTTTGTAATTGGCTAAGTTGAGAGCTCTAGAAGTTCTGTAGTGGTGAACTCAGGACCCTAATTTCTTTTGTGGGATGTGACAGTTTTACTTTTTATTCTGGGGGGATGCTGCCTGATATTATTTGGTGCCTTCAGGATAGTGGCTTGACTCCAAAGTAATACGTAGTCAGACTTTATATTGAGCCTAGATATAAACAGATTAGAATTACTAACTGCGTGGGAAGTTTTCTTCAAGTTAAACTTCTTCTTAACTTCCCACATTCAAATATTCTTGGACAAGGACACAATGGTTTGTTTTAAAAACATGAAAGAGGTATTAAATCATTTTGAATTTCCAGTCTTGCTCTTAAAATTTGGCTGAAAGCTTATCAAAAGTCTGGGGGAGTTCCTTCAAAACATATTCCAGCGGAAGAAAGCATTGCTACAGATGCTGTACAAAAGAAAATTGATACGTGGAAGAAGGCCTCCCACAAATACAGGAGACTGAAGCAAGTGCCATAGATTTCAACTCCTTGAGTGTAGGGAAAGTTTCTTGAATGATGTGCGTAGAAACAGATGCAGATGGGCCCTGTGCTTTCTGGGGAATGTTTGTACTTGAAATAAATGCACAATTAAGATTTTCTTTCTTAAATTACTATATAGAGAAATTACAATAAAATAACTATTACCTTGCTGTGTGTAAACTGGACAAGACCATGGTTCTGTTCCAATGGCAGGATTTCTGAATGATGTTTTTCACTCATACTGGATAAGTGTGGCATTTGAAATCCACAGTAAGATACACGTGTCCCAGCAGAACTTTCTTGCAGAGACTATGGTCATAAGCATGTGGAATGTCATTGGGAGTCATATGGGCTTAAGCACTACTTCTACAGAAAAGGCAATCTTAATTATCAAATCACATTTGCACGTTATAAACAGCTTCCTAATATCTCCTTGGGTCGTGTGATTCTTTTGAGTCCTTCAGGATCCTTTCCTGGTTTTGAGTTATGAGAAATAGTTTGCAAGACAATTCATGGCATTCCTAAGTAGATTCCTGTAGTAGACTGAAACTTCTTTGCGATAAAAAAAAGTTACCTACTTTATTTTAAAGAGAGAGAAATTCACAATTCTTCAAACAAAAAGGGATTTAGTATTTTGTACAAGCAACATCAGTTTGGAATAGGGACATTGCAAGAATGAGGAGCTTCTATCTGCTTTATGCACTTGATGATATCCTGGAGTTACCTATTTTTAAAAATTCTGTTTCCTTTGGTAAACACTGTGGCTTTGTAGCACTGTCTGAAATGCTCCTTCATCATTCAGATTTATAGCTTGCAGTTGCAATCCTCTGGGTCCTTTTTTTTCAGTGATGGACCAAGAAAGGAAGTTTATCTATCCTTTCCTCTACTGGAATAAATAATGGCAGAGTTTCAAACTCTGCATTCATATTTGTAACTTCACTAATGACACTCATATTTTTCAGTGTTAACACCTCTCTGCTGTTTAATCATGTTTATATTCCTCAGAGGTGTTTATCTGGGTTAGTTTTTTAACATGCCCTTCATCTGACTCAGGGTTTTTTAGGACTGATGTCAGTGTAAGCAACAGCTGGCGAAAAAAATTACTTGGTTCTTTCTGCATCTTATGTCAATTGACCTATGGTGATTTATGTGTTTTAAAAGATGATGAGTGTGAATGGTGGTGGGGGAATGGTAATGTATGATGAAATTCACACTTCTAGTTGCTGGAAACATCTGACTGGGTAGCTGTTCTGCGTGTCTGTAGCTTCTTAGCAGCTGTAAATGAAGGTCTCAGTCCATTTCTGCTCATGGAGGTCTCTCTGTCACCCAGCTGTCTCCACATCTGTCCCTGGTTGATGTTGTGTTTAGCAGTAGCACTGCGTGACATTTGATTGTCATCTGTGTTCTGAGTTTGCTGCTATTTTTAGTCTGAGTCTTGATGGGGTTATGCAACTGTAACAGCAGAACCAGACTACTGTCTCCAGATGTCCGGGGAAACAGGAACATGCTTTTCTCATCCCATGGAAATGAGTGAGGAGCAGTTATTTCTTTAGCTCCCAGTTACTTTCCTAGAGAGAGGAGCTTGGAGGCAGAAGAGCTGTTGCTGAAACGAGGGTGAGAATGTAGTGTCCCTTTCACTGACAGCCTCCCCAGTGGAGGAATAAGAAGACATCTCTTTCCTCTTCCCACACCAATAAATGGATTTCTTTTCAGTTGGCACTGAAATGAGTTATAATGTGAAGCTGATCCTTCTAATGGGAAAAATTATGGGTGATAGTGTCCATCATGTTTTTTAATTTGGAAATATTTATATACTTAGTCATGTCAATAAAGCGTATTGACATGGATTTGCTTGTGAAAGTAGATATGCCTTTAAAATACATTATTCTAAGTGAGATGATGATTGTGGTATGGTTATACTTAAGGTCTTTTGTTAATTTTCTTTCTGTCTCATACAGCTGGGAAGCATAGCTCCTGTTCCTAAGAGTTGAAAGAAGGAGGGAAACAAGGTGTTTTGTCTTTTCCTCCTTCTGCACTCGATTCCCAGACAATATTTGCCACAAAGTTAAAATCTGTTCCAGATGATTTCTGATGGAGAGTTTACTAAAACTGCTGCTCAGAGAAATAGAGGGAAGGCAAGAAAAATTGAAGGAAAAAAAATCCCCAAGCCCTTTGAAAAGTGTTCACTGTCCAGCAGTTATCTCTACTGGTGAATGGTGACCGGTGAGAAAATGTGGTTGTAGAAGTGCTGACATGAACCAAAAGCATCCTCTTTATCTGTTTATCAAAGCATTCATGTTATTGGATTTTTTTTCCAAAAAGAGAAAAATTTTCTCTCTGGGTGTAGCACACAGAGCCAGCCCCATGTTGAAATGCTGGCTCAGGAGCAGGGTGGGGAGTGGTGTGTGTTAGCACAGTGTTATCAGCAGAGCTGTTGGCTGTGGAGGGAGCGTTGTCTGATGCAGGAGGGAACTTGTCCTGAGCAGACACAGTTCTGCGTGGTTCTGCACTGCACACCTGAGGCTATGACCATTATTTCGCTCTAAAGGGATGGTAAGATTACATGCACTTCACTTAACTGTCTTGCATAGCGGTGCATCATTCCAATCTCATCTGTCACAAGTGTTTTTTTAAGTGCAATTGCTCAGAAGTGAGACCAAAACTCTGCCAGGAATTAACCCTTTCTTCTGGATTTCAGTAAGTAAAAGTAAAGGTCACATCTGTGAGCTAAAGTTCCCTGGGCACTGTGCCTATCAGACACTTGATATTAAGAGATACAGTTTTGAAGAGGAATATTTTGGGTCACTATCACAGTTTTATTCCTTAAAATTGGTTGTTTACAGCATGACTAATTTTGCAACGTGTGGCGGTTTTTTATTGTTATTGTAAAGAATCTTGGAGGCAAAATTTCTGAAACAAATTTTGTATTTCTGAAACAGAAATTTAGAAATATGAAGTGTTAGAAGATATAAAAAATAGCAATTTATAGAAGGAACCTTTCTTTTTCAGAAGTGGTAATGCATATTTCTGATCAAGTGAACTTAATTTTTAATCTTGTTTTTTTTTTACTTCTACTGCATTTGGTTAGTAATGGCTATGTCAGGTAAAAGTGAGAAATCCTCAGAAGCAAGATTTGCACTTGTGACTCTGAGTTGAAAAGGGGATGTGAGGTTGCCTTCCACTTTGTGCCTTAACAGTTGTTGACTCATAAAATTATAGTGGAGATGAGAACAACTGGTCGATCATCTTTCTGGGAGATTCAGCTCTGTAGGTATTTCATACTGGGTCATTTTATCCTGCCAACAGTGAATGAGCTTAATTTTTTACTACATTAGTTTATAAAACAGTGGTCATAGACAGCAGAGCAAGTGGTGTACAGCGTTCTGGGTCTTTGTTTCAATGTGAGATTAGGTGGGCTTTCTTTTCAAGGACACCCCTGCCTCTGGGAGCAGAGGCATCAGGAACTGTGAGGAAATACAGGAGGGCAGTTTGCTGCTATTTAACCATATTGCTACTATGCATGTGTGTGAGTTTTGGTTAAAGAATGCTGTATGCATGAATCTTTAGGAAAAAGAGCAAAAATTCTGGTTCCATTTCTTCACACAGTTGCTGGTTGATACCAAAAGGGAGTGTTACTAGAAATTAAAGAGCTTTAAACATAAAGGCTTTATGCAGAATAGAAGTAAACTAGACTTTTTCTCACCAGTCTTGAACTCTCCACTCTGTATCACATTGTTGGAAATACTTATCTGGCTGGCTAATGGCAGGTTGGTTTTTTCTGTCGCTGTTGGTTTGTTTTGAATTTTTTTTAACTTTTTCCTTGAAAAAAGTAATTTATTTTCAGTAGTTCTTATTCTGTAGAATTTAAATCACCTTACCTCTTTTAACATTTATTTACATTACCAAGCTCTTGTGTAGTTCATGTAGTCCATCAAGGAGCAGTGTAGGGCTCCATTCAAGGTTTTCGTGGTTTTCTCTGCAGCTTTTGTACAGTTTTACTATAATAGGCAAAAGTCCTTCATGAAGATGTTTAAGCCATAAATTATAACATATTAGTCTCTGACAGAAGGCTGAGTACATATGGCCTAATGCTGGACCTACTTGCCTTGGTCAGGCAGCTCTTGCTGCCCAGCAAGATGATTAGAGGTAAAAAAACCAAACCAACCAACAAAAAGCCCCCCAAACTTCCCCAGTTTTGAATATTCCAAAAAATGTGAGAACTGGCTTATAAATGTCTTTCGTGGAGGGCAGCACAAGTGGAAAGGCCTAAATAATAGTGACATTAGTACAGTGCCTTATTGATAAGAGGAATCTTAACTGCATCTCTTCCCAGGAGAGTTGACTGTTCGTGACACACATTCATGGATTGTCATGTAGAACACCTTGGTTTGGAGGAGGAGATAGATTTTTTTGGTTTTTTTGTTTTTTTTTTTCCTCAGCACTTAACTTCTTTTGTGCAAAGCTGAGCTTTTGTACCAGGCACTTTTTATCTGGGGTGTGTACCAGTGTCTCATTCACGTTACACCTAATAGCAAAGTCATCTGTAGCCTCTTTTAGTCAGCTGAATTGCGTGGTAATTGTGTTCTTTTTTCAGAATACTGAGGATATAACTGATATTAACAATGGGGTAATTAGGAAAAATTACAGCATTACCGGCAGGAATCTGGTGCTGAGTTCTCCCAGCTTTGAGAGTTGGACACTTGGCCTCCTGGAGACCGAGAAGTTTCAAAGATCATTCAGCTGCTGATTCCTTTTCCCTTCTGTGTTTTCGTCTCTTGCTCTGAAAGATTTATTTCAGATCAGCTGGGTATAAGAGTGAGTGAACAGCATCACCTCTGTCTTTCAGCCAACAACCCTTGCCTGCTCGGGGTTAGACATTTTTTTCAGCAGCACTTTTTCCAATTAATATTTTCACTGAATGTACTTTTTTTTTTTTTTCCCCGGAAAAATAAGCATGAAAGTTAGACCAAATTTTAGTCTAAAGGTACCATTATTAAAGAATATCATTGCATAGATTTCTTAATAATCTTGCAGCTGTAAAGTTGTTAAAACAGGATGCAAACACCATGCAATATCCTGCTGAAGGTAGAATCTCATTACTTCAGCGTAGTTGGCTGAATTAATTCCTTCTCATGCTAAAGCACACAAGAGTCTGGAGAGGATAGCACTAAGAAGGATATGTAATATTCTCAAACCTACAGTAGAAATACGTGAAATATGTGGAAAAGATGTTTTTACATAGTTCTTGAACAGAAAAGGGTATAAAAAGCAATACATTATTCTCTTAATATCAATGACAGTGCCTTTTTACTAAAATAAATTCAGAAATAGTGAGTGGATGGCTGATTCTGTCTTCGCCTTCCTTCTTGTTTTCTGTTGTGGGTTTTGACAGAATCCTAGCTTACAAATGAGGAGTCTGTAACCCTTTGGTACTAAACCTGCACTCTTGAAAGCTGTTTTCTCTGAAGGTGTAGTTTCCCCTTCTGAATTAAATAGTCTTAAAATTTCTGTAGAATAAAACTAAACACATCTTTTATGAGGCTTTTTTTTCCTCTTCTTTCCAAGTTCAAGCTTATTGCAAAGTTCTTTATTGCCCCTCACTTTGCTCTCCAGTAGTTTTTATTTAACAGGTAAAGCACCAATTCCGTACAAATTATTCTCTTTAAATTGAGGAAAGAAAACTGTTGGTATAAAGATGAAAATAATAGTATGTAACAGCTATTAGAAACTTGTAGAAATTTGATGTGTCTATGAAGCAGTATTAGGTTTCTTCAAAGGCCTTCTACTCTGGCTAGGAAAAAACAATGAAAAATAAAATCTAGAAGGACAAGGTTACATAATGTCATGTGATATCTGATTTTCTGGTGGTTTCTTTTTAAGATTCCTTTTTAATTTTGTACGGCACATACTGTGCATACCTATCTTAAGAATGAATTAAATTTTTTAGCTGGAAATCAATCTGGCCACTGCTGCAAAAGATAATAAAAATTATTAAAGGTTTGCACAACACTTTTTATGATTTAGACATTAAACCTGAAATATTTAAAATAATCACTTATGAATGGAGAAGTCAATCTTAAATGTCATAAAGTGCTCTTTTCTTGCTGTCTGAGGGAAGGTGCTTTACAGTACTTCAAGTGATAGAAAAAAAAAGCTAATTTGCTTCTAATACTATGTATTAATAGCTCTGCTTTCTATGTCTTTCCCCAATTGTGTATTATTGTTATCATTGGACTGTGAGCAACACCAGAACTTCAGAGGTAAAAATCACATTTCTGGAGTTTTCCTAATAGAGACAGTTAGAAAACATGGCGAGACATGAGGTTTAAAACACAACCTGAAGAGCAGAAAATGTGTATAGACTTTGCAGGTATGGTGTATTTTCCAGTTTAAGCCTTTTTGTTCAGTGTTTGCTTTAGACAAGCCCATCCTTTTGAAGCTAAGAAACTAAAGGGTTTTCTGGATGCTTTATAAGAAAACATGCATAAGGGAAGGTTTGAATGGAGATGTAGTCTCTGTTAATAGTCCCGTTGATGTAGCAGTAGAGGAAAAAAACCCACTTTTGAGTACATAGCTCTAGAAATAGAAAGCAGTAAATTTTGAGGTAAATATAGTTCCAGAATTATTCCTCTGAAATTAATTTTGCTAATCGATTAGAAAATTTTGAGAAGAGGTAACAAACCTGAAATGCTAAAATTACATGAATTTTGATACTGCAAACTGACCAGTGTATCCAAAATACCCAGAAATTTCTATACAACATGGTTTGCCAAGAAACTAATCTTTATAGGTGCTTTTTCTGTTGATGGAATTCCATTGATTTTAAGTGGGACTTTCCATAGTTATGGACATTTGTATACAGCTTCTTTTGCAGAAGGAGACCTTGGTGAATAGCAGAGAGAGTGCAGAGGGTGGGTTCATTTGCTTTCTTGGATCATCTTTTGTTGTTGCATCAGTAACTGAGGCTGATTTTATGCTCTGCAACTTGTTCTAGATAGTTTAGAGTGTCAGAACTGAGGAATACGTATGTTTGGCAAATAATGATGTAGAGCAGTGCAAATATGTGAAATCAGTGCAGCTGATGTTTCCTAAACTTTTATCTTGCTGAAATTATTTTCAGTCATTTACTCTTGCACATTAGCTTGATAAGGCACTCATCTCTCCAGAAACATATACTAGATAAGTAGAGATAAACACAAAATAAAAATATTGGAATAGTTGTAGTAGGCAATAGTAAAATGTTGCAGCTATGTTTTGGGGGTTTTAATTCATAATTCTGAGAAACGTGTTTCTAGTGCTTTTGCAGCTGCTTAAATAAATACAGGTTTTCCAGGCAATGTCTAGCCAAGTTTGCTGGAGGAAGCTTTGATATAAATAGAGGTTCTAAATATTTGACATAGACTTGTTAGCAAGACATTCAGTGACTTCCAGCTAATGTAGTAGGCTATCTAAAGCACACAGTTGCTGTTTTCTCTCTTTGTACTGGGAAACTGAGTGCTAGGTGCTCTGCAGGAAGTGCAGCAAGCTCAGTCCTCAAGAAAGAAGAAAATGAGCATAATATTGTACTGAAAATAAGTAAGCTGTTTGACTTGATTAAAATCTGGTTGACATAACCCCAGAAATAACTGGATAATAGTATTGTCTGCTAATGCTATTATTCTGCTACCAGAATGTCTGAGCACATTGGTCCTTCCCATTGAAATGGAAAAGCCTTCAGGCTGTAGAACAGCCTTAAACCACTGTTGTACCTCTTCCTATGAATGCCAAAGAACTTGTTCCCACCCCAAATTAAACTAGGAAAAAAAACCCCAAACCCTGAAAAGTTGATTTATGGATTTGTCCTCACATCAGGAGTGTCCTCTTTGCTGTTCTTTCCAAGAAGGCCACTAAAGGCCATTGTACAACCTGTGCTCCTCTGTAGAGCACCCTGAGAGTAGGTGCATAATAGCACCGCTGACTCCCTCTTCTCAAGTACACTGACTTTAGAGCTCTGATAAGTGCTTGTAGAATTCCCCATGGGATAGGTCCTATTTACTCTGTCTTGCAGGTTTTTTATAGTTACAAGTGTAGGCGTAAGTCTTCAGTTGGCCTTTAAAGGCTGTGGCTATAAGGAAAGCTTAGTAAATGACAAGAACAATTCTTACAGGAAAATGAGAAGCTGCTCTGGATTCTAGATTTTGCTCAGAAAAACCTTATATCAAGCTTTGGTGGATTTTGTAGTCCTTGACAGATTTTTTGAAGGCTGATGGTGGAATCATATCAATTCAGAAATAGAGCATAGATGCTTCTTATCCTTCCTTCTTTCCAGGAACACACAAATTTCACACTCTTCTTGCAGATATGGAGTGTATATGCAGAGTTTTCTGTCAAGGCTATTAAGGAAATCAAATCAGTTATTCAAAACATTGGCTGCTTTGGGAAACAAAAGTTGTAGCTTTTGTATGGATAGAGAGACCTTGTAGTTTCATATTTACAGTTAAAGTGGACAGATGGGATGAGGATGAGGACCAATTACTGCATAACTTGTTAGCTCATTCCCACTATTGTCTCCATGAAATTTCAGGAAGTGGTGTCTGGAGAAACCTGTTTTCTTTTGGAATACATGTTTCAGGCAGGACTAAAGATGTATCCGTCTTCCCAAAACCAAGTTGTTTTGGATATAGCTGAGAAGACTTCATTGATACAAGTCTCCCTCACTGGGGATATTTAGGAACCGTCTTCATGCAATCCTGTGTAATGTGCTCTGGGATGATCCTGCTTGAGCAGGGAGGTTGGGTCAGATGACCCACTGTGGTACCTCCCAACTTGACCCAATCTGTGAGTCTAAGATTTATTTTAAGCATAAAGTTGAATACTTGTGTAAAAATGGTTTATATAAGTGCTCAAAAGTTGACAAGGTAAATTGTAAACTCAAGTGGAAATGCTTTGTACCATTGAGTTTGAGTTTGTCAGGCTGATTAAGCAATATGTTGTTTTTCTTTTCTCTCATTGCAGCCTGTGCTTTCCGTTACAATGGGCTCTCCTTTGTCTACCTCATCTACCTCCTGCTCATTCCTCTGTTTTCAGAACCCACAAAAGCAACGATGCAAGGTGAGAAGTTCATTGCTTTATTCTTCAGAGTGTGTGGTAGACAGAGTACATGCAAAAGTATTGGTGTAGTAGAAGATGAAGTCCTGAGCGTTCCCCCCTCATTAAGTGATCTAACTTGTAATACATACTGTACATTCCCCAGTGCTGTAGTTTCACAATGTGCTGTTTTTGGTGCTGAAGGATTTCCAACCATGCTTGCCCCAAATTGCATCAGGGCTGTCTAATAGCACTATTGTGCATTCCTTTTAATGGCATTATTTCCTCTGGAATACTGACATGGTCTGGGTGAAAAATGAGCTTTCAGAACCCTCCCAAAGCCGTCCTATCATAGATTGTGCCCCAGGTCTGGATTTGTAGTTAATTATGAGAATTAAATTTGATGTCAGATCTTTCATTCAATTGTATTTTAGGTACTTATTTAAACAACTGTCATCCTGGCTTTGTACCACTGCCTTAGTAAAAATAACTCGAAGGGCTTGCTGTTAGAGATGACAAATAACTACATCAGGCATTCAAGCGTTTATGTATCACATACAGAGGTGTGACATTCTGCCTTGTTGACAGCAAGAATGTAATACTTCTGAAAGGGGTTCTGTACAGGCTTCCACAGTTGCTTATATATTTTAAATTATAATGCTTTGATTGATATAGAATCAAATCAGACCATAGAATGCTTAGGGTTGGAAGGCACCTTAAAGATTGTCTCGTTCCATGGGCAGGGATGCCACTCCCTAGATCAGGTTGCTCAGGGCCCTATCTAAGCTGGCCTCGAACACTTGCAGGGAATGGGGCATCCACAACTTCCCTGGACACCCTGCTCCAGTGTTTCACCACCTTCTGAGTAAAGAATTTCTTCCTAACATCTAATCCAAGCCTGCCCTCTTTCAGTTTAAAACCATTGCCCGTTGTCCTGTCACTATCTGCCTGCATAAAACGTCCCTATCCCTCCTTTTTATAATCCTGTCTTTTTATAATCCTGTCTTTTTATAATCCCTCATTTTATAAGCCCCCTTTAAGTATTGGAAGGCTGCAATGAGGTCTTCTTGGACCTCTCTCTTCTCCAGGCTGAACAATCCCAGCTTTTCCAGCTTGTCTTTGTAGGAGAGGTGTTCCTGTCTTTTGGTGGGGATCCATACCCGTCGGGTGGGCTTAGTTTATGTTGTCTGTGTAAGTATCCAGTGGAACCTGGAAAAACAGACCTGAAAAATAAATAAAGCAGACATAAAAAGTTTTATGGGAAATCCCGTGCTTGGTGATGCTGTCAGTCATTTTTACAGGAGAATATTACAAGGACAGTGTCAGTGTGGAACATCAGTAAATGTCCAGCTGTGAGTTAGAGTTTCTCTTAAAGGTGCTGAAGGTGGTAGTTGAGAGGGAAGCACTCACTGGGAATTTGGTTGCAGCTGCTCAGATAATCTGCAATTCCCCTATTGGTTTTGTGTGTTTTACTTTTGCTGCCCCATCTCTGTGTGCCAGGAGAAGTGATTGACAGGATAAACAGAGTAATTTTCTAGATGCCAAAAGTGAGAGTGGATAGACATACAAATTCTCTTATTTTGGAGCATAAAAAAAGTCTGTTGGTTTAGGACTAATTCCTGTGTGACTTAATAGAGTCATCTAGTTTGCATCACTGATGGTAGTGATATCTCCTTGGAGGAAAATGCTTTCTTAGGACTTTGGATAGTTCCCCCATATTGTGTATCACATTGCGTTGCACTTCTCCTGATTGTCATGCTATGGTGTGTTTGTCTGGATTAATTTCTTATACAAATTTAATATTTGAGTGTACTCTTTTTGCCCTCTGTCCCAGTCACCTTTCTAAATTGTGAGTGTATCTTTCTAGAAAGTGTTGAGGGTTTTATTTTATGTCCAGAGGATGGAAAAGAAAGGGGAAATCTTTAAATATTTTAGCTAAAACCAGCCAAACCACCAGTAAATCGGAGTCAAAAAAGAAATAAAGTAAACTTTACTAAAAAAAAAATCAAAACAGGAACCCAGTGTGTGTTTATGTACTTGTATTTTTTTCCCTTTAATTTCTGTCACTGACATAATTTTTTTTCTTGAAATCTTGCTGCTTTTGATTAAGTTTTTATTCTTTTGAACTTTCTGGTCTTCCACTAATCTTTTCTTTCCTTGTCCCTTCCTGACTCGCTCAACTCTTGAGTCAAAATCTCTGACCAACATTCCTATCTCTTGCACTTCCATCTGTTTTCCCAGTTTGTCAAATTGCACTTTACAGTTACTGAACTTATGAAACTTCTCTCCACCAAGATTAAGGGTTTTACAGGATACAGAATTAGAAATTAATCTGGAATCTGATGTCAGTCTAGATTAATTTAAATTTTGACAGAAACTTAAAAGGTTAGAAACACTGGAGAAAAACTATTATACTCTCTCAAATAGTTCAGATGGTGTTTAAAGATTAATGAATAATTTTTTTCCTTTTTGCCCCTTTAAACATTTAATCTTCTTAAAAAGGTTAATTACTAAGATAAAGTAATATTAATCCTTAAACATGAGGATAAAAGGCACTGTCTGTGTCTCTGCCTTAGTTTCAATTCTAACTGTATTAATTTCAATTCTAACTGAAGGATTTGTCTCCTATACTTCAAAAGAAGTTGGTGTTTTACCTGTCAGCATCTTAAAACTAATACATGGAACATAGGCAGAGACAACTGTGTAAAAAACATCCATTGCAAATAACATTTCTTGTCTACAGGAGTAACTTAAAACTTGACCAATTTTTCAAGGGTTGCTAATGGGAACAGTTTTGGGGCATTTACCTCTTTGCATGTGCTGTGATTTCGGCAGTAATTTTTCTATACGAATTATCTCTAAAATCAGGAGCTGATTTGTTACCTGTTTCTAGGGAGATGACAAATACACAGTAAATTGTGCAGCAGCCTAGTTTCTAACTTCTTTGATTGTGAGATTGTTTATATTAGTGATATTTTTTCCTTTGTGTCTTATGTCTACTGCAGTTACGTCTTCATCCTTAATAAAGGCTTGTACATGATGTTTTTATAGGAATAGTAAAACATGACTACATAGATTGGTCCTGTCTTGGGCTAATGGCTCATTTAACAGTGCTAAATAACTGTTTTATGTGGCTTTTTTTTCATGTAATAGATGTGAGTTTACATTTAGATAGGTTTGATTTTCCTTTATTTGATTCCATCATTTCTGATTAATAAGACTCTGTAGCCAGTCATGATGTAAATAAAAAAGAAAAAGGGAGGGAATTCATTAATTTCACATACAGGGTAGGTTTTGGTCAGTCTGCTTATGTTAAGTGCAAAAAGAATGAGTTTTCTTCTGAATTAAGACACTGCTCAGGATGACAAAACTTGTACCTCTGTTTGAAAAATGAACTTGGTGCAGCACTCAGATCAGTAAAAATGATGTTTTAAAATGCATAGATTGATAAAATGATGAACTATAACCCAAAAAATGGTTACGTTATCATTATTCTGAGTATGGCTGAAACCATGGTAAAGAAATGGAGCAGTGGAATTTTTTTTGCAGATATTAAATTGTTTGTGATTTGCAATAATGTGGACAGAATAGTAAGATACAGAAGGGTTGCAGTAACAAATCTGGATCACAAAATATAGCTGGAGGGTTTTCAGGAGAGAATTGACAGAAGTGAATATGGGGAAAAAAATGTATACAAACATTATTTTGAGTTTCATATGCGAACAATGCTCCTATGTGCACTCATCAATTCTACTGTGCATCTGTTTTAACAGAAATCTTTTTACGCTCATCTGCACTCATCCTCTTGAGTTTCACACTAACTTTAAGCATCTGACTTGAGACATCGGATTTACATGTTCAAGTTAGGAATTGGGTAAACCTATATATTTACTGAATAGAAGATGGGTCCTAATGATAGTGCTCAGAATTGACCATTTAAGCCACCAGTGAGTCCCAATATCTTAAATTAGAAGCACAATTTTAGACCTCATCTACACCGCAAGGTATTAGACTTCTGAAAAAAAAAAAGGAGCTTAAGTGAATATTTTTATGTGATACTCACAGAAGAGAAAAAAGATGGTTAACCCCTTAATTGTAAACTTTTGCACTGAAAAAAATCACAGTTAAATGGGTTTTAGTAAAAGAGTAAAGAGTACTTTCTATATTACTGAATCACCTGCTCTGACAGAGCTTCGGCTTTAGCTTTTCAAAATTTCCTGAATGTTGGTACAGAATGAACTGCTGCCCAAGGTGTGTATGCAGAAGACACCTGAAAATAACTTGAAAAACCCAAACCAAACAAACCAAATCATGAATTTTGAGCGTTTCTCAAATTGTTCTCTCTCATCAGTCCTGTTAAAACCATGTCCTATTGGTGGCAAATGTTATACTTAAAGCTCTATCAACGAAGAATGAAACATTTGAAAAATATTGCATCCTAATCTATATGCTAACACATGCATTGGAGTAGTCTGTAGTATCTGATATTGTGGAATGTTGATGTTAGCAATCTTACATGCCTTTCTCTGTTTCAAAGATGTGGAAAAGATCCTTAAACTTTTTTATCTTTTCTATTTTAGCCAGCTCTAGTAATTTTCGTAACACAGCAATGTTGCTAATATGATTTGATGGAAAACACAAATCATGTAGCTCATTTGGGGCTTTTAAACATTCTGTTTTTCTTAAATTATCTACATACAGAATGAGTTGCTAGGTTGGAAATACAGATTTTGATTTTGGAAAAACTTGTTCACATGGTTTTTGTTGCCTGCTTTGAATAGAAATTCAATCGAATGCGCATCTTAAGCTTACAAGTCTTTTACTGCCTCTATCTAAGGAGATGTTTTTAGTTCAGACAGTTGGAGTTCACAACTCATTTTCTCATAACGCTTTTATCAGCCACTATTAGTATATTGTTTTTGGGGCATCGTAGTTAGACTACTTCAGATAGAGAATAACTGCCCACCTGGCTGCACCATTTGAAAGTGCAGCAAAAATAGAGACGCATTTTGTGCATCTGAGGTGTGTGATTGAAACCCTATTCGCCCCTGCAAGGAGCAGAACCTGTACCTGTTTACTTATTTCTAATAGTGTTGGTGAGCTGTGCAATGCATTTTCGTTCTTCAAAACAGTTTTCAGTCATGTCTGCCAGAAATGGACATTGGACATTGATAGACCATAGACCCAGTCATATTCTGATCTCATTATAAATTAAAATATATGAATTGGTTGTACTGAGAAGGGATATGTTTTAAACCATGTTTAAAACATGTAGTTCAATGAAAAATCTTCATGGTTTTGGGGGATACAAATGAGTTTTGACCTATTCTTTGGTAGATTTACAATACTCTTTGGTCAATTTAGATTTAGGTTTATGTGATTTAGAAAAGGATTTCACCCATGTTTTACCTGTGTAACCACAAAGATGATTTGTTCCTTTATTGGAAAATGATTTATTACCTGTTATTCTTAAGTAATCAATAGAAAGTTCTCTGGGCAATAATAGAAATGCTGATTAAAGGGGGTGGGAGAACTCTTCAGGATGTCTTTGAAACCACTGAGTTTCATTTTAGTAGCCCAAAGCATCAGTATAAAGATACTTTTATAAGTTAGAAAATGCTTTTCAGCTATAACACGTGGGATTTCTACAGGATTGGGCACACGTTTTCTTATGGAGACATGCCAGGCTTCTACATAAACATCCTTTGCTTCAAACTACTGCATCTCAACTAGGTTTCTCCACTCCCAACATTATAAGGTATCCCCTTGGGAGTGAACAGTGGAGTGTGTTACTTATAATCAGTGGGCCAAATCCAATAAGAAGTACTTGTTCATGGAAGTTTTAGCAGTGTAAGAGTTAAAATGAAGTGATACCTTTACACTAACCACCTTCAGAAATGCTCTTGCATCTTAAGAGCCAGTGAACATTTCTGTTCCTGATACTGTGTGCTTTCTCACTATTTAGGACCAAAACATTTTCTTAGGCAATGAATTAGAACCCCCTTCAATTAAGTGAAAGTGAACTTGCAAGAAGCATTGGACTGACAGTGCTGGGTACTAGAATCTTGTATGTGTCTTAAGTTGTTGTGTGTGATAACAAATACCCATTCCTTTCTCATTGCCTTGTAATGCTGCTCCCAAATGGGATATTCCACTCTGAGAATGGAGACTCCAGTGCTTGAGCTGTTTCACTTTTTGCCTTTCACAGAATAGATTGTAAGCAGGGATTCACAGTGAGTGGTTGGTTAGATGATGTGTCACCCATTTTCATTATCATGTTTTTTATGAGTGCTGGCAGTGGTTTTGGATCCAGATATGGCAGAAACTCAGCAGCGTGTTGTATGAAGACTTGGAAGCAAAGCAAAGCCATCAGAGCTGGGACAAGAATGCAGAAGTCAGGAGGAGAAAATAACTAGAAAATTCTTTAACTTGCAATTAAGTAATTGATATGGACTCTCTTTTGTGTGGTTATCCATGACTTTCTTTTGTGTGGTTATCAATGACACGAGTCTTCAGAAATATTCAAATGTAGAGAAGAGAAGTGGCTCTTGGTACAGAGGGCAATAATTCTTCAGAGACTTTTGAAATAAGGTGTTTGGAATTAGACTGGTGTGGGGTTTTCCGGATAGTGGTGGAAATCCCAATTTATACAAGAAAAAGCCGTTTTAAGGAAGGCTGACGCTATCACAAACTGTTTTCATCATAGAAATGAGCACTTTCATAGCTGCATTAGGTTTTGTATTATTTAATTTATTTTAAAGCAATAATTCTCCTTATATATTGAATACCATTTGTTTTAGGGAAAAAAGGTCAATTTTGATTGATCTGAAAGTGATTTCTTTAGTTTTTTTAATGTTTTAAGTCAATCTCAAGCCTGTCCCCTGCCCTGGTGATAGTCAGCTTTGGACTGAACATGCCATAGTTTAATTAGCATTGTTTAATTTAACTCTAGCCATGACTAAAGAACTAGAGCCAAGACCAAGCTTCCTTTTTACCCCAAAGTATAGGTAAATTCAAATTTATTACATAGAGGAGTAATTTAGAGGTGCAGATAAGGAAATTTTGTTCTTGGCACTAAGTTTGAAAACATTATTGTGGTTTTTCCCCCTGATTCATTACCTAAATAATATAAATTTTGCCTTATACAACCTGTAGTTACTTTTCTAGCTGTCCTTTCTGTTGTTCTTTTTTAAAATAATTGAAAATTAGTCAATTTTCTTCCTTTCCAGAAAGGATGTGCAAAATAAAAGTGTTATTGTTGTTGTATTTGGAAGGTGAAAGAGTGCAGAAATGGGAATGTAATCTAGAAACAGGATGGTAGATGAGGGGAGTTTGCTGTGAGCTAGCATTCTTCCTATCTAATACCACTGAAGTGTAAGTAGAAATTTCTGCCATGAGTTTGAGTGAGACAAGCGAAGAAAATGTGGTTTAAAACCCAGCTGTGAAGTTGGGCACTGACAAAAGCACTTTCCTGAATGTGCTCATGGTCTCAGATTTGGGATCTAATGTACACTTACTGTGGTTGTGAAAGGATTTTAAACTCAGGATGACGTTGTGTCATGTTTTTAGATTGAGTTAAATAATGAAATTATGAAAACGTGTTTTACAAAATCATATAAAAATAGCAGCATCTTAGACTGTTGAATATGATTGAATGTGCGTCATGTAGTCCTGCAATCCTAATTCTGATTTGTCAGGCCACAGATTTTGATGGAAAGAGGGTGGTGCTGGGTATGTGGGGACAGCCAAACTTCAAGAATTTGTTCTCTCCTCTGTGTCCTGAAGCATGAATTTCTCTGACTTAAATTGCCTTTTTTCTATATAGTGCATTTTGTATGTATATATTTAGAGAAGTCTTCGCTTCTTTTTGTTGGTTTAATGAGAGCTTTTTTTTTTGGTTCATTGGCACAATTTGGTAATTTTATGTGCATTACACACAGCAGGAGGCATGACCTTCCATCCAAGCCAGGACCCTTCTCCTGCCCTTTTTTCCCTGCAGTGGGAATGGACCAGCCCTTGGGGCAGCGAAGCTTCATTGTGACAATTCTGAGACATCTTGATTGAGCTCTGTCAAAAGTTGTGTGATACAGAGATAAAAGGGAATCAAAAATGTTTACAGTGGTGTAGCTTTTTAGCTCTGTCAATCAGTAAACAGACTGGAGAGAAACTGGAGGGATATTTTTGAATCTGCATCTATAGTACAGTCATTTAGAAGTCAAAATTACATTTCAGGAAGAAGGTAGGAGGTTGATAAAATCTCAGCCAAATTCAGATAATACTAAAGGAGAAAATCAACATCCAATTGTTATGGTCTACTACAAATTAGAGGATGAATGATCCTAATAACCATACAGCCAAGTATTTCCCTAGTGCAAACAACTTCTTAAACAACTACTGACTCGTGAAGAGTCAGTGTTATTTTAAAATTGGGTTTGGAGGGACTATGGACGTCAGAGATAGTTAGTCATCACTATTCTCATGATCCAAAATTAACAGAAAATAATCTTTAAGGTTTTCTTAACCTGAAGTGCAGCATAAGTTTAGGGAAACTGGACAGTGACTGAAGAGCTCAAGCATTTGGATGTGGTGACATTTTCTAGTAAAAAATGCAACAATCTTTCTAGAACTCCCATCTCAAGCATGGGTGGCTTTAAGAGGTGAACTCCAGACCTAACTTGCTCACTAACAACTCCCACAAACAACATTAGGAATAAACAGTTTGCAAGGGATGAGTAAAAGGGGAATAATCTTCGAGGTCAGAAGTGCTCAGATGAAATAGAATTTGCCAGAAGTCAAGCTGAGTTAAACTCTGCCAAGGAAATTGAAACAAGGAATAAAAATGTGTTTATCCATATGAATGCAAAATAATAAAAAGCATGGCTCACAATAGGGATGAAGTAGGAATTAAAAATCATCTGGATATGCCCCAAATTTTAGACAAGACTGTGCACTTCAGTTTTCAATCAGGGCAATACTATTGAAAACAGAGACAAAGGCTAAAGCACCTCCTGGGAAAGAGGCTGGAAAAACTACTGTATGTGAGGAAGAAGTAAGACCTGAGGAGTTTAAATGTTAAAGTTTTAAAGACTGTATGATCTCCCTCCTAAACCTGACTGTGATACCCTAAACTGAAGAATAAAAATATTAGCTCAAATACAGAAAAAAGGGGGAAGTGCTCTTGCATGTGACCTCCTGTGATACGAACTCCTGTGAACTCCTGTTTTTTCAAATTTTGGAATATATTTGTAAGAGAAGAATAAATAAATGTCTTGAGGCAACTGGAAAAAGAGAGATTAAATGAAAGTGTCTGTTCTAAAATAGGGTTGTGCTAAGCAACCTAGATAATACTTTGGTAAGGTCAATTCAGATTGACTCCCAAGAAGAACTGTGGGGTAACCCAAAGAAAGATGCTAATGTACACAAGTGAGAAAGAAACAACACATCTCATATATCTTGAAATAGATTTCCTACTTTTTCATTCTGGAAAGGGAAATTATTGCTTTGGATTTGGATTTGTGGAGAAGAAGGACTTTTTGGGTTAAATGAGGATGCCCTCTAGAAACTGTGTATGCATGGTGGACCATAGATAGTTTTCTAGGTTTCAGGCTTCTCATGAACAGAGTAAGCCTAAAAACCCATCTAATTTCAAAGTGGCATATGATCCTTTTATGAACCAGAATATATCCTGTGATGACGGGAAGTAGAGTAACCCAACTGATGCCTCTAAACCCACATTACCCAAATCACTTGCTCAATGTCTCCAGAAAACCTGTATATAAATGGTAGGAGTCTGATGGTTTGTAGAGGTTTTCTATCCATGTGTTGAGTAGTTTGGGTAGGTCTATTGGGTTTATTTTACATTAGGCCAAATTAACAGTTGCTGGCTTGAAACTGTCTGGTGGTTTGGTTAAGGTGGACAATGTTGGAAGATTTTGGAGCATTACTGTGGTCATCAGAACTGTTTTCAAGAGTTAACAGTCAGAAGAACTATAAGTTGTCTTGGAGGATTGCGCTTGGGTTTGGAAAATAAAAGAGTAAGAAGAATATAGAACACATTTTGGGCCTCCCTGTTCTCGTCTCTAATACTCCTGTATGTTAAACAACCAAGTTTTATCATGCTTTCGTAGAGAAAGGGTACAAAAAGCCAGTAAACTATTAGGTATGTGATTTTATTATTATGGCTGACCTGTAGGTGAGAGGAATTCCAGTAAAATCACTGCAGTTTTTTAAAAGCAGTGCAGTTGTTCCCACTCACTCCACTTCTATTGCCTTGTTTGAAGGCAGTCACACTACAGTGAGTCATGCCCTGAATCTACCACACCAGATAATGTCTGAAGAAGGATTAAGAAGTGAGCCTTGGACTGTATTAGACAGCAAGGCAGGTGATGGCATTAGCTTGACTTCTCATTGCAGTGTCTTGGCACCAGCTTTTTGCTATGAGTGACTCTCTGGTAGTACCAGAAATTTGTCCATTGAGGTAGACACCATTTCTTTAAAATTCATACGTAATTTATTTTTCTTCTGTGTTTTCCCTTCTCATTCTACCTTATTTTAAATAGGTTCTTGTCAGCAAGAGATTTTCTCCTCGAGTGCTGAGCATGGATTTTATTTTCTTTTACTCTGAATTTCATCCTCACACATGGAAAAGTATGCACTTTTGACAGGAGCTTAATATGACAGAAAATAATATTGCCCTTAGAGCACAGTAATTGGTAGATATTAGGCCTCTTTTATCACATTTCCTAGCTAAGCCTGACTTCCTGTGGATGTTCCCATGTCTATAATGGATTTGAATACAGGGCCTGCATCCCCGGGAATTTGGGAAGCCTCAAGTAGAAATCTAGATTGGTGTTAATTCTTTGCAGATCAGCACTGTACTTTCATGTCATAATGAGCCTCAGAGCTATAAGAATACTGCAGCCTTGTATTTTTCTTTCCTTCTCTTGAAATAATCTACCTTCCTTTCTCCTTGTTAGTTGTATGATTTAACAGGGCTGTTTCTTGGTCACCTGGTGCAGTGATCTGTGCTCCAACTGCTTTTTTCCTTTCATGAACATGGAACTACCCTTGCTAAATGGCTGAACAAGAAACTGGGAGGGTGTGACACACAGACACTGAGTATGAAGTGCTTTTTAAACAAAGGATTTAGGAGTTAAAGGAGAACTAGGTAGCAAAGTCTTGACTGTTCACCAGTTGTATTTCTGATTATTCTGAGAAATCGTTTGGTGCTGCAGTGATACACGCCCTGGCATCTTCAAGCACAACTAGACAAATGTCTGTGTAGTTTGTATAGATGTGGTACTCCAGTTGCCTGAGACCTTTATGGGCAAAGAGTGAATGCTGGATTTGGAACTCATTCCTGAAGACAGGAATATGGAGCTGCTGTGTTCATGGAATCACTGAAGTTTGAACAGACATTTAAGATCATCAAATCCAACTTTAGGAATAATCCTGGTTCTTAGTGCCTCTGGGGTGCTTTATCATCCATCCATCATCTGACTGGAAAGTGCTTCTCTTAATTTCCCTGGTTTTTACAGCACTGGTCACCAAGAGAGGCACAATTGACAAGGAAGGTTTTCAAATCATTGGCAATGGGTAGAATGTCCCCTCCTCCTGCTATCTCCATTGTCCGAAATATATGCAAGCTGGAGTTGCAATCACAGGGACTGAATTTTCAGCAAGAAAACCACTCATTCGCATGGTCTCACAAAGCTTGGATTAAATTTTTTGTGATAATGGCTTTTGTCACTACTGTTTATATTTGAGTGACAGTTAATGTGAGTTGGACTTATTCATAAAATTAATAAATAGCATTCAGCAGGCTGCTCAGGGCTGGGAGGGGGGAGAGAATGTATGTGTGGAGCAGGAGGCAGGAACAAGATGCTGATTCATTTGTCTTTACATGCCAAGAGCAACACCTAACTGACAATAAGCAAGAGGTTGTCCATCAAATATTTATGATGCGGACATTTCAAAGGGCTTTTAAAGGCCCCCACAAACATCACTGATCAGACAGAGGACAAAAGTTTTTGGAGTGTTTTCTTTTTTCTTTCTAATGATGTATGTATGAGGGCTTTTCCTGCTGTTTCGGTTGTGTAGCTCACTGACATTATGCTGAGAGTGAGACGTCACACATACTTGAAATTGAGTGGGCTTTCTTATCAACACAGAAGAATAAATTGTGTCCTCACAGAAAGCAACTCTTTTTCAGTTCAAGGATATTTAGCTGGTCATATTTTGCTCACTGCTTTGATTTCTGCAACTTCCGTGGATCTGGTTTATTGCATCTGTCTTAACTAAAGAAATGTTTTCTGGGAAACAAATAGTTCCATTACAAAGATGTATTCTAGTGAGCAGCTGTTTCACTGTAATGGGAGCCTTAATTGAAAGGATTATTGCAGCAAAACGTTTCTTAGTTGTTTGTCTTGGATGATGATCCTTGGAGAAGGATATGATATAGTAGCAAATTCTAAAGAAGAATTATATCTGGTTTGCTTTCTGCTAGATTTTCAGGGTAGCTAAGCCTGAAGATCAGTTCACTCCCCTGGGACCAAATCTGCTGACCTTACTTAGGGAAAACTCCCACTAGCAGTGGGAAATTTGCTTCTGTAAGCAGTGCAGGAAGTGCCCTGCAATATATTAAGAAACCAAGTAAGCCCATAAGAAACCAAACAAGAGGCATTTAAAGCATTCCCATTACTCTTGGAGAGAAGGAAGCAGAAAATTAATATGCACATGTTCCCTAATTAGCATTTAAACTCTGGTCTTAATGTGATTTAGAGGGAGCTGTGAACTCTTGAAAATGAAGCTGTTGGTGCAGATGCAGAGCTAGGTGTGCAGTTTCTCATTACCCACGTCTCTGTTCTGCCTCCGGATGAAGCGGGGAACTTTAAAACACATCCTCCTCCCCACCAGCAGATTTGTTAACATCCTGTTCTAATTCAGAGCAGAGACCTGAATCTGGTTCTCCTGTATCCCAAGTGCTCCTGGCTAACAGTGCCTATTTGTTATCCCTACTCTTCTTCAAATCCCTCTTCCTAAATTTTTGATTATTCTTACAAAACGGAGCTGCTGCTCTACTTGATGCCCTCCCAGCATCCCCGAAGGCCGTCATCCAAGGGCGTTTGAGAATCTTGAGCTGCTCAAGGTTTTCTTGAGTTGTGCTTGTGAATCTTGTGAAATAGTAGCAGCAACCTCATAGACAAATATCTCTTCCTAATCCACTCTCCAATGCCCTACCTTTCCATCGTTCATCATGAAATGTTCATCATCATCATCACCACAGGCAGTACAAAGACAGTGTCTATTAAATAGACTAATTTTGCTTTGAAGAAATTAAAAAACTCATTTAGGTGCAAAACACCAAATTTGAATGTTCTATTTTTTGAGAGAAAATTTAACCCCACAAAGCTTCTTTAATTATCTTGTTTTCATATGTAACATGCATGACTCAGTTTGGTGCTGTTTGTCATCGTAAGAAAAGCCAGAGTGATACATTAAGTGGTTTTCTTACTTAAATAATATTTGAAATAATCATAACAAGGCTTAGAAGATATTCAAAAATCCTCACTTTTTCAGACCATTTCAGTATAATCTTGCTTCACATAACTTGGCCAGGAAAATAAGTTAAATCTCCTCTTCTGAAACCTCTCTTTTGTGAACAGCTTTTTGCAGAACAAGAACCAGAAAGGCAGGGAATGAAGTTTTCATCACAGCTGTGCAGTACTTGTCTGGATTATATTCTATAGGTTTGCACAGAAGAATAACATTAACAAGTAAAACAAATCAGATTTGGTAATTTTGATAAGAAAAACCATTTAAGAACTGAGAAAACTGTTTTCAGCATTCTATTGCTATTTTCATTCAGTTTATGAAAAAGATTGATGGTAGAAAACAGGACAAGGGAATAACGTAGGTTTCATTGTGTTAAGGTGGGGGAATAAAAAGCTTGAAAATGAGTGAAAGGACGAGGGAAATTATAGAATTTTGTCGCCAAAATTTTGTTTTCCTTTTTATTTTACATTGTTAAGACTATTTTAATAAAGGTTTGGGGTTTTTTTTTTGTGGGGGGAGTTGTTGTGAGGAGGAATTCTCTACTATCCATTCTGATAATGTGATATGATTCTTGTTCAAGTATCTAAAGGAATTTATTCCTCCTCTGATTTTTTCCCTTTTTATTGAGAGATATAAAAGAAAATATAACAAAAAATAATGGAGTAATTCAAGTCACACACAGAATGGTCTCATGTAAATGAAGTTATAAAATAAACTGTAGCAACAACACACAATCCTTCAATTTTTACTTCATTTAAAAAACTCAATCTTTTGTAAAAACAATGACCGAGTCTGAAAGGAAACACAAGATTAGTTAAACTTACCTTTTAAATCCTTTCTTTGTTAATTCATAAAATTCTGTGGCAAAGCTGCTGAGGTCATTGCCTTCCCCTGTCTCACACAGGGCTCTAACAAATTCTGAGCCTGTTCTTTAATTGATCTTTCTGGGTGCCCTGTGATTAAATTCTGGGAAATTACTAAACTATGAGTCACGTCATAAAAACTAATTAGTGGTTGGTTGACAGTTTGTCTCCCAGCTGAAGCCTCCAAATTTCTCTTAATACCACATCAATGTACAGGTTATTGCTGGCAAATGGCTTGAGTTTATTTAGTAGAAGAATGTTATACAAAGTCACAAAGTTTATGTTGGATAGTGCTAACACTAAAACAGCTTTGTTTGAATGGGGAATACTGTCCCTTTTGCAATCATTTCACTCGCCCTAATGCATATTGAAGCATTGGGGTGAGTGGGGGAAACAAGCTTTAGAAAAGAAAACTTTTTTAAAAGAAATTATTTGCTATTGAGGTTTGGTTTTGATGCAGCTTTGTCCTTCAGCAGCTGCCTTTTGCCAAGCTCAGAGGCCTGGTAAGGAAGTTCCTTCTGCAAGGTGGCACTGTTGTGTGTTCTTTCAGGGCAGTCGCTTTTTCATCCTCCTCTCCATGAGGGCAAACAACAGGAAATACGCTGCAGTGATCCTTTGGGGTCAGGTTCTGGTACACAGTGAGGGGAACTCCAGCTGGGGAAGGAGGACTCTTATCCTGGATGGGCCTTTGACTCTTTAGGTAATGATATTGTGGTCCAGTAGGTTTGAGTGTTGCCTGGCTTAGTATTGTAGGTGGTATGCAGGTATTAGCACTCCAGTGGGGGGATCTTGATGTGTTAAGGTTGTATCTTTCAACAGAGAAACAGGGCTGGAGAGTCTGCAGTGGGAAATACCTTCAAAAGTGAGGAAAAACAAATTATAATGAACATTTCAGGTAGGAGGGGGTGAAGGGGGTGGGCTATCTAAGATTTCTTTTCTGTCCCCCCTCTAGAAAGTCGGTGCTGTACTTAAATGATTGATACCATCATATTCTTGAGTACAGCACCTTTTTAGTGGAACATTTAAAAAAATTCCTTCTGAAAAAATTAAAAAAGCAAAGAACTTCTGGTTTTGAGGATTTAGTTTTAAATATAGTAGATTTTAAAATCATACTATGTGTAAACATAACAATATAATTTATACATAAATTATTAATGTACAGATCAATATTTTTATGAGAAAATTGCAGAATCCTCAGTTTATAGCCAGTGTTATAAAAGCCAGTGTCCTGGCTGAGTTGGCTCATTACTGTTACTAGAGCACGTCCAGTTCAGAAACACGAGGGGCTGTGATGGCAATGAATTACGTAAACATAAAGCTGATCGTATGTCACCTAATGCCTCCCATTACGTAAATTTATAACACAGAACAAAACCTTCTTTAAAAGTGCTTTCATTTCGAATGGATGTGCTGAATGTTATTTTTCACATTAGCCGTGAGAAAATGATGTGACTGTCTTTTCAGCTTTTCTCTGAAGTTTAAGTAGACTGTCCTTACAATATTCTCTGCAATACAGACACTCCAAGGTGGAGAAGGGTTGCCATTCACCATTCATATTGCACAGGAACCAAGGACAAACCTCACACTGCTGGGCTTGGGAGAGCAGAGGATCTCTCCATCAATGTTTTAGCCGTGAATCCCCTGCATACTCACTAAACTAAATTACTTTGTAGTTGTAGAAGTGGTCTCATTATGATATGATCTCCAGCTCCTCATCTGAAGCAGGCCTTAATAGTGTTTTGTTTTGCTCTGGCTGTTCCACGTGCTCGTCCAGCAGCTGGATATGGTAGACTGTTCCAGAGAGTGCAGTGCAACCATCACTACCACTATACTTGTACTTGGCCCGATGTTTTTGTTTGGGTTTGTCATATATATTTTAGATTGGAAAAAACGCTAAGCTATTATAGTTCATTACTATCTATAATAGAGTTATTACAAAAATGTGTGGTCTTGTAGGCCAATATAATTTCTGCTACAGTCAGTTTAGTAATGAGACGTAGTTGAGATCATCAAATTCATCACTTAGAAGGGGTGCTTTTTGTTGCTTTGGTACTTCCAACTGGATGTTTATAGATGGTATGTGTTTGGGCTTTTAGGTTGTTTGCATCGAATGCCCTGGAGGAAAGATACAAGACATCTTTATTGGCAGACCTGCATGGTTGTGGGACGTCAGTGATGCCGTGATATAGCCAGAAGTGATTCTTACATAGATAGATACACAGATGCTTTCCTGTAACTTCAAATTCCATATTCCTTGTATAAATATAGAAAATGAGAGGCGTATTATTACATGTGGTATCTGTGCAATAAAATTTGAAGAACTTGTTACAAGGAGTAACTAGTTAGTAAACCAGTAAGGACAACCTGAACAGCTGCACAGCAAATAAGATCCATGTGAGGAGAAGAGCATTGCTGCATGCTTGGAGAATGCTGCTTGCTCTAAAACAAGAATTGTCCTTGTCCTGACTGTGCCACAGGGCTGCAGATGAGCTAATTTAGCATGGATGGGGAATCAAGGAGGCTGATTTCAGATGGTCCTTCTGAGGTGAAGCCACTAAGGCAATGTTTCATTGTGTGCAGGTGCTTTGCTGAACAAAGTATCAATCTTTGTGTAAAAGGGAGATTGCATAGGTTTAAAGTTCTACCAGGAGAACTTCACTTATGTGTTTGTGTGGAATTTTTCCTAATAACCTATTCCCAAGAAGAATCCATATTCCTTTTCTTTCCAAATTCTTCAGGATTCATGGATTTTTCTGTAGTCATTCCACTATAGAAAGTTCTTCCACTTAAAATCACAAATGTGCAGCCACACGTGAGAGAAGGGAATATAGAAAGTGCTTTGAATTTCTCTTGCAGAGGCTGTTTTGCTCCTTGGGTTGTATGACTTTGAGTATTTTACAGTGGGTCATCTATTTGGGAGGTTTGTCTTGGTCAGCTTTAGTCTCTTATTCTAGGTAAAAAATATAATAGAATCAGGCTGAAGTTCTTTGTAAATACTTTGAGACCAGTAGCAAAAGCTAGGGTTGCTTACAGTCCACTGATGTTTAGAATATGTGTTTTTGCTGGTCACAAACCAAGCCTCACATATTTGTCTTGGTTCACAAGATGCTCCTGTTAAAAAAAAAGAAAAAAAGAAAATAAAACCAAGTCTCAGTAGGAGATTCAGATTTGTTTTTAATATTAGCAGCTTCTCTGCTTAGTAGAAAAGAAACAATTCGCCTCTGTTTGCAAGGTAAACGTAAAGGAAGTGCTGCATAAAACAACAAATTCCCTCAGAGCCTCCTTCACAGCCCCATTCATTACAGAAGTGTTTCTTGTGACATGGGTTGGACAAGTGGCATTGAGCAGAGCGCTCTGGGTTATGAAGAGCTTTTCAGCAGGGTAGGACAGGCCACATCTGTCACTTTGTGTTCCATTCTCCATGCAGGATGTGGTCTGAGGAGGTGCACACTGCAGAGGGACAGCGCCGGTAGGGCAGCTGGGGAGGAAGGGCAGTGAGCTGGTAACGAAATGGTTTTAGGACATTTTGAATTCCCCTATTGCTCCCAGCTAGGAACCAGTTTTGCCTTGGCCTTCTATGCCTCTGGTGCTGCAGTAATTACCACTGCAGTAATGATCAGAGGTAATGGTAATGGTAACTCTTTTCACCCAGCTCGGTGGCCTCTTGTGTGCTTTGGGGCAGATCATCAGGTTACAGAAACCTTCCAGGGACACTTGGTGGTCTGTGGTGAAAGGCAGCAGGGTCACAGAGTTTTCCTCCTTTTCTGGTTTACTAATTACTGCAAGCAAAATATCTGGTTTGAAGAGATTTTTATGTGAATACCTTCCTTTTTTTTTTTTTATTTTGGGGTTTTTTAAAATTTCATTTTGATTATAAAAATTTCCTCAGGCTATAAAAGCAATGTGAAAGTATTTCATTATGTGTATTTAGTGCTGTGTCTTCTGTGGTGTATAATTTGTGACGGAGCCTGGTTTCAGTAAATTGTACTTATTTTGACATTTGGGTTGATGCAAATAAAGTAATATAAACACCAGACTTGACCTCTGTGAGTCAGATTTTTGTTGTGGACTACTCATAACAAGCAAGTGCAGCCTTGTTGTCCAGAACTGCAGCATAGTAAAAATTTGCCTCACAAATATACATAGTGATATATACCTGCCACCCTTCACTAACATAAACATGACCATGGGATTTCGTCCAAAGACTCTCGTATTTGTAGGTGACTGGTCAGGAAACATCAGATTTATATGCATTCTTTACTATATCCCAGTTGTCTCCCCCATCCTATATTTCAAAACTGTCTCTAGTTTCATGTACTCTTTCACGATGATAGATTGTAGTGTGATGGGGATGAAGATGGGGATGAAGGCTAGCTTGTTGGTGTCATCTTGAATTTAGTCACTCTCATAGCCCAGAAGCATGAAAGTAGGGACTGACTGCATTAGAAGACCCATGAGTTGGTTTCCATAGATGAAACAGTCCTGGCATTTTAAAACTCTGTTCTGGAGCTTCAGGTATTTTTAATTTTTTAATTATTAATATTTTCAATCTATAAATAATTTCTATTAGACGTTCTTCCTGAACTTAAAGAGTAATCAGAAAGAGGTTGAAAAGATTCCTAGGAAGCACTCAGAGGCTCGATATGGGGTTTTTGAGTTCGCTGAAAGCATTGCCATAGCATCCAGTTAGTACAGAATGAGGCACATGATAAATATCAAGTTGAAAAAGAAATGCTGGAAAAAAATGCACTTTAAGATAACAGAACAGGGGAGTTTTTTCTAAGACATTACAGTCCAAACAGTTTTCTTGATTTATACTTGTAGAGGCTCTAACCCTATACCACATAGTGCCATCTCCTGGGTTCTTCGCTTTGTTTGTCTGTGGAATGTTTCAATGCTGAGGATAGTTCTTTGTCATTTCATTTCACAAGAAATTCTGTGTACTCTTGGGCTTGGGTCTAGATCAAGAAAATAGAAGCTGCTATAATTTCTCTTCAGACTTGCAGGAAGGGACAGAAACTCGCAGTTTCTGAGGAAAGGAGCAGGCTTAGCCAGTTTGCAGCTAACATGAACGCCACATTTATTTTGTCCATGAGGCAGTAGCAGGCGTTGTGGTGAAGTCTTTCTAAAACCGGAAGCAAGGACCTCAAAATTCTGCTTACTCCTGAATAAAGTCACTATTATTTGTATCTTCTTTAATGACATAGCCCCCAGTTCGGTGAAGCAGGTCATTGTGAAAAAGGCATCCAAGGCTTGGAAACCATGGGATTTGCCTGCCAATTCATGATATCAAGTATTTCTTCAATACCCCAGAGTTAGATCTCTTGTTTAGAGCTGTTTCATGTGCACACATTTGCATACAGCTATGGGCAGGGACTTTGGTGCTTGGGGCAATTGGCTTCTCTGCTCTCTCCCTTACTCTCCATACTCATATTTTTGTGCAGCATCAGATAAAGCAGAGGCAAGGTTACGCTGTTATCTCTGTTCCTATATCAGAAACTCACCTTTCGTTGTGCACTAGAGGTGCTGTTAGCAGCACTGCAGAGGGAGGCGTTGCTGACGTATTGCAGAAGGAACTTGGGCGGACTCCCTAATGCAATGTTCAGGCTCTGTCTCTGTCTGTGCCATAGTTTCTGTTGTCTGGAACACTATGGTTTTCAGTCAGGGTGCTCAAAACAGTTTTGCTGTTAACTTTTCTCAGTGGATTGTTCACATTCTCTTTAAATTTCTTGATCTGAATATACTGGGCCCTACTAATTGATCTCTCTTAAATACAACCGTTAGGGGTAGGTTTGAGTGTGTCATTAGGAATTTAAGAACCTTTAGACTGAGTAGATTTTCTACTCCAAAAGCAACTGAGAAAAGCTATTAACTGTAGCTACTAATTCTTGAGGGCAGGAAGGATGCTACACAATTTTGTGAGAGACCACTGAATCCATTCCATCTTCCTAACTGAGTAATTATGGTTTTTTAGCGTTTTGATTGTTACTGAGATAACTTAATTTTCAAGTCAGTTCCAGTCAGCAAATCTGAGTAGATCTGCTGGTTTTTCTTCTGAAGTCGTTCCAGTGGTAAATTTCTTTATAGTGAAATCAAATAAAAATATTTAAATGGATTTTTTTTAGTGAATTTCATAGTATGTATATTACATCTGTTTAGCACTTGCTTGAGTGCTTGACATAAACCAAACTTAACCTTGTTAACCAAAATTTATTCCGTTACCCTTAATATCCTGGAACCATGATAATTTTGTTTCTGGTGTTTTGATGGTAAGGAATGAATTTTTGAGTACAGGTCTAAAAGTGTCCCTTGGTCTTGGACTATACTGTGCTCACAGGAGAGACAATTTGTGCAGTGTTTCCAGCTTCTGTACTTGTGAGCTCGTAATTCTTATCTACTTGATAAATGCTATTGGGAAATTAAATTTCATACAGCCACGTTCAGACCTGCTAATTTAGGTGCCTAAATTTGGAGGCTGGTCTCACACCACTAACCACTGTCTGGGTTTCCTCTGGGTGTGAACTTGGTCCTGATGTCAGGGAGCCAAAGAAGGATCAGAGCAGGTGAGCACAAAGTCAACTGGGTGTAAACAGGCAGTCTCTCAGAATTATTTGGTTATTTACTCTGGTTCTCCTCAGAAAAAATAATAAACACTGAGGGAAAAAAAAAAAGTTCACTGAAGAGGTGCAGACTCTGGCACTATAGGAGAGTGATTTTAGTGTTTTTATTTCCATGGGCTGCATGTGCTTCGTCCCTAAGTCACAAGAAAAGATAATTGCCATTTGGCAAATCTGGACATGAAAAATGATGATTGTCAAGGGCTATTAATTAACATGGTACTCTCTTATATAGGTCTAGATTTCTTTTTCATATATTCTCTGTGGAAAAATCTGTCTCTTAAATGGGGCAGTTTGATGTTCCAATGTTTTATTCCATGACACATGTTTTTTCTTAGACAATATGCCAGGTGTGGGAGCTCAGGAAAGTGTTTTGGGATTAGGGGCTCTGCAGTAAAAAAGGAGAGCCTGGTGCACAAGCACTACCCTTTTTAATACAGGAGTATAATTTATGCATGATAAAAAAAGTGAAGTAGAGCATCTACATGATTCTCTAGTCACTTACTTAAAAATTTGTTAGGCCTGATGTCTGTCAAATGGCTCCATGTGTGCTGAATGTGGCATGTAGAGAACTGCTCTTAGGAGACCATTTACAGGGCACAAAAAATTTCACGGAAATGACAAAAAGTGGTGAACAAGTCTATTGATTGCTTCAGTGTCTGCTAAGTAATTATGTGCATGCAGACATCTCTTTTATGGAGTGTTCCTAATATTACCCTGATCAGAATAATCTTTGTAGAAAAATCTGTGATTTTTTGATGAAAAGCAATACATAGAACACTTGCCAGGTTTTTATCACCAGATTTTTTAGTAAGGCTTTTATGTTTTTGGCCAAAAATTGAGGATTTGACATTCAGGGTGAAAACAGTAGGATTTTGGCTTTCCAGTGAAAAATGTCCTGAAGCAAGCAGACACTTACCATGAAAAGTTTTCATTTCTGCATGAAAGTTTTATTAGAGAACAGGCATAGGCAGAAATATTTTAGGCAGCACTTCTACTCTAGCAGAGCTCTGCATAGATGGATCAATGTTAGCATTATTTTATATGTCGACTGTGGTGTACATTTCTTCTATATATTTTTAGTTCCTGTCCACGTGCTTGACGGAAGAAAGGTTACTTTGTCTCACAGGTGAAACCAAAGCTGATGTAATTTATGAGGAAAGCAGCATAAGCGTGTGTGCTTGCTAAAGATCAATATCTAGGAGAGCTGAAGTCTGCCGTATGTGAAGCTGGACACTGGTAGTGTCTGCACTGTGGGAAAATGGGATTCGTTATGTCGTCCTTCAGCCTCATCCCTGGTCATACAGCCTCGGAAATCTATTAGAGCCCATTGCAGCTCCTTCTTCCTCTCTCATGCTCACATGCTCTGGTGTTTTTTTCCAAAGGAAACCCGTGGAGTGCGACAAGGATGGCACCTGCCTTGTGCTGTAGGCATAGCTGCTGGAGCACAAGAGTGTGAAGGGCTTTTGGGAGGTTTAATCTGTCTCTGCAGAACAGTTTACCATGGACAAAGCTGCCTAAGTGGAGAAATCATAGAAGAAAATCTGCTCTGTCCTCCCCACAGGATCCTCAAGTGATAGGGAATGTAGAAATGGAGTTGAAAATGTGACCCTTGCAGAGTCATTTGTAGCTGATCTCCTGGTGCTTGAGTCTGGCTCCTCGGGACCAGCCGGTGAGTGGTAGGTTAAGGCTGGCCAGTGAATAGAAGTGTATATACACCTCCAGGGAATGCTCAGTCTGGTGAGTGAAATGACCATAATCCAATAATTCAGGTTAATTTACCTTCCATTGTTAAGCATGTGTGTGTTGTTAGCACTGGAAACTGCTATTTATAATCCTTAAATTGAGTTGTCTTTATTCTTCTTCTGTGTAATTAATCCCATGAGTCTTGTTTGAAGAAAAGAGATGATATTTAAAATGATTACTGAGACTGTGGTGTCCAGTGCCCTTGGTGGACCACTCCCCACCCTGGTATTTGGACCATATCTAAGTCTTCCTGGTGGTTGTGGAGCAGATGGGGTGAGGGGTGACCATTTCTTAAAAATTTTCCCCTATATTAGAATATTTTATCATTTTTTCCTATTCATTTTTTTTAACCATGATACTCTGGGATGATGAATTTTGAGAAATATGTAAAATGATCTCATTTGTCTCACGCTCTTTTTTTCTGAATTTGCATGTTGGCAGAGGTGTTCTAGTGAAAGATGTCCCTGCCCGTGGCAGTGGGGTTAGAATGAGGTGGTCTTTAAGGCCACTTCCAATCCACACCATTCTGTGGCTCTGTATGTTTTCTAGGTAAAAAATACTATCAGCTTCACCGGTTTTTTTCCTTAATTGGTCATTTTGATAGACTGCATTGCTTGTGTACATTTGCATTTATCACTTGTGAGCAATGTCATGGAGAGAGATCCTCTCTTTTTCAACCTTTTCTCCTTTGTTGTTGTTGTGATACCCTACCACTTCAGCAACGGAATGTCTATGGCTGTGATTCCTTTCTCTTCCTGTGTGAGAGCCAATTTGAAAGCTCTGAGGTGCATGGGGCAATGTCTCATGAAAAGCAGACTGAAGAAATCGTGTGTTCCTGGTTTAACTCTTGCAGGGACTGGCAAGAAGGAGCCCTTCTTTAGACACACCTACAAACAGGCACCGACCCCGATTGCGATTGTGGAAATGCTCAGTACACCCTAATGTTACTGGGATAGAAACAGATACAGTAACCACAACAGAAAGGAATTACTTTCTGGCTTTAATTTTGAAGAGTTTACTCCAAGTCTTGACCTGGTGATTTGGACATATGCACTTTGTAAAGTCAAGCTGTGTGCAGTACATATTGCTGGCACCTTCAGGCATTTCGTATGCATGCGGTGCAGTGTTACAGGCCTTGGCCTATTTTTCAGAGCCAATTTCTATATACTCAGCTGGCAATGAACAAAAAAATGTGCTTTGGCAGATTGGATTTTGGCATAGGCATTTTGAAGCCCCAGAATTTCAACTCTTGGAGTTGTAACAAAAAGTGTTTAATTAAACTGGCAGCTTAGACCAATAAATGTTTAAACTAATTTTAAAAGGAAAACTTAACTGCCATGTAGAAGAGGTATAGACCTTACATGTCTGTTCCTTACTGAAGGAGTGCAGTTGTTTTCACAGCAGTCTTGGAAGCAGTGATCTGGAGCTGGAGATCAAAGGGGCAGAAAAACTGAGCAGTGGATAGGTCAGAGACACTGTGCTTCAGCTACTGAACATCTCACAATGTTATTTCAGAATCAGTTTTAAATAAGAGGGGTTTTGCATGTGGCCAGGAAATAGAAGAGTGCAGAGAAGGTTAGAGGCCAGTTAGATCTAAAGGCAAAGTTTGAGTTTATCGTGTGTCTTCCACAGTACTTGAATATTACCTAAGTAAGGGGATGAATTTAGAATAAAAAGTTACACCCGGTTCCTGAACATTATTAAAAACCTGTGGGCAAGTATCTTTTAAGTACATCCATTAGCCCCTTTTTTCCCTAATTAAACGTATTGGCAAGATTTCAATTTTGACGATTACAACTAAGATCTTGTGAAGAGCTGCAGAAGGAAACCATTAGGACTCATGAACAAGACCAATCTGTTGATACATAGCATTTGTTTTTGAATGTTACTTACTGGCAACTTCTCAATTAATGGAATATTTACATGTACTTAAAATTATCATTTAGAGGGCACTCTGGATATGTTTATATTTACTTTATTGGCTGTAGAATTTCCTCAGTGAGGTTCAGTTGATCTGGCATTCTCTAACTCTGGCATAAAGCACTGTGTAGCGTTGCTTTGATTTGCAAGATAACTGTAGTATTCCATTCTGGAATTGCATTTCAGCTGGGGGAAACTTAGCTCAGGATCTGGAGACTTTGTAAGATCTTCGTAAAAGTTAGAGATACTTGGGCAAGCTAGTAAGCACAGCACTGGGATTTGTATTACTAAGATGATTTCACTTACATTAAGAAATTATTGCCTCATTATTGCCTTTAATAATATAATAGTTCAGTTTGCGAGACTTAGTTTTACAAAAAGCTCACAAGAGATGAGTCCAACCCCTTAGACTCTCAACTATGAAGTCACTGGCTTGAATCCCCACTTCAAACCCCAAACTATAGCTTGGCTCCAAAGCAACTTCAAAACAAAGATCTTGTTTTGTGATTTAAATCTGTAAATCCCCATGTGAGCACTCTGATTTCATATCTGAGAGGCTTGTTTTGGATTACTGTGAACGGATTGGGAACTTTCCTGCTAAGCTGCACAAGACATTTTCAAATTAGTTAAACATGCCCATACGGAAGATTTAGGTGCCATAAATTTTCATTTTAGTTTGTTGTTTTTGGAGGACGGGAGGTTCAGCTTTTCTGGGTAGATAGAGCTCTGATGAGTATGTGCTCATCTTTGAGCAAGACAGTGAAGCCTTTGCAGAGCAAGTAAAGTATTAAGAGTGACAGAATATTCCCTTGCTATTCAAATGGACAGGCACTGAAAACATACCTAGGAATCTGTTTAAGAGGTCAGAGGAGACTGCGTAAAATGTACAAATGTGTTATTTTTGTGCACAGTCTCTATTCTAACTGATGTTTAAAGGTGAATGAGAGCAGCAAAAGCTTTTTAGTTTTGGCAGTTTCAAGAGTTTTCTTAAGAATTATTGGCCAATATGGATAGCTTTGCATTCCTTTGTGCTTTCCCCTGGCCACCCCCTGCTTCCACCTCTGCAGTGGGAAGACTATACCAAAATCAGGATTTCAGGTCATCTGATTTGTCTGTAAAATGTGCAAATCAGCTTCTAATTTTGAGTGTTATATTGACTCAATGATAAGAAGTAATTATGCTAAAGGGCTAGATCAGGGTAAGCCAAATAAAAATGTTATTACTGGAAATAGTTTTGGGAAGACTGTTGCATCAGCAAAGGAAGTGTAACCTGATAATGGCAGTCTATGTTTTAAACCATTAAATGTAAAACAGTTACAAGGTCAAGGCAAAGTATTGAAATCCACATTTAAAATATATCCGATATTATAAAAAGACTGATCAGAATATAGGACGAACCAAAGACCGACTGATTTATTATTGTCTTTGGCTCTTTGTTTGTTTGTTGGTTTGGATTTTTTTGTTTGCTAGGGTTTTTTTTTTGTTTTGCTTACCAGATCCTGACATTAATGCAACAATAATCTTCTCAAAACAAGTATTTCCTGGTGGAAACCTTACATTAATAAAGTGAGCCAGACAGTAAATAGCTGGAAGCATCAGTGAGGCTTTAAAATGCTGTTTTATCATTTCTAAAACTCTATCCTCTTCCCTTACTTTTCTGTCTAGTTTTGTTGTTGTTGTTGATTTGTGTGTGTGGGGGGGGGGAGGTGTGTTGTTTTTCTGTTGTTGTTTCGGGGTTTTTTGTGGGGGGGGGTGCTGTTGAGTTCTGCTTGACTGCTGAAATAAAGTTAAATTATATTGTTAGAAAATTTAGAATTACTGTTATTGAACAATGGACAGGTAATTCTCACTCGTGTGTTGCAGTGGTATCATTCATGGTCACTTACAACTATCTAAAATACTTGAATTTTTTTCAGAAATTCCTTAGTGCTGTTAATATCTTTATTAATGTTTTCATCAATTTCTTCACTCCTGTGTTTCCTAAACACCTCTGCAGTTACATGACATCTGACCTCAGCAGCAAGTAAGCACTTTGGGCAGATCATGGATAGGAGGTTAATGATAATCTCTCCTTATACACTCATATAAAAGATAGGGGTCAAGATTCTTCCATTTCCTTTTATTGAGGGCATTAGAAGGTCTCATGGAATAGGATCTTTTATTCGCTTGACTGTTCTTAAGCAAGTTATCTCTGCATTCAGATATGCAACCAACAGAATGTATTCCTAAAGAAATATATTCGTGAAGAAAAATCTCCATTTTGTAAAGATGGGATCAGTTTTGGCTAGACATTTTCCTGTAGCAGATCAGCCAAATTGTAGTTGGCCTCCAGTGATACTCAAAACCAGCAATGATCTGGACCTGAAACCAAGTGGAGTGCAACATGTTTTGGAATTATTGGCCTTCTCTGGGGACTATGAAAGTAGTCATTAACTTTACCAAATGTGCAACTATTCCTTACAGTTGAATGCCCCTAATGATTAGTCTAAATCTTGAGACAAAAACGTCAGCATCAGTGGGCACCAGGGAAGCCACTTCTTATTGCATACACCCATAAGCTTGACAATTGCAGGAAAATAATGATTGGAAAGAATAGTTCCTAAAGCAGGGTCTATTTTGTTACTACAGCTACTGGTGCTCATCAGCATCATAAGCACTTTGCAAGCCATATGGGGTAATTTATGGTGGTATGTGCTTAAATCAACAAGGTTCATTATGCACAAAAAATGGATTGAGGTTTTGCTGCCTCCTTTGCTTCTCCTGACAGACTGAGTTTCTGTACAGGAGAAATACTATGTAGGCAGTACAAATATGCTTTATCCGCTATTAAGATGATCTATTGTGTCCTAAACTTGAAGTTTTCTTCTGCAAGCCTTTAGTTTCGTTTCAGCACAAACATATGACTGTTTAGAGAAAACCATTTTTAACCTCAGCTTCTTCATTCGGTGGTTTAACCTTTTCCAAATCTGCAAAACACAAATGACCGATGTGTAGCTGGAGACAATGTTCTGATTATGAAATAAGAACTTGGGTGAGGTTTGGCAGCCAAATCCAGGACGTGCACTCTTTAGTGACCTTTGGGGATTTTTTTTTTTCTTGGGCATATGGGAAGGAATAAGTTACTGGAATGTGACTTAAAAATCAGGCATTTTAATACAGTATTGAAAAAACATTTTGCATACAATTGTGTAAAACCTTGTCTTAATATTACTGTTGTGAGGATATTCAGATGGCTAGATGAGTATTTCCTTGTGTGGTTGTATATCTAGACAAAGACATTAATAACAGAAATAAATAAGATAATTCTGGAAACTAGGTACCATTATGAAAGATGCAGGAAAATCCAGATAAGCCAGGTGCAGGATTTACCATGGGAAAACACACATTTGTGATTCAATTCCTACAATTCACATTTTAACTAAAACTCTCTTGTGCACTCCAGACTGCTTGAAAAATGCCTCAGTGATTATTTGTAAGCTGAACATTAGACTACTTTAGTAAAATGATATAAAAGTGTCTCACAGCCTTACGAAATAACAAATTTTAAAATTTTGCTGACTTCCTCCTCTACCCAGCAAAGGACATTGCATTTTATTAAATTGTGTCTTCAAAGAAGAGTATTAGATTTGGAAACTGCAAAATGGATTTAGGCCCTGTCTTTGTCTGCTTGCTTTTAGATACATAAGTCTCACTTAAATGATATAACTAGATATATGAGGAATAATAATAATTGAGATTCAGCAATAAAACTCATTATGGTGCTAGATAAAATCTTTTGTGGATGCCCTGCTGGAAGTAATACTTCATGTAGGAATTAGGAAAATATATGGGGATTTTCCCTATGATATTTGTTTGCCAAGGATGCATGTATGGATATGGATTTTTCATGCTGAATTCTCGTGACTTCCATGATGGTTTGGAATGGGTACCACCACTTTTTGCTTTCTGAAATAGATAGTAGTTTTTGGAAAGCACTTTTCCACATGCACACACATCCTACCCATTAAGTGTTGTGAGCAGATATTTTATTTGACCTTCCAAATCTGGGGTGAAGTTGCACTTGCAGAATGGTAGCTTGAGAGGCTGATATTCATGTGGCACTGAATATCATGAGGTTCATGGCCCAATGCATATTTTGAGATTGTTTCTCATATACTCCTTCTCTGAATGCTTTGCCTCTCTTGAATCAACTGTGCTGGCTTAGACTCATTCTTAGCCCTTTGTCCTTGTGAAAAAAGCAAATTTCATGCTTCCTCCCATATTTAAAGAGGAGAAATCTGTGTGGCCTTAATTTAAAACTGCAGTGTCAAAAATTCATCTGAGTACAGATGCATGGAGTGCTTCATTGTAGACTTGTATTCTACTTTGAGCTTGAAAATTTGAAGCCTAATTAAAAAAAAAAAAAAAGGAAAAAGGTCCTGAGAAAATCTAAAATAATGCAAGCCCAATAATTTTCTTTATCTGTCACACTTTTAAGTTCCTTTTCTGGCACAATAATATTGTTTGTGTTCTGTACACTTACAACACGTACCAATGGCGTACATATGCAAAAAAAGGAATTTAGAGGAAAGATTTGAGATGGTGTATCATTTAAAAACAAGCTTAAATTTTCAGTACAGTGCTGTGCAGTAAAATTACATTGTAAGTGAGACTTCAGTAACAGCTGAATTTTTAGAATAGCTTGGTCTTACTTTAAAATACAGATTGGGTTCCATAAAGTGTTATTAAGCTCATTTTAAAACATCAATCCATTTTGACTATGGCGATTTTCAGATGACTCACATTTAAAACAGTTTTGCTTATACATGGGAGATAGTCTCTCTTTAGTTAAAGTGTTGCCAGGATTCATTATAAACTCTAAGCCAAATAAAATTGAGTAAAAAAATTGGCCCGACTTGAAAATTGCCGTGTTTGCTCAAGTTTACAGGAAGTGTGTGAACCAGGAATGTTTTTTGGATGATACCTATTTTCTCAAAATTAATACACTCAAAAGACCCAAACTAAAACAACTCCACCTACAAACTATCCCCAAAAGTAAGTACTTAAATAACCCTAATATTCTTGTTTTAAAAATTTATCTTGAAGTTAACACTGTCTGTTATTTCATGTTGGAGAGTACACAGGTAGACTCAGTAATACTGGTTATGTTCCCAGTGTCTTCAGTTCAAGCTACGCAATGTTTGAGACCAGTTATTTACTGTCTGCCACAGAACCATGCCAGTACATTTCTTGACTGGTGCTCAGCCTTATGAATGCCACATTTCTGGGAGAACTGCAGTCAGCAGGCCCCTTGTCAGGTACTGGAGAACATAACCAAGCAGTATAGCAGAGTATTAAACCAGATCTACTTCTCTCCCCACTCCCTGAGACATTTTGTGATGACATGTATTTTTAGCTTAGTAAGTCATCTATCTCCCCTTGCACTTCCCATAAAATCACAGCAAGTGAATTCTTTTCTGCTTTGATAGCCTAGTGCTGCTTTGTAGTTCAAGAAGGGCCTAAAAAGGTGGGATGGCAATATGACTATATGTGTTGGCAATAAAGGAATTAATTTTTACTTTTTAAAAATTTTTGTCAATGGAGGGCAAGGTCCATCCAGTGTACATGTATGCAGATGAAGCCATCATTCCTGACCTGTTACGGTGGCATTAAACAATTATAACCCCAAAATATATTGCCAGCAACCTCTTTGTGTGTATCTTTGTCTATCTATCCTTTGCCAGATTAGATTAAAAACTTTTAGGCCAGGCTTGTCTTGCCAGGTCTGGCCTTGCTTGTCTTGCTACTGAGGTCTGTATCTTTTCTTAAAATCTGTGTACCTTACCTAAGATACTACTACCAATAAAACAAACAGACACTCCCCTTCCTCCCAAATATGTTGGACAAGGCAGTGAGGAGTATGGTCACAAAGCAATAATTCTTTTTCAGAAATGGAGAGAGAATGAGAATACTTAACTCTGTGGAGACTCTGGTTCTCAGGGTATGAGTCACACTTTTACCAGGTTATAGCCAACTCAAACAAATGATGTCCAACAGATGACAAAAATGAAAATGAGTTTCTCATCCAGAGACCAAACCCATGATTATTATTCATAAATTAACCTGGCCTGACCAATTAATCTTCTTCTAAATGCTTTAAGATAGTTGTGTGTTAGTAGTACAGGAAATAACAGTAGTGTCTGAAAAAGTATTTCATTAATTTTAAGCAGAGGAAAATCCTCACAGCAAATCCTGTGCTTTAAGAAATAAACAAAAGTGATTATGAAGGGTAGACACCAAACTGACTCCGGGTCTGAACCTTCTAGTCTGAACCTGACAGATGATAAGGAATCCTAAAACCTGGACAGTTACTTCAGCCCTTTTGCAAACAATATGTCCGATAAATCCCTGACAGTTTTCTTGACAGTTCTCTGACCTCCCTCCCGTGCCATAACTTTTTTCCCACTCTAGGGAAAAGTGGAGAAGTAGAGCAAAATCAAACCAGCACTGCAAGTGATCAGGCTTTTCTGAAGACAATTCAGTGCCATGTTTCTGTGTTCATAATGAGACCAATAACTCCTAGGTCTGAATGCTGATTGTGCAGTGACAGCCATCCTAGGATACAAACCTAAAACCAAAGCCCACCTGGATTTCACAAATATTCTACCACAATATTTGGGGCTTTTTTTCAGGTACTCATAAGGGTAGAACAGCATTTTGGTTTAAACTAAAACCCATGCTGCTGCTCGCTCACTGTCGTGCACCACCCCCCCTCCAGTAGGGAGGAGAATTGGGAAAAAAAGGTAAACCTTGTGGGTCGAGATAAGAACAGTTTAGTACTTGAAAAAAAAAGGAGTTTAATAATAATTATTGTCATGTTAATAATAGCGATAATAATAATAATAATAGGAAAGGAATAAAACCCAAGAGAAACAAGTGATGCACAAAACAATTGCTCGCCACCTGCTGATTGATTCCCAGCCTGTCTCCAAGCAGCAGATGTGTCTTCTGGCCAACTCCTTCAACTTCATAAGCTGAGCATGACATTCTGTGGTATGGAATATCCTTTGGGCCAGCTTGGGTCAGCTGTCCTGGCCGTGCTTCCCATCCCAAACCTCTTGTGCACCTGCTCACTGGCACACTAAATCCAAAACACAGCTACTTAGAAGAAAATTAACTATCTCAGCCAAACCCAGGCGAAACAGCATGGTGTGTTTTGAACTGTACTGTTATTCACGGTGGAGTGCCTTGAAACCTCAGCTGAAACTGATGCTACTTCCTTAGGCAGGAAGCCTACTCACACAAAGGCATATTCAAAGCTCCAAGCTGCTTCCTTACAAATAGGAGGGACGGAGCGTGGGGTCGGAAGCAGAAGGTTAAACACCATGTCAGAAGTCAGTGACCTGCTCAGATGTGTGAGCTGTACCTAGGTGACTCTCAGTAAGTCTAAGTTGGGGAAATGATTTAAACTGGTTTGGTTCACAAGGGAATCAAGGAATAAGAAAGAACCTGGTAGTTGTTTTACTGTGATGAACATTACAAGAAATATGAAAGGGGAGCTTGTAAACACACAGAGGCAGCCAAGAATATAGGTACAACTAATGAAAAAGAGAGTTGCTATCTACCTGGGAACAATACTACTTTAAAAATGTGCACCCAATTTAGTTTGTCTTTGCATTCAGCTACTCACAAAGGACAGATTTTCAGAGGTGCCATGTCTGAGCTCTTGGAAACAAGAGATTAATTGGGAGCAACTGCCTGCTCTCACCTGCAGCAAACACTTGAGTTATTCTTCCTCCTGTCCTGCTGCCCTGTTGAGGGTCTCGATTGTCCCTCTGTGCTCCCCTGTTCCAGGGTGCTCTCCTGTCTGTTGTGGTCATGATGTGAGGCAGAGATTCAGAGTCCTGCTTCCTACACTGCTCTTCAGCTGTTTGCGTTTGCAGGACTTTGTACATTTTATTTAAAAGCATAAGTAGCTATTGCCTGACAAGAAAATAGGATAATTATAGATTTTATATTTTTTTAAATTAGTAGAATTGGTGATAGAAGCTAGCTCATTTGCGGTCCTGGCCACATTAGTTATTTTGCCAAGACTGGACCTGTGCAATTCAAAACCTGTTCCTGGTTCACAAGCTGTTCATGGTGGGAGCAGGAGATTTGCTATTCTTCTAAGCAGTGACAATCTGAACCTCCTTTAGGACTCATAGCACGGCTGTTAGGACTCAAAGGAAGGAGGTTGTTGAAGTTACAAATCTGGTATTTACTTTTAGAGGTATTTTACTAGTTAGTTTCTCACTTATCTGAATGTCCTAGAGTTTAAAAACAAGCTGACCAAAATGCTTTCCTGCAAAAACCCAAACAAGCTCTTAAAAATAGGGTTAAATGAAAGCATTTCCCTTTTTAAAATCCTACTGAAGCCTGAGAAAAGGAGCATACAGAATGGTAATGAGACAGACATGAAATAGGGCATTCCATCTCCATTACAGAATTCATCCATCTTTCCTGAGTCCATCTGGTAGCTCAAGATAAATCAGTTTTGTCAGTGGAAAAGTAACAATATTTTTGAGCCCACTTTGGATGTTTGCAGAAGGCTTCCTTCTGCCAGATGTTGTCCTCATGTTACCAACAGAAAGTTGTGCAGAGCCATTTCATTTATGTTCTTGGATTGGAGGTGAGAAATGCAGTTTAACTGGCGTGTAAAATTCCAGCAGAAAATTGGGTATGTTTGCTAATACTTGTTTCTGTAAAACAGAGCATTGATGCTCATCCTCTTTGAACAGCGTAGTGCAGTTGACTTCAGTGTAACAATGTTGATTCACACCAGCTCAAGCATTCACCCTTCACATTCAGCTTTACAGTTCCTTTTTGGAAGAGCTGTGCCTGTTAAATTTTAAATTAATATATTGAGGTGCTTCAGTCTAGATTGGCTGGCTGATTTCCTAAGCCAGTGCATTATGTTTTGTTTACAGTATTTGGGTTTTAAAGAGTGAGTGTGGAGGTTTTCTCTTTCAAAAGATAATAGATTTCAGCAAGAGAAAGAGCATTTAAGTTCTAGAAAATAAGGTAGTGTTATGTCTCATTCTTTTTGTATGGTTAAGCAAGCAACATTGGATGATGACTCAGAGTTTCCCTTAATTGTCTGTCTTCTCTTCAAAGTAATTTTGGACAGCAGACAACACCTGTTCTGGTTTTTAGGCCCTTTAAGCATATTTCAAATTCCAGAATGTTTCCCTTCTGCATTCAGCAGCCTGTAATTTCCAGGTAAAAAAAGGTCCTTTTAGTTTACCATGCCATTTCTTCTGCATGACACAGATCTGTTTTTACCTTCCTTTTAAAAAATTGTTTCTTTATTTAAATACTGTGTTTTTATTCAGAACTTGTTTTTAAAATGACTTTAATGACTTCTTTCGTAAAATGACTTAGAGTCATTAGCTACTGTTTGGTTTTTCCTTCTTTCTCCTACACTAATTCTGCTGCTGGAATCTGGGAGGAGGAGGAGGTATGCACACATGTGCATTGAAGATTTTCCTCCTTGTCTTGCAATCCTTGAACCTGAAATACACTTCTGCAGTGAATGGCCACATTCCTCAAATCTTTTCACGGCCTGCTTCTGTACAGACCCTTTTAAAATTGTGAACATCACTGACTTTTAAATGCACCATTTCAGATTACTTAATATACCCTCTTAACATGCCTGCTGGTACATTTGCACCAGACAGAATCTTTCCTAAGTCTCTTCTTTTGCGTTTCCATGGACTTTGAGACTTGGCATCTGAATGCATAAAGCCCTACAGTTATAGTAATACATCAGTTACCATATTGATCATAATCAGACAATGCACTAAGGATGTTCATGGTATCCATAATGATCCATTTGACAGGTACTGAGATTATTAAAAGAATTATGGGGTTTTTTTTAAACTTCCAATAATGCAGAATCTAAATGCTTTAGGGAGTAATAATCTGGGACGTTTTCTGATTTTTGGAGTCTTGTATATATTTGTTCTAGATGCTCGTGAGGACCTAGACATGTTTTCTTAAACACATTTTTATTTGGAAGAGGAACAGTGATGCGTCAGAACCTCACTTTGTGACTTGTCAGTCACAAACTACTAAATTTGAGGGTCTTTTTTTATCATAGAATGGCTTGAGTTGAAACCGACCTTAAAGATCATCTAGTTCCAGCCCCCTGGGATGAATGATTATGCTAATCATGTGGAGCTGCTTCTGTTCCCTGACTGGCCTTAGTAAGACTTTAGGAAATATTTAGGGGACTGGGAGTGACTGAGAGACAGGTTGTAGATAACAATTGCTGAATACTCTTCAAAATATGGAATAATTTCTTACCTGCTTCCCTTTGTCCTGATGTCAGCTCTAGAAATTTTTAAGCTACTACAGGACTTATGGATTCAAAGAGGAGTTTGTGCATTAGAGCTATAACCATAAATAAGTGTAGCTGCGAAAGGAACCATGTGAAGTGTCAAGACCTTTCTGAAGGAATCTGTGGAGAGATTATAGAGTTTCAAGAGAAATTAGGTGCTTAGTACTTCCTAAGCTCTGTTTTAGATGTCCAAATAAAAACACTGCTCCTCAAAATCTATGACTAGCTTCCAGCTGACCTCAAGTATCTCAAATTCACAGTATATGAGCTATCTCCAGCAATGTTCCCAGTTTGTCTTGGCAAGGCTGAGTTGAGGTATCAGTATCACAGCTGTTGAAAGACACGGATTCATGTCCCTTAGGCTGTGCTCCGCAAGGACAGAAGCTGGTAGGTTCAAAGACGGTGGCAGGATGAGGTACTTGGGTCCGTGGTTCCTACATGGGAAAGTGAGGACAGCTGTGATCCAGGACTGTGGTTCATCTGGCCATTGTGGGATGCCTGTTGGATCTGAGCAGGCCCCTAGGTCCGGGCAGGCTCAGCCAGCAGCCTCTGATGGTGCTGCAGCGGACAATGGGATCTGAATCCCCTTAAGGAAGGGGAAAAGGTGACGCTGAATTGCCATCGAACATGAACAAAGAATTGGATGCTCTGATGTTCCAGAGAAGATGCCTGAACACTGGCAGTGGGTGGGAAGCCTTCCCTGAGTGCCCTTGCACAGTTTGGTTTGTCATCTTCTTGTGAGGCACCCTGCATGAGCTTATTTTTCCCCACACTGATGTGCTCCCTTTTTGCACGTGATTTGACACCATTGTCTCACTATTAGCAGTGGTGGGAAAAAACTCAAAATTACTTGACAGTACCCTGGCTTGTAAATTTGATCACTGAAACACTCATAAATAAATATTATGGAGGATTGAAGTGAATAAATGAGGGTGGTACTGTCAGTGCAATTCTCTCAAACACCTGTGCTTTCTTTAAGAAATCCATAGAGGATTGCTGGTCGAGGTGCATAGCTACTGTAACATCTTGCAATACATCTGTAAATATTGTCAGCATTCTCTGGAAAGTCTCTGTAGAGATCTTTGGGTGTTTCAAAAAAAGTCATCTTCAGAACACTGCAAACGGGAATGTTTTACTGTGTTCCAGCCTGTTATCCTTTTTGTTTTAGTATTTAGGTATAAAATCAGTCTAGGAAATAAATATTGGTCGAACTGATCCTGTTTGGTACTAGATTTCTTTTAATTTTTCCTTAACAAGAGATAATGGTTGTGTGAAAATTAAGCCAGAGTTGTAATAATTATGTAAATCTCGTAAGCATGAGTTCAAGATTAAAATTTAAAGGAGGCTCCTTTAGCTTAAAGACAGAGAAAAGTTTGGCCAAATGTTATTCATACCTAACGGAGATTGACTGAGCTGTAATTAAAATAACTAATGTTCTTTGATCTAAGCCAAAGTTTGCTGTAATGACTTAAATATGTGGGATCATGTCTTGCTGATATGTTCACAATAATTTCATAACAAGATGGCTAGGATATGCTACCATCAGGTGGCTACATAGAAATGTGTTCACATCTGAGCAGACAAGGCTGTAAATAAAAATGTTCGTTCCCTCTGGGAGTTACTTTAGAATGCTTTTAAAAAAAAAAAAAAATTCTCCTTTTCTGAAGATTCATTACACTTGTCTGGAAAGAGTACAGTTCTCTGTAACTAAGGAACAGTTGACATACACAAGGAAACGTGGTATAATAATAAAGGAGAATACTGCTTCTCCCAGTGTCTGAGGAGAGCAGAAACCCGGAGAGTTGTTCAACTACTGTCATGGCAGGCTGTCTCACTCCCAGTATTTGTGTTGGGCGGCAGCGGAGGGTCAGGGAGTGAAATATCCGTATTACATTGCTGGAAACTCAGCTTATGTTGACAGTGGAGCAGAGCCTAGCTTCCAGGGGAGGGCATGCATGTCCCTCGTGAGATGCTGAGGCAGAGCAGGCTGGTCTGGTCCATCCTCACCAGTGCTGGGCAGCGTGGGCAGCAGGCAGGGGTTGCGTGTCTCCCTGCTGGAGTGCCCGGTGCAGTGTTCCTGCAATGGGTCCAAGGTGGGGAGTTGTTTAGGTTTTAATACGCCAGGTTTTAGGTGTGGTTCAGCACGCACCTGAAGTGATGCTGATGCAACTGTGCACGCCTGAGCGTGCTCAGACGTGTTACAGAGAGCCGTGAGATCAAATGTTGCCGTGGCAGTGTTTGAACACAAACATGGTTATTTTAGCACGTGTTTGCAAGGTTGCATCACTTACATGTGGCAAAAAGCCCTGAATGTGGTCCAGGGGTTATCCCCAGCAAATGGCCCTGAAACATTTGTAGCAGGATTTTCTGTCATCTATTGCACAAACCCCATGCTTGTATGAAATCAGCCAGTTTAGTGCTGCTTTAAAGTGTCACTAGCACTTCAGAGGATGCATGCTGATGCTGTGTGTTGTTGCTGTTCTTTCCTAACATCCTTTCTCTTCCTGCTATTTGGTAACTTTCTATGAAGAATTCCTAGTGAATAGTTTTAAATTCAGAGGAATATGTGCTGTAACAAAATCAGACGCGCTTTTTTTTGGTGAGGAAATGTTGATATTTGCCAATGTGGAAATTCTTCACTTTGCCCTGTGGAAAAAAAATATAAAGAAAATACCTAAGCTTTGGTATATTCAAACTAAGTAGTTTTATTTTTGATTTCTTGAGCTGTTCAGTGGCATTTCATCCTTCTTGCCAAGTGTTGTAAAAGTTCCTTTAGCAACTTGAATTTCAGCCTGAATTTTTTCACATTGGCACTCAAAAATAGAATCAGACTTCCATTTTTGTGAGCTTTGTGAACATCGCTTCATATTAAATATTTTTAGTATGTTGTAGATTAAGAAAAGGTCTGAATTTGTCTAACTGGAAAATAGCTTAGGCTACTGAGTGTACTGAACACAGATGTGTTTTATTACAGGAGTATATATCTGTAAGATTTTAGGGCTGGTTTTTTTTTTTTGTTTGTTTACACTGTACGCCAGTGTTTTAGTTAGAATGCTGGAGTATAGCATCAAATACACATTTTTCCCTTCGTTAATAGTTAAACACTTTCAGAATTCTAATAATCCTACAAAATTCACAGAAATATGATTTTCTTTTTGATGCCTCACTCTATTATAGACTAACGCATCATGATGGAATCAGAATTATTTCTTTGTAAACACAGTTATACTTTAGTCTTACAGAGCAGTAGCGGAGTATTATGTATGACAAAATGGAAACCAGCAAAATATTTAAAAACGAGATTAAATTTTAAAGTGTTTTCATTTTATGTTAAGTATATGAAACATAGCCAAATGACATTTACATTTGATTTTGGTTGTGGTATAGAGATAATGCTGTATGAAGCCAAATCTTTCCATTTTCAGTGTCCAAAATATGCCGTGCTGGAACTGTAGAAGGAAAAGTGTTTTCTTTTAAGTCTAAATCTAGATGACAAAATGGATTTTGTATAGCTTTCCCTCTCAGCATACAAGTATGACTATTACCTGTACTATGAGTTGAGAAAAGATTGTCTGCTTTACCTGTATTTATGTGACCAATATATGTTTCTTATTTCTGTATGTACACAACTTTGTATGTACATATATACTGCTAAACTGAAGCATGTCCATTCTTGTCTCCATAAAAATTTCAAAAGCAAGCTTTGTTTCTTATTTAATAACAGTATTTTTGAGGTTATCCAAAAGTAAAACCAATCTATGTAAGAGTTAACATGTTACTGTATGCTTCAATTTCTTTCATATGAAAAGAGTGCTCATTCTCTCCTTATCCTAAAAATACTTGTATTAAGAACTTCTAGGAAATTTTTTTATTGAGTCTTTCCAGTTTATTTATAACAAGAGTAGTGACAATGAGATTTTGCTAATTGCAGGTTAGGCACTACACTACTTCAGTGATGTTAGTGACTTGGAGGACATTCAGAGGTCACATAGCCAAACAAAGGTTTTCTTCTTGCCTTTCCCACTTCAATCTCCATGTATGACAGATAAAAAATAATTCTTTGATTGCTTTTCTTTTTGAATTCCAGAGATAGCTCAGATTGAACCCAAGCTCAGGCTGTCAGGGACTTTTGAAGACTGAAATCTCTAGTGCCCTTAAACATTCAACAAAAGGTACAAAGTGAAGGATCGCAGGGTTCTTTTTGCTCACACTCTGTGGCAAAGAACTGAAACTACTTTTATAAGTTGTAAAGAGAAAAGGAATATCTTCACCCTTTATATCCTCCATAGTCACCACATTTTATGCCTCTTAATGATCCCTTTGTTTGTTTGGGAGGTTTGTTTGTTTGTTGGCTTGTTTTTGTTATTTTGTCTGCAAAAGCAACTTTGGTGACCATTTAAAAATCATGAAACCATTTAAAAACCATGCGAACAGGAAACTATTCTGCTGCACTTCCTTGCATTGCAGAATGCTAAAACTATACCCTGTGAAACATGGTAGTACATACATTCCAATCAATCATCTTACACACCCTTTCCATACTGCTACTCTCTCTATATGGACTTGCTAGTTCCACACCTAGATTTCCTACCACAGGGAAAAGTATTTAAAAGTGCTCCAGTAGCAACCCTTTCTAAAAAGCAGCTACAAGAAGAGGTGTAAATGGTGCAGTCTTCTATTCCAGTCCTTAGTGCTTCTTGCAAGAGCTGTCTGAGGTTGTTGTTCCTGCTGTTGTCCAGGGGATGATTCCAAACCCTTCTACCAGAAAGGCAGATGTGTGAGAAGTCCCAGCTGAATTGCAGCGATGTCTCATATACCACTGCAGAGGCCTCTTGGATCCCGAAACACTGCTTGGACAACAATTGAGCTACATGTGTGCGGAGCACAGATGCCAAATTCAGCTTCAGTGTTGAAGCAGTTTTACTACATTTGGCTGCTGGGTTCCCATAATTTTTGCTGTACGTGAAAGAATGAAACTACCGATTCTTTAATGTCTACCCCAGTGGACAAAATGCCAGATATATAAGATCTAGTTGGACATGAGCATTTCTTAGCCAAGGTCTTGCAGTGAATGCTTGGTAATTGGTTAGTCTTTGAAAAAACCTTGATAAAATTCCAGAGGGCTATAGAGAAGAACTCAAGTATTTATCTTAAAAGACTGCACGTACTTTCCTTTGGGTAGTTTTTAATGTGTGGATTAAATAGGTTCATCTATGACAAACTTGATTAATTGTTAAGCAGTCATTCTTACTGTAGGTTCCAGATACTAGAATAGATAAATTGTGTTTTGAGCTAATTTATTTATTCAGAAGCAAGCAGATAAAACTTACAGTCTTTTAAGTGACTTATGTGACAAGAGAATTTTGAAGGGTATTTCCCGTAGTGGAAATAGTTGGAATTTACAGATAAATATCACATATTTAAAAGGCCATGCGTCTGGTAAACTTTATACATTCAGTTGCATCTCTGAAGAAAAAAACCCCGATGATTTAGTCAGTGAATGCACTGGTTTCCTTTTACCCCACTAATGTTCTTGTGGGACAAATGTCTATAGAGGTAAATTTTAAAAGAATAATAATCACATATAGAAAAAGCACTGGTCACTGAGCTGACATTGGCCCTTAGGAATACAGTCGAGGGCTTGTGAAATGTGGATCTGTGGAAACATTACTTCAGAGCCTCAGCAGATGTTGAGAAAATAGATGTGAACATAAAGGAATAAAACGGAGAGTGAAATGCATCTTTGTACTGCTGTATAAAGCCATAAGGTGTCTGTATTTTGTGGTGGTAATGGTGCCCTACCCCAAAAGGACTGTAGCAGAACTGGAAAAGAGTCCAGAGATGATTGACGGGAATAACAAAAGTATGTGCAGCAGTGTCTGAGGAGCAGCTAGGTATGATGGGGCTCTAGCTGAGAAAAGATGCAAGTGGAAGACTGTGATTGAGAGATACAAATTGATGAGTGATGGGGAGAGGATGGATAGTGACCAGTTTCTCTTTTTCTCGTAATATGAGAACTGGGAAGCAAAAGGTTGTTCTTCATACAGTGAGCTGTTGACTAGTGGCAATGCACGCATCGTGTGTGCTGGAAATTCACATGGCTGAGAATGGCACCGGGGAAGTTCCCAAAGGAGAAGCTTACTGAATAGATCTGGCTCAAGCAATCTGAGAAAGATTAGAGACTTGGAGGGAGTATTAATCTTCTCATATGCTTCCCCTGGACAACTGTTTACACTGCTGGTGATTACTGGTGATAATGGACTTTTGGTTTGTACAGGTGTAAATACAGATGTTCTTAGCTTCTTTTACATTCACAGTTTCTAGTGTTTTCACAGTGGGCTGTAGGATGATGGATATTTCAGATTACAAGTTAGTTCCACACCTGGTTTGATTTTTTCCCATTTTGACATGCCACTCTTTTTAGTTTCCTTTTCATGAGTTTTAGTTTTCTCAAAAAAGGAATTTTTTTCTACCTGGTTAAAAATAATTCTGAAAGTTTTAAGAGAAGTGTTCTCCCTTTTATTCTAGGGTTTGTTAAATCCATATAATTAAAAAAGCCAGTAAATTTCTTTGTCCAAGATTTGTGTATTAATGTGCAACTCTTTATCTTTCCTTGCCTCCCTTCGTAGTATCAACCATTCATTTTGTTCACAGAAGCAATTTAAGTTTTCACAGTGTAATTGCCTGGTATGGATTCTATCTTTTATCCTCTAAGTATCTGGACAGCTGCCACCAAATGCCTGGCCCAAGGTACCAGCCATCCTAAGAGGGAAGAGCATCACTGTTCATTCATTACCCAACTATACATTTATCTGAAAGACAGCTTACAAGCATGGGCTCAACTTACTGTAATGTTGGCCACTTTTTTCCCATTGTGAGAAACAGAGCAGTAGGGTGAAAATGAACTGTTTGATTCCCTCTGAACTTATTGTCCTAAAACTACAACTGTTCTTTTCATATGGAAATGTGATGGTTCATTTAAGGTCCTGAGCTGTAGCCTTATAAGGAAACTTCATAGTTAAAATTTTCAAGTTGAAAGTAGTGGATTATTTCTGCAAAATTCCTTTTCTGATCTACCTAGAACCCAACAGACAATATTACAGCTAAGTTTTTACATACAGAAAGATTAAGAGAGGAGAACTATTGTGTATGCACACACGGAATTGATATAATAGTGGTAATACAGATCTGGTTGTTCTCTGCCTGGTTCTCATCCTTTGCAGGATGTTCCACGGAATGGCTTTTGCATGCCATTTGAAAGAAAACACTGGTGATGTCACTAGGAGTTCAGTGTTTCACTGAGCCTCGGTCTTCCTTAGTGTAAGCCTTTTGTGAAATATTGAGCAATGCTGTGATTTCTTCTCATGAAGAAATCTATTATTTCTGTAAGCATAGTTGAGTTCCTTGTTGTCCAGATTTCATGTATATTTATAGACCCATGGTTTAACCCTGGCAGGTAGCTAAGCCCCACACAGCCACTCACTTCCCCACAGTGGCATGGGGGACAAAGAAGAGTACAAGTGAAAAAACTTGTGGTTGAGATAGTTTCAAAGTAAAGCAAAAGCAATGCGCACAAGCAAAGCAAAACAGGGATTTCATTCAAATGGCCTGGCAGTTGTTCAGTCACCTTCAGGAAAACAGTGTTGCATCACATGTACCTCCGACTCGGGCAGAAACACCTTAACTCCAAACCCTTCATCCCTCTTCCCCCAGCTCTATTTGTTGAGTGTGACACCGTACAGTGTGGAATGCCCCTTTGGTCAGCTGGGGTCCACTGTCGTGGCTGTGTCCCCTTCCAACTCCTTGTGTACGCCCAGACTTCTTGCAGCTGGACTGAAAGATAAATCAAAAGTTACCATCGGCCAAAGCTGGTATGTCCCAAGATGATGATTCCTCTATTCCCACAGCAAAACATTTCCTGTAAGGCCTTTGACTGAAGGTTGTTCTTCTGAAATACTCACCAGAAATTTATTGAAAACTAAGTTTCCTGCATCATCTTAAATATCCTTCTAAACATTTTCTCTGGTTTCCATTAAAATTTCCAAGATCTGACAGGCCTTACTGTTTTCTGTGGTAACTACCTGGCCACTCCTCAGTGTATAGTCCTCACCTGACCCTGTAATTATCAGCTGTGTCTTAGTTTTTACCAATTTTCCAAGCATGTGTGGCAGATTTGTTTGTCTGTGGTTCTCTTACTTCCTGCAACCTATTTCTCTACAGAATTGTACACAATATACAACGTAGTTAGACTCTTCGGAGGTTTATATTTTAATTTTCTTAGAAAACTACCCAGTTTTGGTGAAAGGATGCTACTAATGTTTGTAGAAAGCTATCTGGTCCTCTTCCATTTGCCCACTGGAACAGGTGTTTTGAAAGAAATGTTATTTTTTTCAGAGAGAAGAAAGTGTCATGGCCCAAGTGGCATATGGGCATCACAGTGTGCTCTCAAACACCAAGAAACTTTTAGAACCAAATTTCTTACACAAGTAAATTGCTTGTCCATCTTGTCTTTCTGCTTCCCTGAGGCATCTGTGATAAAGGAAGGGAATGAAGCTATGCCCTTCCATAGGTTACTTCAGCTCCATGTTGACAAGAGGGCTTAACATTTTTTCAAATGCAAAGTTGAAGTTGAAATGCCAATGCATTTCGACTCAGGGGCTCTTCAGCTGGGTCATGAGCTGCATTATGTTGTGCTAGAGATACTGATGCAAACTCTTCAGAAAGATGTTAAATTCTTTGCAAAACTTATTTCTGAGCTGAAGCAGCCTGTAGAGCTTCTGTGAGAAGTTTTGCCAAAGGCAGAAATTCATCCCACAGCTTCCCCTCCCTTGTGAAAACACCATGGCGTAGAGTTTGGTTTGCCATAGTTGTATCAGTCCTGTTCACATAGTTTTCTAGCCTTCCTCTCTCACTCTGCCCTGCATCACATTTGTTTACTGCTTATGAAATGTGGGTAGGTATTCAAGGGAGAAAATTATTCTCCTCCTGATAAGTACAGCACATGCCCTGCTGCCATCTCCCATTACTTGGTAGTTGTTTGGACTCTTTATTGTTGAAGGAACTTACTACTGGGTAGTTACCTGCTCTTTATGACAGTGATAGAGGAATAAAGAAACTAAGTCACAAGCACGGCTTCTAACAGACTATAATGACTGAATTAATTTGAATTCAAAATAAATGTTATCTGTTAGTGGCAGACGTGGAGTGGCTAGTTCCTCAAGGGAAGGAACTGGAGCTCTGTGTTAAAAGCCTCAAATACTCTTCTGGAAGAACAGCTCTGACTTAAAATTTCTCAGTTCATATGCAGTAGTATCTGAGATCATGTTTATTTCCTGTGTTTAGCTTGGTACAGCCACCTGTCAAATTATGAAGCAGACATCGAGTAGCTGTTATTTGCTTTGAAAACCTATGAGTATCATCTGGAAAAAAATGAATGGTCAAGTTCTGAGTCTTGTCTGACAAAATATTTTTTTAACAAAATGGGTAAAATGCCTGTATAAACTTGCAACTCCGAGATTATGAGTAGCTTGAACGATGGTATTGTCTATTGATATAGAGGATACTGCTCAGTTCTAGTAGTATTCTGGGCATGAAAACTTCTAGGAAAAACAGGAAATCCTGCAAGAAGCTAGAGTAAGGAGACATTTATTATGTTATGCAGCACTTTCATGCTTTCATTTCTAAGTAATTTTTTTTAAATTACACATAGCATTTTTGACTGTGTTTACCCAAGTCTGGTTGGCACTCCTGCAAAAGTGAGTGTCTGTCCCTAGAATGGCTTTTTTTCCATCTTAGAGCTCTGTACTATTTTTAAAAAAGACAGAAGCAGAAAGAGAAATGTAATGAAACAGATAAGTGTATGAAAGAGTACAACTGAACTTGCGGTTTTTGTGTAGATACATAGCCTGAAAAAATATATCTTATTTTGCTTATAAAAGTAATGTAAAATTTTCAGATAATTGCATATTTTATGACTAACTGTTGCAAATTATTGTGGCTCTATCATCTATGCAATAATACAATTTGAAAAGCAAATGAATACATGATAGTAAAAAGAGCTGTTTGAAATTAGGGAATCATGGCTTTTTAATCAATTTATTTCAAAATTTTTCTGTTGGTTACAGTTGTAGATTGTGACATTTGGCTACACACTGCCATAAGGGATGCATTCAGGAAAGCATGGACAAAACTGTTCGAACATTGCAAAACTTTTGCTGAATATTCTGAATGTAGAACTTGTAATTCTATGGTCTGGATTTCAGTGTGGCTGCTTGAATGCACACATAACAACATTGCTAAAATAATAGCATGATGTCTTGAGCTGTTGTTTGTGGATACACATTTTCAGGTTTGGGCCTGGGTAGATGCAGAATGGACCATGGCATTAGTTAATTGCTCACTATTTTTGTCTTGCTGCTGGAAATCCAGTGAGTAAACCACATGGGTTTGTATTTTTGCAGTGGTGATGTCTGCCCAGTTTTAAGGCTTTGGTAAGCTCACATCCTCTGGGTAGAAGATAATGTTGAAATACAAGATACTCTTTGTGGGGGAATGGAAATATTAATGCATTTTCTATTAAGCTAAATATAGAAGTACTGATAACTGTGGAAGGATGGCAGCACTTTCAATAGCACTTTTTAAACCATTAAAATAATTCCTGGCAGCTTCAGGATGATTTAAGCATTATCTTTTTTGAGTCTACTGAAGACATTCATGTAAGACTTACTGAATAGGAGCTGATATGCAGATACTTTACTTGGTGGATCAATGGCTTGACATTGCACAATATAATTGCACAGTGTACAAGGCACACCATTATCAAATTTCATTCTTAGAATAGTCCTTCGAAACAATTGCCTTCCTTGTTCATAGCTTTGTCCCATTTTTTCAGCCCTCAAGAGGCCAAACCTCCAAGCACAGCTGCATGGTGCATGTAGAAACAAGACTGATGTTTTACATCTAGGGAGCATTGTTTAATAATAGGTGTAACTGGCACAGGCAAACATTTAGCATCATTCTTTCAGAACCTGAAACTGGAGGGCACTGTCTGTCTGCAGATCCAAAAGTGCATGAAAATAAAAGAGGTTATGCCTACCCGTAAGGAGCAATAGAGAAAATTACCCATTAGAGACATCTTAAAGGATTTGGCTTCCACTGACTTGCAAGCTGTGTGCTTTAAGGCTGGGTCACATCAAGTATCAATACCCTAAGAGTGAAGCAGTCAGCCTTATTTTATGAACCTTCTATGCAACACTGAGAGCCCTTCAGTCCCTGTCCAGATGCTCAAAGAGGTGCATCCGTTTAAGTGCTTTCTAGGACAGGGCTAAATTGCTATATGCCTTGCAAATGAAACCCTCTAGTCATCTGGAAATCTCAGCTGAGTTTAGAACTCATAATTGAATCTCTTTTTCATTTTCCATGGTCATCAGGAGGTGTCCTGCTGTGTTAAGTATTAATTAATGTACAATAGTAGCAGTGAATTCCCAGGAAAGGGAATTCCCAGGAAAGGGAACTGGCCCGCATTATTTGGTGTTGCTGACTGCCCATACTGAAATACGAAGTTTTCCTGTCAAATGGAGGATGGATATATCAGTACTCATTTAATTCTCACAAACTTTCCTCGGTGTGTGAGTTTAAATGTGTAACACTTGTAGACAAAGTGGCTGACGTTCATGCTGGACTCGGTGATGACATTTTCCTCATGATTGTCTGGAACCAACTGTATTTTTATTGCCTCTGAACCTTTCTCAGAAACCAACTTCAAATGAGAACTCTTTTCTTGCATTGTACCAATAAGTTAGTTGCGGCATCTTGAGGCACTTAAACCGGAGCTTCCCAAGGGTGGGATTTCTTTTACTTGGGAAATCATGATGTTTTGATTTTTTTTTTTTCCTTGCAGATCATATGACTCCAAAACTTCCAGATTTTTCTAGAGGACATGTATTGTGAATGAAATGTTTTCTTAACTTCCCACCCTCAGCTGCCCAATTTGCAGTACAGATGATGTTGACAGATTCCTATTTGGAATCATGGAGCAGGAGATGTAAGTCTCTGGACCCTGGTTCCAGCTAGGCTCTGAGGTGATGCTAGGTTTCCTGATGGAAAGTCAAGAAGTTAAGGTTTTCAGTTTCTAGCTGAAACAAATTATTTGTGACTGAGCCTGTGTGTGCTGCAGAACCAAGCCTTGCCCCCAGAGCTCTTTAGTTTTATGTTTGTCACTTGCTGATGAAGAGGTTTATTAAAAAAAAAAGTCCTGAATGGCTGTAATAGAGTATCTTTATTAAGTGAAGTGTCACTAGTTCAGGAGATAAATGCACATTAATATTTATCACTCACTGTATGCTATCAGAGATTACATGAAAAATGACTTTTGCTTTGGTATTTCATCTACTGTGATCTGAATAAAAAGTGTTGTGTAAAAAAATTCCCAAGCATAGCTATTCAAGAAGAATTGAGAGTGTTGCAACAGTTTGGAGTGCTACATATGGCTAAAGAGATGTTAGAAATATCCAACAAACTTCAGAAAATGCAATACTAAGGTTTCATTAAAAAAAAAAAAAATCCCTCTACAAAGTAATAAAAACTTCAAATAAGACACCCAAACACTTAAATCTACTGTTTAGGGGAAGCCATGCAGCATATGTATGATTGTGATGATGGAATTACACTGTCGGAATAGTAAACAGTCTTAAATTAATTTTTAGAATCCATGTTTTTCCTCTTCTATTCTCCCTTTCCTTATATCATCACGGCATGCAAATGGATACTGACCCTTTGAACTTACCGCCTTTGTAGAGAGATGCATAGCACTCCTTATTATAAAAAACAAGATAAATCTTTAGCAGTATTATTAACTTTCTCGGAGCTTCAACCAATTCTTTGTCATGCCCATAAATAGATATGAGGAAAAAAAAAAGGCAGTGTGGAATAAAAATGCACCGTTCGAGCACCTGCGATATGATATCATATCATATCCTATATCGTATCATCTGTGTAAGGCTCATGGCCATATAAGAGCTAATATATGTGATTTTAAAGCAGGTCTCCATGAAAATTGGCCGTTCAGTTATTCCATGTCCCATTAGCACATCCTTGTGGTAGAAGCTCTGAGGAAGTTCTAGGTGTACAAAAAAATTCCAACATATTCTTGCTGTTTTAGGGAAAAGGGTAGCAAAAAAGATCAGAGGACTACCTGTCTAGACTTGAATGTACAAGAATTTTTCATTGTTGTTGGAAACAATGTGGGTAGCAGCCTCTAACTTTGTGTACAGTCATGGTGTCAAGAGTTGCATGTGTGCGTTGGAGGCAGCAGTCCAATTAGAACACATTCAAATAGTTGTACTGAGGTTACATGCCTGTGGCTGGGGGGGACATGCCATTGCTAATCCAGCTCTTGGCTGGATTACCTTTGAAAAATAAGAAATGGATTCCTCTTCCACGTGTGAAAAGCTTTTGGCCCTCTTGAGTCCAGTTTAATGTTGCATCTGGGCTGAAGAGAAAGAGGGTAATGAAGCCTTCACATCCTGTCTGGCTTCCTGCAGGCTTGATCAGAGGGGAGAAAGCCCTTTGCCAGGAGCTTTCTGGAGGGATAAAGAGGCTGGAGCAACCTCTCCATGTGCTTCTGAGACACGCTGGGATTTGTAGAGCTACATTCCAGGTTTTGTTCCCACTGGGTACCATTAGAAATGACTCCTGAAAGTGACACCTGAAAGCAAGCCCACTTTTCTCAGTCCTTCAGGCCAGTTCTGAGACAAATGTTCTCTCTCCTTTTTATCCTCCATAGTTTTCAGAAGTTGTTGGTGGAGTGAAATCAGAACCCTGTGCTCAAGGTCCAAACCGAGGTGTTTTGCCACGAGATTTTTCTTTTTTTAGTCTTGATGGACATACAGAAGCCTGTACATCTAAGACAGAGATGAAGGAATTGATCCTGTGAATTCTGGTGTTGGCTGGGGCAACGTTCTCTTGCACGTCTATTCTGTCCATACAGCTTTCTGAGCAATGTATGTCTTCTCTGTGGGATGTTCAGCTTCCATTCATGTCCCCAGGGACTTTCACATTAGGGCAACTGAGCAGTTAAGGTATGTTTTAGCAAAGTAATTGTAACACTGTAAGTGAATTAGAATTTAAAAAACAATTAAAGAAGGATGAAAAAAAATATTTCTTCCTCGTTGTAAGAAGCTCTGTTTTATTTCAGCTGTCTCTTTTCTCACCATCTCAGTTCTGTATGCATATGATTAATTTTTCCTTTGTGTCATTTAGAAACAAGTTTCCAGTAGAAAGAGAAAAATGTAAGGAAAAACATATTTAAGTGGGTTTACCCAGACCCCACTATAAATTGAAACTCATCCCTTATCCAAATCTGTCACTTCTTCTTCCTTAACATAAATTACATATTCAGTAATTCACTGATTTTAGCACTCCCATTTCTCCCAAGTTGTTGATGTAGCTCCAAAACTTTTGAAATCCAGGTCATAATATTTCTTACTTTTCTCCAAATACTTCTAGTTTCAAGTTTCTGCTGGCACAGATGAATGTGGTGCAAGCAAAGGGCTACTGCTCAGTAGAATCTGGTGGTGGTCCTGTCCCACTGATGGCCACGAAGGGAGTAGCCCTTGTGGAATGCTGTAACCTGCTCTGTACATACCTAGCTGCCTTCCAGCTGTGTGTTTTTGCTGCCATATTTACCAGTACACTGAGAGACTATTTATTATCCTGAGTGTTAATAGTCCTCTAAATTTTTTCCTACCTTTGTGCAGAAGGAGATCTTTTTTCAAGATTTCAGCATTTGAAGAAATGTATTTTCAGCATTTTCTACAATTCTTAAAAGGAGGGCAATTGTAAAAGGGCTTTTTTAGAGAAATGGTTTGTTCAATTTAAATTCGAAGATGTTTGTTTTCAAACTTTAAGAAGTGAAGTCTAAAACTGAGATATATTTTGGAGTGATATGGCTGTGGAAATACTGAAAGATAGACTCAACAGTTTTGGAATTGAATGTGCATTGACTAATTGTATTGCATTTTTTTCTCCTTTGGATGCTGACTCAGACTATTCTATCAGAAAATGTCCTTCCATATGAAAAATTTGTTGCTTGGTATCCATCAAATTGTTAACTCCCAAGCACTGAGAGGAGTTTGTGACTTAGAACTTCATAAATCATCAGACTGCCTTTGAAATCTGTACATTTTGACACACTTTTTAAGTCCACAAAATTTGTATTGTCAAACTGCTTGTCTCCAACTTTGAGATAGTTTATTTTATAGTTATATTTAATTATATTCTGAAGGTGTGGCGCTCATAATACCATGGGCATGGGATCAATGAAGTGAGCCACCAAATACTGAAGCTTTCAAAAGAATGGTAAAATACAGCAGTCCTTTGACTATTTTACATAAGACATCTCATCTAACAAATTATTTAATAGCATGTAGCTTGTCATATGTTCGTTCTTTCTAAAGCTTTTGAAAATATTACCTATTCCATTGTTTCCGCTTTATAGCGCTTAGGAGTTGTTGTCCAAAGCCAGGACACCAGGCCAGCTTCTGCAGAAGAAGAACAAAAAGTGGCCCAAATATTTTAATAACCAGTCTTTTTGATTTAATGCTCCTTCACCCAGGTTGTCTCCTTTCTGGGTGAACTCTGGTGATAAGTCAATAGATCATACAAAGCATGTATCTAGTGAATGTGTCTTCCTTTTAAGATCATAGAAAATTCAGACAGGGGCTCATTGTTACCATTTTAATTCTTTTTTTTTTTAATTGTTTACTGTATTTAAAAAAAGAAGAGGGAAGTTTGTTACAGACATTTGGTATTCAAAATTTGCAATCGAGATAGTGTTATTGTGACAAAAATTTGGAGTTTGATGGAGGGAGATAGTCTATTACTTCCTAAAATTGTTAAATCATGCTTATCTCATTCTTTACTTTATAAACTACTATTTAGGCCATTGATGATGTGCTTGAACTATGACATTTGAAATTAAAATCTGGTTTATTGTCTAGATACAGAATGTGAACCATCATCTTTCTAGTACTTGTTCATAACAGATGCTTGCAGGATAGGTGCGAACAAAATTAGCTGCACATAGAGTGAGTATTTCCCAGGTATACTCTGCTAGTTCTGCCCTCCATAGCTTTGGCTTTATTTACAGCCTTGGATAAGAATTTCAGCAGTGCTGTTTTTTAATCTGTAAATTTAAAAATTACCCTCAAATGCATGAAGCAGGTGGTATAAAATCTAGGTATAAAATGCTTTGGAAGTAGAACTTTTACTGCACTAGGTCAGGCAGGGTGATGTTTAATGTTGTCTTTTATCAGAAATTCAGTTTTGTCTTGAAGATGCATATTTCCTGAAATACTGATGGTTTATTTTATTTATTCATACCTTTCAAGTTTGGCTGCCTGTGATTAAGCTGAGTGTTTCCTAGTGGATTTATAAGGCATGTCTAAGTCTTCATCAAACATTTTCTATTGGCTTTTGAATAGACATCCAGTAAATCACAGAGGAACTATGACCAAATGTGTCTGGCACAGGGTTCTTCAGTGTATACTGAAAATTATTTTTAAAACTTCTGAAGAAAGAGAAAGAGTACAGTCAGCACAAAGCAAAGCATTCATTGAAAATACGTCTATACTCCTGAGCCAAACTGAGGTTTGTGTGTTGTTATGCCTTCTCCCATGTAATATTTTTGTGAAGAGTAATAAGATTAACAGGCTTTTATTTTCTCAAAAGTAGAAGTATCATTCATATTTTTCTATGCGCTAGGTAATATGTTGTTAAGCATTGTGATGTTATTGTTATTGATGTAAAATTGCTCTTGAGAGACTTAAAAAACTTTTTCATTTAATAAAAAAAAAAAAAAAGGAAAAATTGGCAATAGCAGTCATTGTGGTTTGTGATTAAAGAGTACACAAACAAACTGTAATTAAAGTGTGATTTTTCCTATAACACTGACCAAAGGGGACAATCATGATTAATGTGGAACTGACTGGTAGAAATATACTTGGTCAGGGTATTTTATGGTTTTATACTGAAAATCTTTAAGCAATGTTTGGAAATTCACCAATTATATGTATGTATATTTTGTCTTCTAGGGCATACAGGACGATTGTTAAAATCTCTGTGTTTCACCAGTCTATCATTTCTGCTGCTGCACATCATCTTTCAGATTACAATAAACAGTCTTGAAGCTGGAAAAACTATTGAACCTGGTTTTAACTGTGAGTAAAACATTTTAGTTTTTATTAGCGTTTTAAATGTCCAAATGCTTCAGTGGTTTGTAAGGTCAAGGGTAGATAAGAAGGCACTTAGCTCTGTGCTCCTGTGGGTTTGCAGCTTGCTCTTGTTTTCCAGCTTTTTACCTTAAGAATTACTGTTAGTAAGGCAGGAAGATTAGAAGAGTTTAAGAAACAAGAGAAATTTATATATAGCTATTTTATATATATATATATAAAAAACTATTTTTTTCCCACCAGAGATGCATTTTCTTTGAGTTTACCACTGACTATTGTATGTCTTCATCTTTTAGGCTTTCTCAAAATCTCCTCAGAACCTGAAGAAGCTACACATTTGTCATTAGATCATAATTCAGTGGATTAAGAGTAAAATGAGATAAAGTAACAAACCTCCCTCTACCCATGTATTATGCCCCTCTCTGGCATAACCCTCTTTAGTTTTTCATTTAATTTAACTTTACATATTGATTCCAAAACTTGTATTTCTAAACAGTATTTGTCTCTTTCTTGCCTGTGTTTATGGGAGGAAAGATTTTCAATTTTTCATTTATGTATAAGCTCTACTTAAAATATATTGCATGACATTTTGAATCTTCCTCTCTCAGGAAATGTTGTTCAATAATTCAGAAAGCAAACATTCTTTATTGTGCAGAAGTTAATTAAAATATCTATCCAGTGATTTAGATATGTAACCTCCAGGTAGAAACTATTTGTACTTGTCTTACTGTGCTTACATTTAACATTTAAACCTGTCAACTTACCTTTGATAAATGCCCATTTAATTTATCACAAGGTATGCTGCTGCCACTTGAGCAAACAGTTGTACTACAATTCAACACAAGAAACCTTATGTGAAGTAGAGGATTTGACTTAAAGTAACAAAATGCTAAGGAAACTTGAAATGAGCATTACCATTTCTCCTTTAACTCAAACAATTCCCTGAAGTAAAAGGCATAATTGTGTTCATAAAATACCAGTTTTACCTGGAATATCTTGGGCTTTGTTGGTTCAAATCAGGCCTTCAGAGTCTAAAAATATAATTTCTTCTTTTTTTTCAAAAATGTATATAATTCACTGAGTGAGCTGGATTAGTTGTTTTCCTATATGTGTTTAACATTTTTCTGACAAAGAATATGTAATTTTTAGTTACATTGGAGTAATTGCATCATCTAGACACCATTTGTATGAGTAGAGAGTTCCAAGACAGAGATGCGACCACTGACTTTTTCCTCCTTTTATGGTAGGAACCGGGGTCTACGGGGGGAATTAAAATAATTATTTCATCCTGGAGAGTCCACCCTTCAAGGTGAAATGTGCCATTTTTTACTGTTTATTCACAGCTGTTGAGTGTAAGAGCTCCTCTTCCAGCCACTGTTAGTAACGATCTCCTCACTTGGGGCCTGACAGAGCAGTGGGTATAGCTGCAGGAGTGCATTAAAGGTTATCAGATTGCTCTCTGACACTAAGGCCATTTGACATGACATCCCCACGCACTCACCGTTAAGCTCTTTTTGCCTCCTGAGAGCAAAGGGTGGTCTGAAGTTGCCCGCTGGGAATGTTATTTGTTCCAGAGGATCTCCCAAACTGTGCCCGAGTTGTATGGGAGAGAAGTTGGTTGACCAAAATTGTTCCAAGAGTTTTTAAACTGTTTAGCAACATAAAATACTCAGCTATTGAATGTCAGTGCCTGAATACTGAGTAAGCTGGCACCATTTAGTTTACTGGTATGGTTATAGTCAGTGAGATCCAGGTGAAGTTAATAAAAAGGGGAATCTGGTACTGGCATTATGGATGCCGACCCCCAAGGTGCTGAAGGAGAAGATAAAGTATAAATCCTGTTCTGAACGTAGGGGTTAGAAAAGGCCAAAGCATTTGCAAGATCAGGGAATGAGGTCAATTATTGTCATTTAATGGCACCTGAACTTAGATGGTACTGTATGGGTGAGGAGAAGACAGAATTCCCACTCCAGGAAGCACCTTGGTAGTACTTCTGCTTGTGACAATTTGGTGACACAGCCCCACTGCATTTCCTGTTCCCCAGCCGTATGAAGAGTGCTGTACAAAACTGACTGCAGCTGTGGGCTAAGCCGTAGCTGGAGAAATGACTGCACTTCGCCCATGGAGTCTGCACAGTGTTATGATCTCTGCATTTTAGACTTTCTGTTAATGTTTATCCAACTCTTTTTGCTCAATAAGAAGTTCAGAAGTGTAGACTGCATGACTGATGTGTTCTGTTTCTCTATGCAGACCCAGATCCACTATTAATAAAACATTTTTTTACAGCTACGATCTTTTCTGATGCTTATCATTAGGAAATTTTTCTTCCATTAGTCAAAATATCCTGTCTTCATCCTTCAGCCTGATGTGGAAATGAAGAAAAACTTTCCATTAGTCTTTATGGTTACCCATTTTGTATTTGAAGGCTGCAGTCATATTTGTTGTATGTACTCTTTTCTCTCATTCTCTTCTATTTACACAACCTCAGCCCCTTCAAACTTTCCTCATGCATCACATTTTCTAGGAAGGAGATTATTCTTACTGTTGTTGGTCAACTTCAGTTTTCTCCAAGTATTTCAGGTATTTCTTGAAGCTCAGTTTCCAAAGCTGGGCACTATTTCAGCTGAGAATTTAGTAGCATATACTGAAATGTAACGATTACCCAAGTGTCTGCAAGTCACACTCCCTATTTATGAATTACTGTATGGTACTTTCTGCAATGGTCTCACACTTTTTATCTGTGATTCACTGAAACCCACAAATCCTTTTCTTCAAAACAGACCATTATTTTCAGTCCCGTATTTATGTAGATAAGTATTCTTACAGTATAGTGGAAGTTTATGTTTGCCCATTTTTTTTCCAGAATAGTTTTGTTTATCAAGATTGTTCTATCTCCTTGTTTGCTAGTGTCTTCTCTTATAGAGGCCTTCTGCAAGTACACTTTTAAAGGGTTTTGGATAAATAAATTTTTCGTTTTTCCTTTAGATTTAATATTTGTTTTGATTTTGCTGAATTGTAGTTTTTCCCCAAGTTTAAGTAAGTTAAACCATAAAGGGATCTAGTGGACGTTTTGACAGGACCCCTCTTAATTATCTGCCAAAGGTCTTGGGAGTCTTGAAAGGTCCTCACTCACTGGATACCAGACGTTGTTATTCCAATTTACAAAAAGGGCATTAGGGAAGACCCAGGAATCTACAGACCTGTTATTCTAACCTCAGTTCCTGAAAAAAATGTATGCAAAAGATTATACTAGGTACTACCGAAAGGCATTTAAAAGGCAATGCAATCATCAGGCATGGTCAACACAGGTTCACAAAGGGCACTTCCTGTTTACCAGATTTGATATCCTTCCATGGTAAAGTCACCTGCCCAGTGGATGAAGGGAAGGTGGTGGATGTGTTTTTCCTGGATTTTAGTAAGGCTTTGGATACTGTTCTGGATACAAATTGTCCAGTAGGTTCAAGATGTGCTTGGTTGACAAATTGGCTGAAGGGCAGGGCTCAAAGGGTTGTGGGGAATGGGGCCACAGGACCCTCAGGGCTCAGTTCTAGGGCCAGTCCTGTTCAGTGTATTTATCACCAATCTGGATGCAGGAGTTGAATGCACCATTAGCAAGTTTGATACAAACAATGATCAAAGTGGGAGGTGTTGTCTGGGACAAGATGCCTTGCAGAGGCCTTTGTGTAGTTAATCTAACTCCTGGAAATTTCAGAAATAGGTGAGGGGGAGGATACCTTTGTCTTCAACTTCTATAGGTTTGTTTGTCTCAGTATTTTCAAATGCCAGTTTTCTTAATCAAAAGATCATTTTCTGGTTTTCGTTTTTCTTTTCACACTGCTGTATTAAAGCCTCTGATAATATTTTCATTTTGGTAACAGAAACACTTGAAAAATGTTTTAATTAGAGGTGTGATACTGACTATCACCTCTTAAACCTTATACAGTTATAGTTTCATTTTGGAAGTGAAGAACAACCATCCCTTTATCTGTTATATCTAGAAGCCGTTTTATTTGGGCCATCTGCAGACACAAACCAACCATGTAGAATTTCAGGTTCCTTTCAAAATATTCTGCTCTTATCCTGGACTTACGTAATTCAAAATCAACTGATAGTTAGTGTTTGGGATAATTCCTGGAATGTTTAACTTCTTTGGTTTGTTATCTTTTTCATCCCCTTCCTCCTTTAGGGTTCATATACCTTCTCTTTCAGGATGGCTACAAAATGCTACAGCGTTCTCTAAATTATGTTGGCATGTTGATAGAAGTGTTTAAAAATGTTTGGCCCCAGAAAGTTCTTGTTTCTTAAGGGCCTTGTGAGTATTGCCTAGCACTAATAAAATGTTGCTGTTAGTAGTCTTTATTTAGCTTAATGAAAGATTTCTGGTTAGCCACAACTTCAGTGTGTGGAACTAACATTGAATACCTCCCAGATAGTTTCTTTTTTAAATCAGAGTTCATCTAGAAAGGAAAAGAATAAATACAGAAAGGGTGAGCTGGGCTAATCTTAAGCCATCAAGAGCTACAAGCAATCAGTCTTTTTTCACTGATGATATCTCCATAAAATAGAGAATCTGATTTTGAAATGTAACAGTATTCATGCAGGAATAGAATTTCTTTATTTAAAGTTTGTATGTCTGATGGGATAAAATTCTAATTATTGGATTAGGTAACATCTTTTGAATACAAAATCTGTGAGACGGGCAACTGTTAGATCACGAGGTAATAGTTGCATTCTCCAGTATGCGCAGTATAGTTCTTTCCTAGGACTAGTTTTAAACACTTTTAAAAATGGCAATACCACCAGCAGGAATGTTTTCCACAATGCTAATTTTAAACTTTACTTCCAATACATTAGTGCAATTATTCTTCATCATAATACTCTGTAAGTGTACACTCTCTAAGTGTATCTTCTTGTGTTTAGTCAGCCTTTAAAATAAGTCTGGTTTCTTTTTTTCTTAATTGTAGTGATGTTCATCCATTTCTTATTTTGTGCTCCTCTCTCTTGGTCTTGACTTCAGTGAATGGATCTACTGAAATGCTTATTCCCCAGAACAGTATTTTTGTTCATGAGGAATGCAATTTAGAATACTTCAACTACTCACTAATTAAGTTTGTAGTCGATGTTTGTTAGAATACCAAAAAGAGCATTTAAGCTATTTCTGGATATTTTTCTTATACATCACATAAAGGAACTGATGGAATTGAAACATATACCTTTAAATCCTTCTACAGACTTTCTATGAATCTTTACATTTGTTTACTCTGCCTTCTTTGAGTGATTTATTTACAAAATGCTTATGTGTAGAAAAAGGGAGAATAGATTTAAAGCACCAAGTTGCCTAGATAGCTTCTCTGTTAGATCATGGGAACTAAAATCAGATAATTCTCTGTCCCTAGTATGCCATGGTGAATGTCAAACAAATGCATGCCACCATTGTGGAATCATAATAACTTTCTGCTTTAGATAAATTTTGAAATGATTTCTTGGCTTAAAAGACCATCCTGTGTTTGCATTACTACCAGCATGTCCCTGAGGTATTTGGTTATATTAGGAAGCAGCAATACTCAGTACAAATAAATTATATTTCACCATTTATTGAAAGCTCAGACTCAGCACTGAAGCTGACCTTTCATAAGAATGAATAATTACTCTTTCCTGTATACCTGGTGAGATTTCATGTCTTTTATACCCTCCTGAGTATGCTTTTAAGGTTGTGCTGATTTTTTCAAGTACTGCATTGGCAAAGGTTGTTGTTTATTGTTGGGTTAATTAACTCACTGGAAATAAAGATGCTGGTTTTATTTATAAAGGCAAAAAAGTTTAAAAGATTTCATACAGAGTTTCATATTTCTATTTCAAAGGTAGGTTGCAGATGCATGCCAGTCTTTCAAATACCATGACTTAGTGGCCCAACTCCTGCCAGGAGTCTGAGTGTACCTCATGGCCCCTTGTTGACTGTTTTGACACATCATTTCATGGGAGATTGCCTTAAAAACACATATTTTGAAAATACTGGAAATTTGAAATACTATTTTATGAAAACAAATTCTGATAATTTCCTGACTGCTAGTTGTCTTGATAAATTTGAAAACTTTGGTTTCAAAAATATTGCTTCATATGAAGTGAAATTATTCTAAATGGCATTAAGAAAACTGGTAAGTTTATTGTTAGAAGCTTCTGAGCAGACATCATGGCAAAGTAAGCATTTTGATACTGTAAAAGTCACTATGTCCTCTCCAATGGTTCTGCTTACCAAAATCGAAGCTAACAGTAAGCTTCATTAAGAGTGCTCAAGCACTTGCACCCCAGGCAAAACAGCTCGTTCTTTCCTAACGAACACATCCATTTCTCAACCAGACAAATGCTCAAGGTGCTTTCCAAACTGGTTTAATTGCAAATTCATGAGATCTTCAGTCACCTCAATTGTAGGAGCATCATACGCTTTCTTTTTTGCGTAGTGAAATCTATATTCCAACGTTTTTCCATTTACAGTGGACCTTGCCTTGCAGAACATCTACATTTTAATTGTATTTTTGTGTGTCAGCTCAAAGGTTATAATCTTGGCCAAAATCCAAGCAGAAAATAATGCCTTTAAACATCTAAGAAACAGTTCACTCTGTCATCACAGAAGACATCAGATTGTACTTGTGTGGTTTCTGTACAATTGGCAAGAGAAGAAGGTTCAGAAATGAACTTGCATTTCAAGAACAACTGTGGAATATCCGGTATAGCAAAATTTTTATCGGATGAAACAACCACCTGAAGCACTGCAGAAGAATCAGAGTAACCTTTAATTGAGGGGATATATATTTTAAACTTGACATTATCTAAGCCTGGGATGTCTATTACAGCAAATACAGTACAAATTTAGTCTAGATTTTTAGCTAGACAAGTTCCAGAATGGTGAGTGGTGCCTCAGTGGGGAAAAACAAATTTTACACCAATATTTTAATGGAAGAGATTATACAGATTCTGTATGCTGTCAAGCAAGTCTGATAATACTAAACTCCATAACATAAAAGTCTATTTTTAATGGAATTTAGATGCCTCCATATTTCTGAAGTCCTGGACTACAGTTGTTATTAATTGTTAAATCAGTACAGACAGCCAGTTACCTGGAAAGACTATTTGTTCAGGTTTTATGAGATATCAGTGTTTTGATTTAACCCGAGATGGCAGCTAAGTACCACACAGCTGCTTGCTCCCCCTACCTCACAGTGGGATGGGGAGGAGAATCAGGAAAAAAAAAAGTAAGAAAAAGCTCAAAGCTTATGGGTTGAAGTAAAAACAGCTTAATAATTTAAAGTAAGTAAAATGCTACTACTGCTGCTTTTACTAATTTTACTGGAAAAAAAAAAAAAGAAAAAAGAAAAATGTAACTCAGGACACACAAGTGACGCACACAAAACAGAATTGCTCATCACCTGCTGACCCACGTTCGGCCTGTCCCTGAGCAGCAAACAGTCCCTTCCAGCCAAGTCCCCAGATTAGATACTGGGCAGGACATGCTAGGGTATGGAATATCCCTTTGGTCAGTTTGGGTCAGCTGTCCTGGCCATGCTCCCTCCCAGCTTCTTGTGGACCTGCTTCACTGGCAGAGCATGAGACACTGGAAGGTCCTTGATTTAGGGTAAGCACTGCTTAGCAACTACCATAACATCAGTGTGTTATCAACATTATTCTCATAATAAACCCAAAACACAGCACTAGTACCAGCTACTAGGAAGGAAGTTAACTCTATCCCAGCAAAACTAGGACAGTCAGTCACTTCTTGTGTTTTGGCTTTGTGGTATGCCCTCACCAAACTGTGTGAAGCTTTATTGCTTATATTACTAGCAGGATACTAAAGCCTGAGCACATGAGAAGCTGAAAATGTTTCCAGAATGCGGGTTAATAGAATTTTTTAAAAATCAAAGCTAACTGTGAAAACTTCTTTATTGAAAGTCAATATATGGATATTGCCCTTCTTCTCCAAAGCAGTTAAGACTGTCTCTTGGTGATACCTACATCTGCTCAGTACCATGTGGATTGAAAAAACCACCTTCTTTGACTTAGCTTGTAAATTCCTCTAAGAAGAAGCTTTTCCTCTTCGTTGTTTGTACCCCACAACCTGCAGCAGGAGTTGGCTGGGTGGCTGGGGGCTTATGGAGATACCACAGTTTGCAGAATAATGAGAATAGGATTTCTTCAGAGCTTCCCTATCAGCCACTATGCCTGCAGAATAATGAGCTAAAAAGCAGTGAATGGCCATTTGTCCAGATCTCTACTGAGAGACAGAAAATTCAGCACAGATTAATACAAGTGGTGCATACATGGATTGAAGTAGAGCTGAAGCGCCTGTTATTCTATTTCACATGGCAAGTACTTCTGAAAACCTAAGACGTGACAGAAAGGCAGGAGACATGACTTTAAGGCAATAATAGTTCCTATCACGGTCTGGTTTCATCATGTGCTGTTTCTTATATAGGTGATGTGCAGTGTCTCAGTCAAGAAACTTCTCTATGGAGTCATGAAGAGCTTGTGACTAAAAATACAGCTTAGCTGTAAAAACTGCAGTGAGATCCAGATGTGGTGGCACAAATATGGTCATTATATTGGGTCCTAGGAAGGTGTGTGGTTGTTCAGTATTACCAGTGGCCATTTCTGACTGTCACTTCAGTGTTTCCAAGAGTCAAGAATGTTTAACATGTGGAACACATCCACTTGCCTACTTTTAATTAGTCAAAGGTGTTAGCATGCCTTTTTTGTCTCAACAGAAACTTGCAACAATAGCTTATTCTACACATGAAAGTTAATTTTCCTTTAATTCGGTACACATTGGATGTCAACATTTCTTTGACACTTTCCATTCAGCTTTATGTAGCCAGGAAATTTATGGCTGGGGAAACAAAAGCTTCTGTAATTGCTTCTTAGGCATGTATGATAAGTCCTGCTTAATTTCCTGCTTGGTGTTACTGCTTAGAAGTTTGGAAAGTTAGTGTTCTTGTACTTATGGACTCTTTATTTCTGGACTCACAAGCTGCCATGTGAAAACAGACCAATATTTTAGAGACTCACTTTGAGGCATGATACATAACTCCTTTGTGTAATATATGTGGTTCTTCTGTAATAATGTGTAATTATTATGTGTAATGTATAATTATTATTAATGTGAGTAATAACATACTCACTTATGTTCCACCGTTCAAGAGAGTCTGAAGTAGGAGATGATCCTTCTCACTGCCACTCACAGCTTGTGCTTTTGACAGTCAGAATCAGATTGGAGAGAAGACCTGGGAAACTGCTGGGTGGCCCATGGGGCTGTACAGCTTCTTTCTGAAGTTAGTGGACTTCGGAAGGTATTCCCAAGGAAGCACCCAGTGTACCTGTGATGCAAACTGGGACAGTTCTCTTTTTAGTGTCCCACTTGTGGCTAGGATGAGTGCAGGGTAGTAGAGTAGAAGTGTGACCATCACTGTCAGCTTGTTTTAGGGCTTTCTGTAGGAGAGATAGAGCAGCTGTTTTTTGTCTTTCTGTCATCTTGAACAAGCAGAATGGGCAAACACAAGGAAGAAATCAAAGCCAGCTGTGAAGAAGGCACTCAATAAAACTTGAATACGCGAGACTAGAGCGGAATGTATGTGTGAAGGAAATAAAAGCAGAAGAGAGTAACTGTTTGTTGATTTGTACTCGGGGTTAGTGCTGTTAGTAAATTAAGAAGCATATGTGCAGAGGAGCCTTCTATGTTTTTGTAAGTAGCCACTCTCTTATCCTGGTCCTCTGGTTATATGTTTAACATTGGTATGACAAACTTTATCAGACAGTGTACATTGCCAACTGCTTTTAAGTTCCAAGTTACTACAAAACCTGTTTTCCATATTGTGAAAAGTTCTTGGACACCAGCAAAATCAGAAACAGGCTGCTCAGATGGTTACAGTGAAAAAAACTTGCCTATGGGGTCAGATCCTTACTCTGACCCCAGATTATCATGGCTCATTGGCAGAGTTTGGCTGTAGCAGAATGGGGTATGTAAGCACAGCACTACAGTGCTTTAGCAACCAGCATCTCTGGGCTGGTGTAGGGACCATGCTGAAATGTTCCCTTGTTGATCATTCAAATCACTGTAACATAAATATTTTACTGGGGAGTCTTACTGGAGAATTACTATTGAGGAGTAGGAAACGATATATTTGTGTGTTGGACACTGTTTAGACAAATACTTTCCACTGAGAATAAATATTTCACTTTATTTCTGAGGATCTGTCTCTTCTGTTTGGCTGTTTACATCATTATGGATTGCTCTTCATCACATAATCATGTTGAGTATTTTTTGAAAACCTGATTCGTTAGTGTCATGCTGTGAGCCTTTGCATGTGCTTGCACCCCCATTGCAAGTTTGTGAGGGGTTGGTCCCTGGCTCAGAGCCCTTGGGCTTGATCCTCCTGCATCTCTTGGTGATTGATGTCAGCAGAGTGACCTCTGTCTCAGCTGGGAAGCAAACAGCAAATCTGAGTTGAGATGATGACAGCTGCTCACCGCAGCCACTCTGCCATGGCTGGACTACTGGCTGGGCATCTCAGCTGCAAGGACAGGTGAGCTGTTGTGTCTGGGGGTGGCAGCTCTGATGGGCCATTCCTGGCAGTACAGCACCCCAGTGGGTGGGCTTCCCTGGGCAGTGTGGGCTGGAGGCTGCTCTGGAAAAAAAACAAAGTCTTGCGTCAAGGTTAACCTTGAATTGAAAGAGCTGAGTTTACTGAGTCCTTCATGGAAGCTGTGATGTAAAACAAATCACCCTGTAAAACAAAGCAAAAGGTGTCACTCACATAAATATGGCTTGGAGCTGTCAGGAAAAAAAGTGTTTTCTGCATGGGGTTGGACTTGAAATACTTTGGTGGGCTGTCCTGCATCAGTGTGTTAGAACAAAGTCTTAAACCTGGGTCAAATACAATCAGAACTTGCATACTTTGAGTTTACTTCCAAATGGAAAGTCTGTCTTTAGATTCCCTCCAAGCTCTGCCAGATATACAAGCCTAAATCACTAACCACACAGGATGCCAGAAAGTGCTGTACCTTACACCTTTTGCATAAACAATGTGCAGCACATCTGTCATGCTTACTCTTAACACAGAGCAAAATAATTAAGAGCAATTCCATAACACTCACAAAGGGTGAAATTTTTGGAAATTTTTTTACATCTTTGGAAGGAGCAGAACTCTGAATTTTGAAGGGTAGACTTGATTTCCAAAGTCATAAACATCCCTCTTTTGTTTCATTTCAACTCTTGCATTTTTCCTGATATCTAGGTCTGGAACATATACATACCTGGATCCATGTATACTGTGTTTACTGCTGACTTTTATCCTACTACATTTCTTTAGGGACTTGTTTAAAGCAATCAAGAAACTGAATTTCGGAGATGTTATAGTCATCACCTAGACTAAAACCAGAAAGATTTTCATGGCATCAGTGAAAGGTGTAGTAAAAGAAAAATATTCCATGAAAAAACTGTAATCCTATTTTTGTGTGTCTAGAAATAGGGAGAGGAGAACACAGTATCTTTCAAAGTGATAAAGTGAATGAACTTGATTTTCAGCTGTCATCAGATATCACTGATGCAGATTTTAAAACTGAAAACAAGTTAAACACAGTTTTCACACTGAAGTAGTGTGAAACACTCAAAAGCATGCACTCCAGCCAGTGGCTGTCAAAAGCTTTACCGAGCTTTTGGGGTGTAGAACAGTGAATGGAAGTAGTTCCTGAAGGAAGTCAGGAGTAATGTAGTTCAGAGTACGTTAATTAGTAATTAATACCTGCATAATTGTATATTTAAGTACATAGTCCTGCATTTTAAAAGAAGATAGCCAGCCCCCGATACAGAGGACACAGTGACAAGAACTGGTAGTGTTTTATGCTCTTTTGTTCATTTATCACCTTACCTGCAGTAACTATGGTCAAAAAATAAATAGCAAATAGTTTTTCATGGTAGCACACAAGTTATTTTTGGCACACAAATTTAGCATGTTGAAATGCAAAAGGATGATTTTTAACTCATCCTTTAGAGCCAGCAGAGTTTGACCTCGTCATTGGATTGCATTCATATGGTTTGTTGGTGATGCCACAGTTGGCTGCATAGCAGGTTCCAGGAAATCCCTGCTTTTTCTAGACCCCACAAGTTTGTCTGCAAATAATGTAATATTTCATGAGAACTTGTGATCTTACCTTCACTGTAGACTTGTCAAAAGACTCAGTTTACAACTAGAATAGGCTCCATTGTAGAGTCTAGCAAACTACCATAATTCTTAAAAATACAGTCCTTAATTTATAGGATTAAAATTCAGTTTGGCACTGGATTTTAATCCTACAAAACTCTTACATATACCTGGAGGGTGTGATGGTCTAGTGGTAATTAAATGCAGTTGCACTGTAAAACTCTTGGAATTGCAAAGACATACTGGTGAAAGTCCTATAAGCGCCATCCCTGGAAGAGTTAAAAAAACCCAAGTGGATATGGCACTTGAGATGTGGTTTAGTGGTGAACATGGTGGCAGTGCTGGGTTGATGGTTGGACTTGGTAATCTTAGAGGTCTTTTCTAACCTTATTGATTCTATGAATCTGTGATTCTGTGGTATTCCAGACAAATATGGCAAGAATAAAAAATAATTGGATCTGATGCTGTTGTGCTGGCAACAATTCCAGCTTCATAAAACTTATTGGTCTCCCCGTTCTCATTATTTCAGAGATGAATATTTACACGGTTATCCTTATTCTTGGCTATCTGATGTTTCATGTTTGACTAAGAGTAAAGTACAAGACTGGCAGAAACACTAACAATCAGTGCTGTGTGAAGGGGACAAGAGATGCCTTTTAAACTGCTATCAGATTGTGCTCAGTTTGTTTATATAAACACACATGCACATTTTCATCTTGAGGGGCCTCATTCATTAAAGCAGGAACTTTTTTGTGATTATTAAGTTTTAGCACTGCACAGCAACCTGTACAATTTCAGGAGTCAGGCTGATTGAATTACCCAATTAGACAACCTTGCTAAGTGGGGGAAGAGGACATTTCAGCACTGTTTTTTCAATAATAAAATTCCATGAAATTGTCCAAGGTTTAGAAAGCTGTAAGTACCAATGAGGAAGGAAAATGTGCTCTAGAGGTAAATGGTGTAGAACCTCAACTTCGTTGACTCCAAATAGGGGGCTTCCAAAAACGTGTGTAGATCAGGAAGGTTACAGCGGACATAATACTTTGAGATCTAACAAAAAAACCCCAAAAATCCCAAAAAAACCCCAACCCCCCCCCCCCCCCCAAAAAAAAAAACCCCACCCAAAACCAAACCAAACCAAAAAGCCAGGGTCTTTATTATCAAAATGGAAATAATGTTAGTATTGTTACCCACAGTGCACAGATTGGTCACACAGTAAATAACTGTTTTCTGCAGAATGGAGATAGTGAGCAAGAGAGATTTGTTGAACTTGCACTTCTTGGTCAGATGCTCAGGAAATACACAGGAGGAGTGGATCCATGACAGCAGAGGGGCAGGTCAGCACATAGACATGGATGTTCAGAGTCCATAGTGGACTTGCTTTTCTGAAGTGCCTGAGGCTGCTACTCATGTAGTTGTTGCCTCGGCAAGATTTGGAGCAGGGAGTCAACATATATAAATATTTTTTTAGCCACAGCACTGAATTAAACAAAACCTTCAATTTCCAGTACTACTTCTAAGTGTCGTTAAGAATTTTATGCAACTTTTAAATGAAAACTTCTGGGAATTGGCAGAGATCAGGTTTGTCTTGCTGGCATGTAGATGTGAGCCATGGTTCTGCCCGGCGTAGCATTTCTACAGCCATGCAGGACTGGACCCCTCTTCTGCTACCATACTCTCATCATATCATAATTTTATGAAGGCTTCTAACCAAAATAAATTCCAGGTCATGAAACTTCACTGCCTTGAGAGTGAAATACCACCTGTTCATTACAATCCTATTCTCTCAACAGCCTTTCTACAAGTTAGATTATACAACACCTATGAAACATGAATTTTGGAATTGTTTTTATGACTTTTCATATCCCCACTGAAACATTGTCAGAATTCTCTCATATATGATAAAAAGGAAAATCTTGAGCAAGGAAGTTCACAGGCTACATATCCACATAAAACAAAGCTGGAATGCTGATAGAGTTCCATGAACATCTGGAAAAAGTAAAGGATGGGTTTCCATATCTATTCTATGTCATTCTGGATAACAGTAAGAAAATGATATCACATTTCCCTTCATAGTTCACAGTTCCTATCACTTTTTTTTTTTTTTAGCTATAGTAAAGAGTGAAAAGTTCCATAACAGCAGCTGCAGGAATTGACAATAAATATTGTATTTTATTGGTGCCTGATCAGAAGGCAAAAATCAACTTCTGTGTTTTACTATGTAATTTTCTCAGAAAAAAGCAGATTTTATGTTTCAGGTAGTGGCAGGTCTTGATTTCAGACACTTCTCAAAACTTCATTGAAATATCAGGTTTTTTATATTGGAAATACTGAGTGCCAACAACATAAAATTCACTTATTTTATTCCTCTTCGCAAAAGTTAAATTTTGTTGTACAGTAACACAGTTAATGTAAATACCATTAAATATTTACACTTTACTGGGGTATTAATTTATGTAAAGAATATTTAATTTAAAATAAATATTTCATTAGCGCTGATTGACATGTCCAGGAAGTCATAAAAGTGATGCTGTATGTATCATTGGTGGTGGTACAGCAACACACTGCAATGGTGTACCATTAGTGCTGGCTTAAAGAGAGAGAGCTGCCTACAGAGTACCTCCCTGTTTCCTAAAAACATTACATTTTTCCTTTCTTTTCCTCTTAAATCTTTTACATATATAGCAGCAGTTCTCTTTTACATGGGCAGGTAGAAGGTGCATTATTTGGCTGTTCTATGGAGTGGGATGCAAGGCTTAGCCGGGTGTCTGCCCACATTCTGCAAGGAGCATTACCAAAAGCAATCACAGAACCTTGCTTTCTGTTCTCACTTGAGAAAAAGTATAAGACCTAGTTCTGAGAATAAATAAAGGTTAAATATGTGGCGTACATGACATTATGCTAGGTCTCCTAGGATTTGTCAATAGGATTTTGATATTTAAGATAAAAGAAAAATGTACCAGATTATGGAAAATGGGATAAATATTTCTCACGTGCTCTGCTTCCCTTCCCTCTCTGTCTTCTACATGTGACACAGTGACTGCATTCATCTCTAAAACTTTCACTGTTTTGTTCTCTTTTCTGAGTTAGGACCACTGCCAAAGTGATCTCATGTTTATGGAGGGTTTTTTTTTGTTTATGTTACTGTTTGTGGTACAAATAGCTACTTTCACCTTGGAGTTGTACCTTTTTTGGCTGTATTTGATTCTGAGGTAGTATCTTCTATATTTGGGTCAATGACCACAAAATTTGGCTTTTGTAATTTTCTATTAATATTAATAAAACCCATCCCCCTAGCATATGGGATGCAGAAGACACTGTTCAGCAAGCTGTTATAAATCTCAAAAAGGTTTATGAGCTGAAAAATTTGAGTTTGGAGAGGGGAATGTAGACTCTGCAATTTCCAAATGCTGATGCTAAATCCATTCAGATGTAAATCAAACCCATCAGGAGCACTCTGCTCTTTAGATACTTTATCCTAACTTGTGTTTGCTCATTATTCCTTCCTCAGTTGGAGGTTGTATATGAAAGTTGTTAAAATGAAATAAATAATGTATTCCTATGAAGAAGATTAGTATATTTTGGAACTCAGAAATGGAAAAAAGTTAGGTAATATTTCAGCATAAATAACAATGTGAGTAAGGGTTTTTTTTTTTTGGTTTGAAATTCTTAGTCCAGGATGTGGATAGTTAGGTCATAATCTCTCTGGATATTTCTCGGTGTTTGGCTAGGCTTTGAATGATGCCTCTGACTGGAAATCTTGTGCTTCTTTGTGTAGAGTAGAGCCAAATAATCATGGCTTTGAAATGAACAGAGTTCACATATGTTTACATATGTTCACATGTATTTAATGTTTTCTTATGTTCACATACATTTCACCTGGACATTTGTTTTAATTGGTGTGACAGTATCCCACCTGTTGCTTCTCTTTTAAACTTCATTATATTTGTTGCACACTGAGAGTCCCTTATGTTAGAAGCATTTGTGTGGCTCCATCTACCCTTTGCTATTTTGGGAGACCTCTGTGACTGGTCTGTCTCTGCTGTTGCTCAGTCTTGGGAATTTAATGTTGCTTTTCTGATAAAACATTGGCATTCAGCCAAGATATACCTATTTGTAATTCTGGTTCTTGGGGTTTGTGACAATTCAGCTTCCTTGCTATCAGGCCTTTGCTGATATCTGCAGTACCTGTATGGAAGTTCTAAAACACTGTATCCTCTGTGTAAACACAAAGATGAGGTTGAAATGTCTCCTCAAATAACTTATTGAAATCATTATTAGAAGGTTTCTTCTATCAGAGTGATAGCTAAACTCTGTTCAAATGCAAAAGTCTGATATCATCTTACACAAATGACATAAAGAAGGACCAGGATCAGGTCTTATGTCATTATCCCAGCTCATTAGATCTTAGACTAGATTTTGTCAGCAAATGTAACCATGGCTGTGCAGACACGTCCAAGTGATGGAGGAACACATTCAGTTCAAGATTGATGTGCTTTGACCGTGGGGAGTTAAAGCTCCTTGGTGCGCAAGAGATTGAGCAGTTGCCGGGATACAAAGAAAGTTTTCGAGTTTCCTTGCATAGACAACTTTTTCATATTGTGGTCTACCAACCACCTACCTTTGAGCAAATCTTGCCTGACAGCCCTTGGCAGGAAAATTTTCTGCATGTGAGTGTTTATTTCTTACTAAAACAAAGTTAATGAGCCAGTGATCTACTTTCTAACCTGTTTTCTTACCCTGATGCTTCTACTGGTCCCTGCAGGAGCAGATTTCAGAGAGCTATCTCAGGGGCCTTCTTGGAGACCTCCTCCTCAATTTATCATGTCCTGATTCTCTGTATTGCTCAGTGGTTGTTTTCTAGTGGAAAGTACAGTATTTCACCAGTGCAAAAGTCTAATAGGAAGTAAGACTCCAAAAGACTTATGGTGATACATAAAAAAATCAAGCAGTAGGGTACCAATTATGTAAACATTTAATGACTTGAATAAACATTATAGAGTTTTATCTGAAATATGTATCTACCTGCAGATGGTCTCAGCTGTGGATCTAATATGCTTCTGGTGTAGATTCTGCTTGTTCCTAAACAGGAGCTTCCTCTTTCACCAGGGTCGTTTTACAGTTCCTCAGTAAAGGCCATGGATTGTCCTTTCTCAGCTTATTTGGCTTTTACTGGGTACAGACCTTGACAGAGGAGTGTTTTCCACATCCGTGTTCATTCACTGTAGGCAGTGTGGTGACAGATGTAAGAGGATGTACAGAGTACATCGGGATCTGTTTCCTTTTCTATCTGTAAAATCACTTCCTTTTGTGTAATATTATACTGTTATCACTACTTGTCATTTAATGTAATTTTCTAAACTGGCCAATTGCTTTATTTGTGTGCCAAACATAAGGCAACCTCCACTGGCAGATGGCATTCATTAGCTGCATCTATGTCCGATTAGCCCAACATATCTTCACATGGTGTATTGGGGTTTCTTCTGAAGTGCATTTCCTCTTGCAGTGACAAATGTATCCTGTGTACACCCTCCCTCATCCTTTGGCTTGTTGCAGTAATGGGATACCTTATTTTTCTCCCTTTGCTTGCATTTCTACCTAGGATTCCTGTTTCCTGCTTCCTGAGATCAGCAAGAGGTCTCCCAACATGAACACTTCTCGCAGAAATGCAAATGCTATTGCTAGCCTGTTTGTCACATAAACATTCGACCTGAGTATTTTTGTGGCCCCTTTCTATTGACACTGAAAGAATCTCTTGAAAATAAAATAAATAAAACGGTGTTTAGTCTCATAGTCTTATAGTCCAGATACCACTACTTGGCAAATCCACTCTTCTCCCAGGGGCTCACTCCAAAGTCTCTGAGGACATTTCCAATGTTTTAGGCAGATACAGAGCTTCTAAATGTCAGGTTTCAAGGCACTTGGAAACAGCAGTGAAACAATTTCTCTTCTTCAGTGACTTCCAGTACTAATGGGGGAAATAGCATGGGCAGAGGGAGAGATGTGATATGCGGTAAATCAAGAAGTCATTACTTGTTAATTTTCTCACTTTAGACAAGATTTGAGCTCCTGGAGGAGCTTCTCCAGGACATGGACATCATCCACATCTATTCTGTTAGGCCAGCTTCAAAGAGGAAAGAATAAGAGAGAAGATTTGAGAAATGTGTGCATTTGTTGGGCCTGATACAAGAGGAAATGGACAGTGTCTCTGTCCCTTATGAGCTACGAAAAGAGAAACTTCCTCCCATCTGAGGAAAAATGAGAACCTGCAGAAGCACTTCACTGAGTGTCACGATTCAGTGTTGTGTCCCAGCTCAATATAGCCTACAGCCTCCTTTTCTCTTAGCCTTTCCTGATATACTGAACTTTAGCATTTCCTCCAGCTTTTGTATCCTGTCTGGATTGCATTTTTCAAGGCAATCACTGTGTACTTTTGTGTTTTTACACAGCCCTCAGCTCAGCTGGATCCTACCGTTTCCTGGCCCTTAGACAGTGCTGGTGCCAGCAAATCTCCCAGGAAAGATAATTTTCTTGAATTTAGAAAGAAAATTGAGAGAATTGAGTTCTTGGCATAGGAATGCACAAAACATGAGATATCTTAAGAGCAACGGTTTAGATCTCTGATGAGCTGGTTCATAAATCAAAGTGCAGAATTTGTTTCTTGGCTTCCTTTTGACATGTGAGATGGCAACACATTAAAGCGACTCTTTATTTTCCTTTTAATACTTTTAATTTTTCATTGTCTCCTGTGAAATTCAGTATTTGTATTGGTTTAATGCATACTTTTCAGTGTACAATGTAATAGGAAGTTACATGCAGCTCTCAAAGCTAAGAGATAATTCTGCTTGCAGCTCCCACATCACTCCGAGGAAACTGCTTAGAGCAGCTGTGCAAGAGATAAAGCCCTGAATTATTTAACAGGATTTAAAAAAAAAACCCTAATCTCCAGTGTCAGCCCATCTCTGTTTCGCTGCCAAAAGAGAGCTAGTAGGAGGTCGGGCTGTCTAGCATCTTTCAGGGTCCTTAGTTCATGTGCAAAAACCTATCAACCCCAAGTCGCTTGTTTGCGCCAGGTTTTTCTGTACAGAGGCTATTATTTGTACAGGCTATTATTTTTGACACAGTGTATGTATTTATTTCTTCACTGTGGTGTAGAAAAGAAGCCATTCGTTATTCCAGGTTGAGGTTTGACCCCCTCAGAGGAATCCCTTGAGCTGGCTTGTTGCATTTGTTCTCATCTGGCAGCTTCCAGCCTCGCCCTGTGACTTTTGTTGCCTGGAGGCTGGCTGCTGCAGCCGGACAGCTCCTGCTGGACACTCTGCTTTTAGGACTGGTGCCGTGATGCAGGGAAGCTGGATTCAGTAGGGTCACATTAGGAGTTAAGATATGATTTGTCCCCCTGGTTTTGGCGTGACTCACATTAAGTAGATAATTAGAACCTCATGCCAAACTTTTGCTATTTGCATGCTGAAGTGGAGCAGTAATTTGTTTTATATATATTAACTGTAATTGCTTACTAGGCTTGACAAGTGTATTACTAATTCAACAATTGCTGCGTTATGAGGCACTAATGGGAAAAAATCTACTCAAAATGTGTAATCTCTCTCGTGAACAAATCCTTAATTCTGTACATAATTTTGAATTAAGCAGTATTTATTTAAAGCTGGAAATTGCTTTAAAATCTCAGGTAATGTGAAACTAATGCCTGATGAGAAAATAAGTCAGATTAATAACCTGTAAGGTTGGTTCTTCTCCTTTTCTTTTGTACGTAAGTAGTTTTTAAGGGACTGGTTTGTTTGGGTTTTGTTTGGGTTTTTTCTCCTCACACTAGAGTGTGGCCAGTTTTTACCATTCGAGAGAGAAGTAAAGTTCTTGAGCAGTTTGAATACAGCTCCTCTTCCACAACTGCAATGAATACTGGGTGGTGGGGCTGACCTAGTGCAGGGACTTTGACCTAGTAATCTTTGTTCTTGGAAAGAGGTGGAGAACTAGGATGTATAAAATAAATATCTCCTCTGTCTATCTGCACATCCAGCCTCAGTGGCATGAGGGATTTCCTTTGACATTTGTGGGCTGTTCTTGGCATTCCCATGTGTTTTTCGCCTGAAATGCTGGCTTTGCTTTCCTCAGAAATTTTGACTTCTTAGAGTTCTTGACATGACTAGTTCTTCAAGTCAGGGCCATGAAGAGCCCAAATTTTCCCTCCCACTATAGAGGTGGAGTTTGAGGGTGGGCTGAGAAGCACAGGAAGAGGAAAAGAGGGAGTGCAGTTCACTCTTCCATGGATTGAAGATGAGGCCACTAACACATAATTATTTTTCTATAAAGGACAAGTAAAAGTAGCTGTAAGGACTTAATAGCAATGTGATTCGCTCAAATTCTATAAGATATAAGATGAATTTGAGTAAATTTTCAATAGCGAATAGGTTTCCCCCTTGTAAAGATTCCAAATGTTTGGATCATAAAATTGCATGCGTTAGGTTCGGCAGTGACATTTGCTGCCTGTTTGAGGTGCCTTTTCTGGTGTACACAGTTGACAGTAAAAGTAACATTTAACAAAATTTGACAGCAGTCAGAGAATGTTTCACAGAGACCTCCAAAATCTCTTAGGTATAATTTGCTTTTGCTCGTGACTTTTCTAGTCTGACCAGTAGCTTGGAAGCTTTGCTATATTGAATATTTGCGATGCCATCCACTGACCCCTTTATTGTATGTTGCTATTTTGTTAAGAGTGAGTGACATTATTATAAAATTGACAGTAGAAAACCAAAACCTGTGCAGATTTTGGAAGGTTGGTCCTTGTGAGGTTACAGATTTCTGAATCCTCTGAAGGGATTACATGTCACAGAACTACTTTGTTCCTGTACTTTAAATTTTCGAAGTGTTTCCCCTGGTGTTACAATTTTAGTCACCAAACCTCCACTGATGTGCCAGTGGGTGCATATCTAGCTGTGGATAGATGTGCTTAAAGTCAGAGATTTTCAGGTTTTCTCTGGGATGGAGTGACGTGTGAGATCATGACTGTGTTTTGGTATCATCTGCTTTGCAGCCTGATTTTGGAGGCCAGATGTTATAAGGCAAACATCTGTGAGCACCAACAATTGTGGCGTCCTTTTGAAGTGAGTCTCTCTTGAACCTGCATGTGCTTTGTTAAAAGTACATGGAGCCCTCTGCCCTTTTCTCTGGAGCTCTCTTCCCCCATAAGCAGAACCAGTTAGGCATCATTTTGTCCTTCTGTTCTGTGCAGATATGGTGATGATGTCAAAAGTGTAAAAACTTGAGGAAATCCACCCTGAAAATATAATTTTAAAGCTGGATGAAATATTACTGAGATACCTGTTGAAGTCTTAATACTTTACATTCACTGGTTGTACAAAATCAATGTACCAAAGTGTTGATATATATATTTATTACTATTATTATTAATATTATTATTGTTGTTGTTGTTATTATTTCCAACACTGAATTTCCTTTCCAGACTGGTAGTTAGAAAGGGTGCTATGCAGGTTTTAGACTGTGATTTTTTTTTTCTCATGCAAAATGTCTTCAAAGAAATCACTCCAGATAAAAGGTGAATGACTGAAGTTGAGATTAATTTAGATCTAAATTAAGTTTAGATTTAATGCAAACGTTTACATTCACATCTCTTTTCGATAGAAGTCAATGTTTTTATGTATGACTGTTCTTTGTTAGCGATCTCTCTCTTTTATGCTTTGCAGCCCGTTTTCCTATCTAATATATTTTTTTCTCTCCTTTATGTCTTTACTTTTATTTCAGAATGTAACGGGTTCAGTGTCCCCCACTGCTGTGAATAGCTCACATTTGCAACCGCATAAAAAATTCTCAATTCATTTTGGCTGGGAAAGACAAGAAATTTTAATAGCCTTTATGCTTTGTGGAAGATGTTGCCAAGATACCCAGATTTGTATATTCAGGGTATTAGTTTTCTAAAATTGATGCAGAGAAAAGTTTGGGGCGAGACAGTTTTAGGAAGTGGGCCAGTATGCTTTAGACAAATTCTCTTGAACTGTAGCGTTTTTGTTGTGTATTATTTTGAGCAGAACAAGCATGCTTCCAATAAGTTTTTTAATACACCCTTGGAGATGCTTTATAAACTGCTTATTCTCTAATACTGCACCTGTGTTCCATCACTTGATATACTAATCCCACTGTGGGACCTTCCAGTCCTTCAGACCTGCTTGGATTGGAAAAACTTGCCAACGGGAGGTAGCTTTGAAGTGTTGCTGTTGTTGGCCATGTATCTTTGAAAAGAAGCAAACAATAAAGTGTTTGTCCTTTTTCTATTAGGCCTGATGTAATATCACTTCTAATGAAGCAGCACGTGAATAAATAAAACACATGATTTAAGAATGCATTTGAGAGTCACATGTCTAAACAGCCCATGATTTCTGTAAAATGACAAATCTCTGCTGAGTAGAAAATTATTACTGCTTATCATCCTCTTCACTATTTACTCAAAAGGTATGACTCTCTTACTACCCTAATGAAGCACTCAAATAAAACTTTCCAGGGAGGACAAAATAACCACACTTGAAGTAAGTGTGAGAATACTCTTATCAACTAAAAGCATGTGAGAATGGCAAAAGTTTCAGTGCTTTATTGATTTTTCTTGGCTTAGACTTAGCCAAGCAAACTAAATGGGGAGAAATTACTCCTAATACTCCTAATTAAGCCTGTAACTGTAGAAAGAACAAACTATTTGTAAACTGTTTAAAGCACACAGATAAAAAGCATGGAGTGCTTTTAAAAATGGAAATTATTAGGAAACCCAGTGATTTCTTTACTTTGTTGATAGTGCTCATGCTATTTGTGGCATACTAATTAAGTGTTGGGAAATGATCTCCTAGTAGCCTGAATATAATCCTGCAGTCTATTATAGATGAAACTAAAACCAGTTACATAGCTCTGGATCCCTACGAAACCTGTCTGGGTACTTGTAGTGGCTTCACTGTTGCTGTTCCACAGGTCATGAGCAAAGCACAGGTCAGTAATACTTACCTGTGGCTCTTGTTCCCAGCCAGAGGTAGTGAAATCCAGCAGATGTTCCAGGCGTGCAGGGGAGCAGATTGCAGGTGGCAGAGTGCGTTACTCTCCTCTATGCTGGCTTGGCAGGGCGTGCTGAATGTTGTGTGCTTGTGAGGGGGAATGGAGAGGTGTGGCTGGTTGGGGGGTCTCTGTACTTTTGGTGTGTCTCACCAGTTTGAGTTTGAGTACCCCCTTGTCTGTACGGGCTCCTCTCCCAGTGAGCAGCAGCAGTGTTTTAAAAACACCAATGTCTAGAAGCAAAGAATTGCTCTGGGTCTGTGACTGGCACCTCACTGCCTTCTGTTTTCCTTGGTTCCTTTGCCAGTTGTGCTTTCCATGAGCAGCCCTATAGCTGCGCAGTCAGCTGTCTCTAGAATGAGAGAAATGGGAGCTGGAAAGCAGAAGAGCTTTGCTCTTTCTGATCTCACAGACTAGAACTTTCTGAAAATTTGAGTGAAATCACAGAATTGTAGGCTCTGCAAAGAGAAAGAAACTTAAACTAAAAGAAACCCTTTGTTCAGTGCTTACCTGTTCATACTTGTCAGCTGAACTAGATAAGGCATCTTCGAATTTTCTAGGGAGGAGAAAGAACATCTGTTGCTGTCGTGTCCCTATCCTGGTTGTTTGAGTCTGTGTGCCTGCTTCACGCTACAGCCCAGCACATCCTTCTGCATCCACATTTCTTCTCTGAAGGGATCTCTGGGAGCGAGCCAGCTTTTATGCCCCAAATGTCTTGCTGCCTGATGCAGTCACTGCTTCCTTCTCTTAATGGCATGCAGGCAGAAGGAGGGTTGAAAGTGCTGCTTTCTGCTTCTGTGGAAGGTGGTGTGCTAAGTTTGTACACATCTCAAGCCTATTTGCTGAAGTTTATTCTGGGTATCATCCTTCACACAGCACTTCAGATCTTTGTGTCATTTAAGTAAATGAAACAAATTTTTGCGTGGGTTTTGTTTCATTTTGATTTTTTTCTGAAAGCTGTGAATGTGGGCAGGACCTTATGCCTAACAACAACAAATTGCTGTCTTCATCATACTGTGCAAAAATTTCCTTAATCTCTGAGGGTAATAATGTGAATGAAATGGTTCTTTAGTAGCTTTAGAAAAAAAAAGTTGCTAAAACCAGAAAGCAATTTCAGAGAAAAAGTGTGGTTTACATGGTTTGGAGTATGTTAGTGGAGTCAAAGATGACTGGCATTCCACTGGAAAGCTAGGGTTTGTTGTCATAATGTCCCTCCTGTTTCTGTGCAAGCTTTCCTGGTTTCCTGTTCTTATTTATCTCACCCATAATTTCTCGTATATGGATATGCTACTGCAGACACACTTGTTTTTTATTTCCCCTTTCCCATGTGTCTATGCTGAAAAATCCGTGAAGAAATCCCTCCTTCAGATGAGAGAAAAAGAGAAAATGAGACAATGAAAAGCAAATTCCTTGTGCTGGTACGCTGGGCATGTTCAACGCTGCAGGAAACTAGGTTGACATTATTATTCATAACAGTATATTATGTCACAATAAAAGTAAGCAGAGGGTAGCTCTAGAAGTTGGAAGGATGCCCATCACTTACACTCTGAAGTTAAGACCTTGCCTCTAAGATACTCTTTAGCAGTTGGAGCAGTGTTGCTTGGGATAGGAGATGAGAGAATTTCTCTGCCAATAAAAATGGAAAAAAAATATTATTTCCTTCAGGCTTATGAAAAATAAAACTTAATACAAGTTTTCTTTTACTTTGAAAATGAAAGCAAACTGAGTCTTCCATATTTGAAAAAGGACTCGTTAAATTGTTATTTGTCCTTTTCAGAAGGTTTGGAGTGAGCTTTGATCCTCTTAAACTCTGTGACTATTTGACTTAAGGTTGGCATCCCCCATGGCAACAGCAGGAAAGTAGCCTTCCTTCGAGGCTACTCCCCGGAGCCCTGACACAGTTTTCTGCTGTAAAAAAGAGTAAGAGATTGACCCTATCTAAGCACCATCTGATTTGTTACTCTTTATTCCCTTGGTGGGATTCTGTGCTGGTAACCTGCAATGCTCTGGTCTACACATTCCTTTTCCTCATCCATTTTTGAAGTGGTCTGCAGTGATGGGGAAAGGGAGGTATTTCTATTTCAAAAAGAAAAGTTGAAGACGACAAAATGAATTAAAATCTGAAGTATCCTTGGAAATTTGGATTAAAACCCACTAACCAACCATTACAGCAAACAAATAGATAAATAAAATATTAAACAAAAACAAAAAAGCTCTTTCCATTAGCTGGCTGTCTTGGGTTTCATCTGGAATATATTCCCCAAGGATATTCTAGTGCTTTGGGTTTTGCTGTTTTGCTGCCTCATTGAGAAAACAAATTTGAAATTAAATGAGGTTAAAATAAGAGTGGTTTTAAGCCTCTGTGTGTTGCAGGGGAAGATTGCCTGTAAGTGTTTCTGATATACTATATCTAAGCAGATAAAAGAAGTCATGATCCTTACAAAAATTATGGAACCTGTCATCCTTGTGAAAAAGCTGATTAAAAAAAAATATGTGAAGTGATTCAGCCAATTTAAATTTGTTTTATTGCCTGTGTATCATTTTAAACAAATCTGTCATGGAAGAAGAAATGCAGAAAGTATTTTCCCACATTTTCTTTTTCCAAGTCATTATTTTTTCCACACATCTCTTAACTTGATGTTTAATTAGTAGGTCATCTTCATGTATAAAAACTGATTTTTTTTTTAATGTTCCTCATTGCTATTCATTTCAGCAAACTATCAAAGCCCATTAACTCAATGCAAGTCTTTCCAGTTATTTCTATATACTTTGCATTAGGCTCAGAGACTGGTTTTACCATCATGCAAAGTGAACTGGGATCTGCTCCTGCCTCCAGCGAGATGCTGGATCAGTTATCTCCCAGGTGCACTAAGGAGTGTTCCACATGGTGTTGCCTATCTTAAGTTAAATGGTCAATTTGAAAAAAAAGGCTCCCCCAGCTCCCCAGTTCTAAGTGCTAATCAAGATACCAGAAAAAAATAATAGAATATGGATTAGGCCTGTGAAGCAGCTGCTTTTAGGGTCCCCACTTCTCTGTGAGAGCTCTACTGACACATATCTGGACCCCCAGAACTCCCAGGGAAGCCACAGGCTGGAAGAGATGACTGTTCACATACAGCTGCTAATCACTTTACCATAGCCGTTGTCTTCTTAATGCTCACCTTAAAGCAATATGCATATGTGTGCACGCACACAAACGTAGTGTCAGCACTGTTGCACTTTGTTCTATATTCCTCCTCTGCCCATTTTATTAGTAAAAGTTCCCACTCATTAACATCTCCTTAGAGGAGAACTAGACGATGATTATTTTTCCGGTTAACATGGAATGAGTCAAGATTTCTTTTTTATTTGAAAGCAACTTTTGTATCTCACGATATTAATTTATTATTTTTCTCAGAGGAGAAAATACACAGTAAATCTTTCCCATGACATTATTGTGGAGGGATCAAATTTGTGCTCTTTAGTCAGTAAAAAAATCTGTTGAAAGCTGGTATGAGTGGAAGGCAAGTCAAAGGCAAGTAAAAACTTGCAACATCTGATCTTCCTTCTTGATAGGACTCTTTCCTATCAAGAACTCTTTCCTGGTTTGTAGTCAGCAATGACTTTCTTCAACTAGACAGAATCCTGGACCACTGGCCCTTAGCTTCTATTTTACGGGTGGTTTTAGTCTCTTCAGCATGCACAGCAAACTGTAACAGCCCAGATTTTCCCTTATTCCTTCTCCTCGAGGAGTTGCTTTAAAAATGAAATACTCTGCTGTCATGCCTTACACATTTGTCTCCTTGGGGTTTTATAGGGAATTTGACAGTGATGAGCATCCAGTCCTACTCTGTTTATACATCAGAGCAGTAGAAAGGCTCCTGCTCACTGCAGTGGATGGGATACAGCCCAGAAGACAGTCTTAAGAGAGAGCATCCTGACCTGCCCCTTCATCCCTCAGGGTGACTGTAACAGGGAAGCTTTTCTGGGAGCACTCCAGGGCAGGCATGGGGAGTGGTGGAGGGAGCTGCATCTGTCTCAGCAAGCAGCATGGTGAGATAGGGGTGAAGCATTTGGTGCAGTGTCCTTGGCTGCCATGTTTTGATGTGTTTTGAGTGTGGATTAGCTCTACTCTGGTCACACAGACAGAATAACCCCCGGTGGCTGAAACACAGCAGTTGTGTCCTTGGGCTGCGCTTTAGTTTCATGTGAAAGGAATCCAGTTTGTGCACTCCCAAGATCTCTCTGCTGTGCAAACCAAAGCATGGCAAGAGATTTGCCCAAGAAATACTCTCCAGTTTTGAATTAAAACATCAGCATGAACACAGCTCATTAGTAATATGCCATACTAGGAGATCTCATGCTAAAAGAAAATGTTGTCGTTGTCCCAAATGATAGACTGGTGATAAAATTACAAAGTGATGAGTGCAGGATGCAGGCTAAGTAATTTGAATCGGGGGAAAAGAAGTGTAAGAGAGATTTATTTCTCAAAATAGACAGATGGATGCTAAATGCCAAGGTAGCATTGTCTGGTGCCCTTCACATGAGAGAAATGAGTATTTCTTTCAGAGTCACATTGGATGTAACTAACTACTGGATAGTCAATGTACAGATAAGTAAATGTTAACAGTACCTCTATGGTACTGTGCAGCACGTAAGAAAATGTTCTTTCCTATGCCACCTACATTTCTCTAGTCAAAACTACTGTTTGATTTCATAAAACCTGTGGTTTTATATTTGTTAAACAGCAAAAACAAAAGTAGGATTTCTGAAAAAAACATAGGTTTTTTTGGTTTTTGTTTGGAAGATAGAAGCTTGCTACTAGGAACAAGTAACTGCAAAGACTATTAATAATAGATGAAGCTGCCAAAACGAATATATTCCAAATTTGGCAGTTTTTATCAGTTGCAGTAGTGCACATTTCATCTTGTTAGTAATTGTAATACTTGTTAGTTACTTGTCAGTAAGATGATGAAGAAGAATATTCAGCAGAGCAATGTTTCCCTATCCATTAAAAATAGACTGCAAACCCCCAAATGGTTTATAGAGTATGTGTGTCTCTACTGAAGAAACCAAACTGTAGCAGGACAAGCCAGTGTGTTCATCCAGTTTGTTGAGAGCTTTAAGGTGTGCATTCAAGAAACTCAGGTTCCCAACTAGTCTGGCTGGGCTGGACTCTGCAAACTTCTGCCCTGTTCTCTGTTGTTTGAGAAGCAGAGTTGAGAGAAGTGGCACCTGCAATGGAAAGGTTTAGCAAAGAGTTTCTTTCCATTTCTGGAGTATTCTGTATCGCTGTTTTATATCTCTTGAATATGTGAAAGGGATTTTTCCCTTTTTTTTTTTTTCCCCATGGTTTAGAGAATACTAGTAAGTGTCACAGGCTTAAGATCAAAGTTTTGAAATTGATAGGAATATTCTCATCATTACAAATTCAGCTGTTCTTCAGAAATTCTTTTCCTTCAAAATGTTAGGATAAAGATCACTGAAGTTACTATTCCAAGAATATCTGCCTGTTTCTGAAATATCATAACAGGTTTTATCTATGTCACACCTGCATGTTAGTTGTGAGCTAAGTGTGACTGGGGTATGTCTGGTACCTTGCTCGTTCCTTCAGAGAGTCTGGGTAACTCTCTGTGATACCCCATTGACAGGCTCCAAAAAAACCTTTTTAACTTTGGATTGATGGAATTAACAGATATTTTTTCCTATTCTAATCTTTGGAGATCTCCATATAATTCCAGCTGTATACTTGAATTCTGACAGGCTCCCTTAATGCTTACTGAAAAATGTCAAACAATGTCTTTTGGTTCAGTTAAGCCGTATTTTTCCCCTCTGGTCCTTATGTCAGATCACAGTGAGAAAAGAATGCAAGAATTATTATTCTTACTGTTAGAAAGCCTCAAGAGCAGAGTCAGGCACAGGCATATAGTTCTTAAAGTAGTCACTAAGTCTGGAGAAATGGGAAGGCAGCAGGCTGTGGGTAATCACTGCACACAGTGATTGGGACTTTCATGTGTATGTGCATGAGAATGGCATTGGAGGCGTGAGTTTCATTTACAATGCACGCCAGACTTCTCCCTCAACAGCTACAGATCTCTGCGTAGTGGCAGGTAGGGCATGAAATGGCTCAAGGTGAATAGTTGTGTAACCTCCATGAAAGCATGAAAATCACTTATCCAGTATTTTTCCCTAACATTGGTCACTTCGAACACTCAGCGAGACAGGGTGCTGAGGCATCTTGTCCAGCCAGTGCTTTTTGTCCAAAAAAAGGTTGGACCAGATGATCCTTGAGGTCCTTTCTGACCTGGTATTCCATGATTCTGTGATCCTTTAAATATGCTATTCTGTGTTTTCCCCATGCCACCAGTGCACTTCAGCAGCGAGGCATCTTCATGTTTTGTAAAGGTGAACAACCTGGCGGTGGTCTGTGAGTCCTCTCATCCATGCTAAGCAGAGAGTTGTAACCAAACCAAACTAAATATGGCAACTGCCATGTGAGTGAAAGCCTACCTGTCAAAGAGGGCAACTTTTCACTTAACGAAGAGGTTTTTGATTTTATCTTATTAAATCTCATATTCTTACAGTCTCATTCTTATGCTAGGATTCCACTGAGTGCATATGTGAGCATGGTATACATGTTACCGTTGTTCTTATTAAATGTGAGCAGAAGCTCTGGAAGTGTGTTATGCTTCATCTCTTTGAAGAATTTTAAAGCTAGAGCTGTTAATGAGAAACAGAATCTTTGGAATAAATGAGAATGGTCAGGCACTCTGGAGAAAATATTTGGGGAAAAAAAGCTTAATTACATGGGTACCAGATTAAGGCATTCTTATAAACCATTATGGTATTTTTGTCGTGGTGGTAAAAAAGAAGAAAGCGAAGGGTAGCCACCTTAACTTCATGGCTCCAGTGTAGTAGCTGATTGATTCTGAAAGTCAACAGGTGAATATTTTCCACATCCCAGCAGAGAGAAAGACTGAATTGAATAGCCAAATTCCTATTGATTTCCTTGGGAGCAGGATCAAGTCTTTAATTCTTGATTAACTCCTTTTTTGATTTTAATGATAATTACGTGACTTAAATCCTGTTTTATGTTTTGGAAGCAACGGGTAAGGTTTAAATCAAATAATAGTTTTTCTAGACTTTTAATAGCGCTGTTCTTTTTAGTGCTGCTGTTACCTCAGGGTATTTACTTTTGGCTCTTAGTGTGGTGTAGAAGTTGATACTATTGTGAATGGAATTGGCAAGTCTTAAAACAGAATGTTTAGACCATAAACATTTTAAAATAAGACTCCATAAAAAAAGTTTTATTTTTTTTAAATATGAAATGTTAGTTGTGTTCCTGGCAGGCTTTGCTTCAGAGAAGTCAGATGCATTTCAAAGAGTATTCTGCTGGCCAGCTGCAGCCAAAAGATTATTTCAAACCAATGGAGACCCAATTCCCTTTCCTCTGGAGCTTTTTCCCTTTCTCTTTGTCTCCTCCGCTCTCTCTTCAGTAGGACTCTCTCTATATAATACAAATGAAGTGTAACCAGTCGTGGGATGAAAAATTCATACACAATTATATATAACAGTGGAAGGCATAGAAACTCTGACTAAAATGCCAGTATTGGTCTTTGCTTTAGGAAGTGCTGTTGAGATTTCTTTTCTTCAACACTCTTCAAATCTTCAAAGTTCAAAAACTGGTGGCTACTCTTCCAGAGCCAGCAGGATTGCATAAAATATATGGAGAATTGCTTGTGTCTGCCCTGCACTTACCTGTGGAGTGGCACAGTCTTCTTTTTAGCGATGACTTGATTCGTAGATGCTGTGTGAAACCAGTTACGCTCCAGGGATGAGCAGAAGGTGATGGGTTTGGGGGATAACTTATAACAGAATACATGAATGGAGCAGGTCTTTATACAATGGGTATACAGGTCTTTATCAATACATGCTTTATTTATCTCACTCATTCTTGGTTCATTGTGCAAGGCATTATTTTTGTTTTTCACGTTTATTTGAAGTAAATGTGTGAGAGTGAGTATTTGTTGTCCTGCTTTAGAGATGTCTTTAGAGGACTTCTTTTCATAAAATATTAACTCAGTGTGATGAGATATATTGTATTCATGTAGTTGTGCAGGCAGAAGTCTTGCCCCACCTCAGGCAAATACAGGTGCCACAGTGGAAGCTCTTGGTACTGATCAAACAATCAACACTGCTCAGTCATTCCAGAATAGAATTTTACTTCTTTTTTTTTCCCATATAGTGAGGGTAGAGCTTTCTCCACCTCACGTTTGAAGTCTCTTACTGCTGTGTGTTTTGCTGGATATGGGCCTGAAATCCCTGCCTGCTTTGTACTGAATGGGGGCAATTAAATGTGCTGCTTAATGTCACTCACAGGGAATCTTTTTGCTCCTACTTTATATTTCCCTTTAGGTGATGGAATGCAGCAGCAGCAGGAATTATTGTCACTTCTCTGATTTTGAGAATTCAATGAATGATTCAGATGAATCATTCAAAAATACTAGTAGTTGCTTACATGGCATGCAGTCCTGTTGCATTTCCCACAGGAGTGTAAAAGGGAGAGAGCAAACTATGACACAACTTCATGTCCTCCTATTTGCCAAATGTATTTGGCAAAATGTATTTGCCTCGCAGACCTGCATGACTTGAGATATCTGTGCTCTTAATAGCCTGTATATAATGACCTCATCATAGTAGAAAAAAAAAAAAGAGACTGGCAAAAAGCAAAAAATCTACCAGGATCTGAAAACTGATTGCCTAAAGCTTGCAGTCTGTGTGTGTGGGTTATTTTGGAGAAAATCTAGGTAAAATTTGTATTACGTGCATCAGAAATACTGAGGACAATTCTTTGGATGAGTCTGTGCATTCGAGTAGTTAGTGGGGCTTAGTCCTTGATAATTTTGAGAAAGAGTCCTTTGCAGCTGTTTGTATGAATATGAAGGGTTAAACAATAAAGAAGGAATACATGCTTATGCTTTTGCTCAAAAATAAAAGGGCTGGATTTCAGAAGGAGCTGTAAGCTTTCAGCAAGAGTCAGGCAAACACTACAGTAAAGTGAAAAGCTGAAATGTGAATAGTGCGTGATGTGAGATGCCAGCTCAGCGCTTCCAGATCATGTTGCTCTATGAGAGACCACCCTTGGAATTGCAGTGAACTGTAGCTGCTCTGCAATGTAAAGGAGCTGTATAGGCTGATACCCTTCTCACTGTTAGGTTACCCGGTGGTAGCCTCTCTCAACAGTTCTCCCCTCTGGGGAAAACACATGTTATTTACAAGTACTTCTCTGGGGGTGGAAAAATCTCCTTAATATACAGATCCCAGCTGCACAAGGAAAGGAAAAGAGTGTTCATACAAAAAAGGTTCTTTACTGAGGGTGTTTGTTTTTTCTCCTCTTTGTACAGGTTCGACATGGGAGAAAACATTACGGCAGATTGGTTTTGAAAGGTAAGCCATAATTCATTTCCTTACCAGTGCAAAAAGGTAAGGAAGAAAAACTGCACAGGCAAACTTGCACAGTTATTTATTTTAGTTGATGAATGTATCAATGACCTCAAATTTAGAGTGGGAGTCATGCAGTGTCATGCACATGTGTTCGGCTTTTCTGTTTGTGACCTCTTCTCTTTCCCCAGTTGATCTGAAGCAATTTATTCATCCTATGAACTTGGCTCATAATGTTGTTTGCTGGTGACTATACAGCATGCTAGTATTAAAAAAAGGGACACGCCTTTTGGCCAGAAGTCTTACTTATGAATGAAAATATTGCTCTCACTCATGTTATTTTTTCCATTAAACTTCTAATCTCTGACATATGAGTTGGCAAAAGTAAATGAAGTTGAAAGAGGAGCAAAGCTGGCAGAGAGCTATTCAGCATCAGAGGAAAATTCAATATGCAGCATTCCTCAAGTGCAAGAACTTCTTGCAGACAAACTTAGCCACAGGGTCATCATACCAGAAACACACGTCTATCTTGTAAATTAAACTAGGCCAAGTCCAGTAAAGAGTGATGTAAAGTAAAGAAGGATTCAGATGCTCAGTGTCATCTTTATTCTTCTACAAATGATAAGCAGAAGAATCTGCTCTCTACTTGGAGTTTTTGGTATTATTGAAAATTACACACTCTCAGTTGCTAAGTTTGATGTCCTCAAAGTTTTTTTTTTTTTAACAGGTTGAGGTTTTTTCCCTGAGTTACATCCAGTTTGGTTCCTGATGAGTATTTCATTCAGTGTGATACCACAGGTGTCTGCAGGGCACTACAATAAACTGTTGATTCCTTCATCACCCACATTATGAATTAGCACCTGTCGGTGCTGCCTGTCTCCATCAGAATGAAAAAAAAAAAAAAAAGAAGTTTCGAGGAGTTCTAGAATGAATTGGTACTCTGTGTGTTTTGAAATTGAGAATGGAAAAGGATCAATGTCTTTTTAGCTGAGTTCATTAGAAGTTCTGTGGTGGCAATTTGCAACTTGTGAGATGTTTCAAAACAAGAAGAAGAATCCATGTTAGCTGTGTATATGCAATATATGTACCACCTGAAAGAATTCTTGATCGACTAAATTACAGCTGAGAAGCCTTCCTGAGAGGAGGGAAATATGTAGAAGGGATTTCTGTGCAGATCCCATTATTGCCACTCTAGGTTGAAAAGCAGAAAGGCTTTCAAACGGCACTTCTGTACCTTGAGAGATTGATCGTCACCCTGGGGTAACTTTATTTGAAGCAGCACATTAGCTAGCACAGGTGAGGTGAAGATTTGAAAGTACTTTGCTTGCCATAGTCATTGAATCAAATATGTTCTCACCAGCTTTTTCAGAGAACCAGCAAGGAGAAAAAAAGGAAGATGAAGTCTTTCACACAGATAGAACAATTAATAAGACTTTGGGTTTTAAAAATAGTAATACTCATTATCTTAACTGTATTTTTAACATTAGTTTTTTTATGACAGGAATATATCATAAAATCATAGAATGGCTTGGGTTGGAAGGTACCGTAAAGATCATCTAGTTCCTGTCCCCCTGCCATGGGTTATTCAGAGCCCCATCCAGCCTGGTCTATAACACAAGGTGTGGGGCATCCACAACTTCTGAAGTCGGTTGACTAAAAGATTAATGAGTAACGTATGTGTGAAGTTCAGTGTTAAATCCTTTATAGCAATATTTGCTTAATATCATATTGTCTGTTATTGCTTAAGATCAGTATTTTTTTATCTTAAAGAATAGCTTCCAAAGCAAACACATATGTAATACCTGGTTGCTGGAATCACACTTGCAGTCACAGAAGTAGAAATCCCAGGTCTGCAGATCTCTCAAAACTGAGAGATTATTCTGGGGATGTATCACTACATCCTTTCCCTAATCTTATTCTCCTCAGTAGGAATCTCTTTTTGGCCACCAATAGAGACAGGTTAGTCGGCTACATCTATGTTGGCTCTGACCCAATACAGCTGTTCTTGTGTTATTTATATAAACTCTAGGGAAAGAAGCAGCAGCAGCATGTCTGGCTATTTAAAATTTTATTCTCTGCAAGCTTTTGACTTAGGCACACCTGAGTTAGCTGTGAAATACCAATAGCATTTAAATGTGTTGTTTGAACAAGGACATTCTCATTCAGGAGGGAGGAAGCAAGATTTTTAGATACACGAAGGAAGAGACACAAGATGATGCCCTAAGGAGGAATTATCTTTGTTTTAAAACTGGAAGATCCATATAAATTGTTCGCAACAAACTGTTTTAGAGTTGGTTAAGATACAGACAGTCAGTTTACATTGCAGAAAATTAATCCCGTATAATTTACAGGTAATGTCATCCCTGCTTTGTGGCTACATGGTGTTTATTCTGCAATAGTAGAGTGTTTACATTACTGTTGTCTTCATATCCTGAAAAACACTGTGGCACCAAGAGATCTGACTGCAAGGCTTTTATGTAAGCATTACTTGTAAGCTGAGGATGCTGCTTTTCGATGCAAGGGAAATTAAAAATGCTGCAGCTCGAGTAAAGTAGCTTTATGTCCAGGAAATGACTGGAGTTAAGAGCTTTTCAATTAAAAGGAGTATATGTGGGTTTGATAGATATAAATGAGGGTCTTTATGTTATTGATTGTCTTTTGAGACATTACAAATAAGCTAATTGTAACATACTATGGTAGTCACCACCTTTGTCCAGTGTGATCTGGACAAAGGACTGCAGTTCCTGACTATTTTCTGAAGAACATTAAGGAGCAATTTTGAGATTAACGAAAAATGTTGTATTGTATTGTGCTGTCCTATAAGAAATCTGGTTTCAAGTGCTGAGCATGTGTGATACTTTCATGTCAAGCAAGCTGTCACCTTAATGGTTTTTTAAAAATCTCAAGTAAGCAAAAGCAAGTAGATTTGTGGATAAATAGGATGACTTTTTTTCAACTGTTAATGTGGGGATTATTGTTCATTATTGGTGCACGTTATGATGGCACTCACATATGCATAAAAATGCCTGTAAAGCAGTCAGCTCTCTTGTACTTTGTTCCAAACATGACTAAAAATGTGTTTTAGAAGGCATTGTTCATCTCTGGCTTAAGTTTTTTCAGTCACATTCAGGACCCAATGGAAGTCAATAAGGTTGGAAAAGACCTACAAGATCATAGAGTCCATCCTTTAAGCAAATACCACCTTGTCAACTAAGTCATAGCATTAAGTGCCACATCCAGTTGTTTCTTGAACACCTCCAAAATGGTGACTCCACTGCTTCCCTGGGCAGCTCGTTCCAATGCTCCACCGCCCTTTCAGTGAAGAAATTCTTCTTGATGTCCAACTTGAACCTCCCCTGGCACAGCTTGAGGCCATTTCCTTATGTCCTGTTGCTGGGAGGCTCACTCGAAATCTCAAGTGGAATAGTTATGAACAATTAGCAGTGACTATGCTTGTTTCCTGGCTATTAAAGAGAGCTTAATGCACAAAGCATGTTAAAATTCAAAAGGAAGGAGGATAAGTTCAGTCAGAGAGCTGGTCTTCTCCTGTAACAGTCCATAGTGTCTTTCAAGCTCGTGGCTGGGGTGAGGCTTGCAGTGCAGAGCCTGCAAAGAGCCACCACCAGCACTGGGGAAATGCTGCTGGGGAAATGCTGCCACACTGGAGAAAATTAAAACCAAAATAAGGCCTTTTTAAAACACCTAAATTTCTCTGATTTGAGCTACCAGATGATTATGTCCTTGTCTAGTAGATTCAGTAGTGATTTCAGGAATGACTTCTGGTTTTACATATTTGTTGACCTATAAATGATCTAATAATTTTAAAACTTTAGATGAATGATGTTGGACCACTTAAAATTCATCGTCCTGCAGGGTTTCCAGACTTCCAGTACTCCTCTCACTATGCTTCTCTGAGCTGTAGTTTGTAATGTGATTAGTGAGTTACTCAGCTACTAACAACACTTCTACTCCCTTTTCGCATTTGTTCCCCTGGTGCTTCTCCTATGCGTGTAATGCTTTACAGTATGGTTCCACAAAACAGACTTAAGAAAGATTTAATAACTGTTATTACATGTGAAGTAAATATCAAATGTTTTAGAAAATATATATTTGAAGAATAACAGATGTGTGGTTATTACACTTTTGGCAACCTTCAATAAGTATGTTTTTCATAGTAAATAGTCCTTTCAGTGATAGAGAAAAGAACTTTTGAGCACCAATTTCATAGTAAAATGTAATTATCTTTATAAAAATGAGAGTTTTCCATATTGAGGATACAACTTTTTTTTGGTTGATAGCTTCAACCTGATTCTAAAATTGTTGTTATTTTCATGGTGTGCAAAAAATTATTATTAATTAGAAGTTACATATATATATATGCAAAAGTAAGTGACTTCCACTGTGCATAATGCTAATGAGACGTCTCTGCACCACACTTAGTACAGCAGCAACATCTATGTAGAAAGTGCACCACCAGCATTCCAGATTCTATCTAAAGTAATGCTGAGGGTGATTGGCAGTGAAAGCTGCTCCTGTTAGTAAAATGCTGTGTATAGAGTTGTGGGCTTGCTATGCTTCTTAAAATCCTTTTACTATTTAAGAATGGAAGGGTAGTTGGAGATTGGTAGCTCTCACACCAAAAGGAAAGGAGAAGTAGTTAAGAGCAGAGAAGGGAATAAGACTCCCAAGGAAAAGGACCTGAAGATTTCTATATCAAGGCTAGACCTTGGATATGAAGATTGTCTCCTATTAAGATGGATTTCAGATCTTCTATGTACCTCAGTAGCTCTTTCAACTACTGTCCTGAGCACAGGGTGATAAGGACTACTCTCTGCATTGTTTTTATTTAAAGCAAAGTAAATGCAACAGCCCTGCTTGCCACAGGTAGGGAGACACAGCTTACCCAGGAGATGCCAGGAGCAAGTTAGCTGTCATCGCTGAGAGTTGCCTTTGTGTTCCTACACTGGTCTCTCGGAGCAAATGGATGTCTGCTTTTGCAGCTGCTCCACATATGCCCCTGCTCAGTCTAGCCAAAAATACTGTGTATATCTTCCCTACCCCTTGCAGAGACTGAGAACTCAATATCCGAAACCACTCGTGACATGCGGTGAGCGCTGGAATCCAAATGCATCAGAGGCACTTCCCAAGCGCCTCCTTCCAGTTTTAGGTTGCTAATTACGAGCCTACTGGTGAGCTGTTTTCTCTCTTTCCCCGTGCTTGCTTGGATATTTGATTGGTAGTTGGCCAGAGTTTCTCTGGGTGACAGGAATAAACAGAAAGAAGAGAATATCACTAGATTCTATAAATATTTAGTATGCACAGTTCTGGCTTGGAAATCAAAGTACCATATGGTTTTCCAAAGTGACATCCCCCTCTTCTCCCCACGCTCTTTGGTGATTTAGTAGAAAGAATAAACATATGCTTGAAATATAAAGTCTTATCCTGATACCATGCTCCATAATTTCAAGCCCTTTCTTCACATACAGCTCAATCCTATAGTCCTTTCTTGGGCAAGGCTCCCATTGACATCATTTTGGGAGCATTGCCTCAGCCAGGGGCTGCATGAGGCTGCACGGTCTGATCTTTGAGAGGCTATTTTAAAGGAAACAGTGCAGTTTTGATTCATTTCACAAATATTGAAAAATTTGAGAAGATGAGGAAAAATGGGTGCAGTGGTGCAATCAAAGGGATGTAGGAAAGCCCTGCCAGGTGCATCTTTCACTATTTTGGAAAAAAAATAGCTATATTAGTCTGTATAGTTGTTTTGGTCTCCTGTGCCACAAAGCACGTAAGCAAGTGCTTAATTTTTCAGTGCCCAGGTATGCCCCCTTACTTTGTCAGGGTTCTCTTCCACAGCATACCGTCCTTGAATTGCTTCAAATCAGAGAAATTAGATTAATCGATGGTTTGTTTATACTTTCTATTCCTAATATATGATGCCCATCCCACTTCTGTAGGAGTTAATGAATGTGAATTTATTCTGCAGTTTTGCATATTCCACAGTTACATGTGCTCTTTGAATAATATGATAGATAAATATAACATAAGGAGCCAAGAGACAGAACCAGTTCCACGCCTTCCCTGGGGAAGCTGTGAATAAAAGAGCAGTTTATTGCTTGTAAGAGAAGTGTTGTCTTCTGGGTGGTATCTCTATTTAATCATTTCTCTGCCTGGCCAAACATGTCACTGAGGGCCTCATCCTCAACCCCAAACTGCTTTTAGGGTTAGGGTTAGGGGTCAGAGAGCCCTGATTCAGCGTTCCCTGAAGGAACTGTGGTGATGCAGAGGGCAAGACAAGGGGAGCACAGCACTGCACCGACTCTGAGCCCTCCACACCTTTCTCATCTGGGCCAAACATGATTCTGGCTACCCCAGCCTCAGCCCCAAGCTGCCAAACCTAAGTGGTAGGTAGGGATCTGGAGGCAGAGGACTACATCAGAAAGGCTTATTCATGTCCTTCCAGCTGTAGCACTGCACTTCTTCTCTCCTGGTGTGATGAACAGCAGAGAATAGGGCTTCCCACATGGATGCGCTCGTCTCCAGGCAAAGGGCAGCACAGGGTTCTGAGTCCTGGGAAGACAGGGGGACTGAGGTTGCTTTAATTCAATTTTCAAAGCTTCTCTTTTTTTTCTTACTTCGTGGTGGCCAGGACTGTGGAATCTGTGCATGTGTGTGCTGAAGTATTTGTCTTGTTTATAGTGTAGGAAATGGGGAAGAAATGTGTTTTCAGTTTTATTTGATATATTCTGCATGCCTGAGGTTCTATCTTAAATTGAGTTTTCTTCACTGCGCTGACAAAAAGCAAGATTTTGAAATAAAAGTCTGAGTTACAGAGAAAGCCAAAATAAAAATTGGATTATATTTGCAAAGAAAAAAACCATTGTTTAAAAAGATATGAAGAAAACTGAAGTTAGATTTTTTTTCACCATTACTGTGTCAACTGAAATCTTTTAGTCCATGTTAAATAGTGAAATAGAAACAATTTAAACCTAGTTTTAAACCAGTTTAACTACTTGGATTTTATTCCAGTGTTGACTTTTGTTCCAACATTGCTGTGTGTAGTCAGTCCAGTGTGCTCTCTGTGATTGCCTGTTAGCAAACAGTACTGTGTATGGGACATGCTGTGGTAGCCTGTGAAGAAACTGTGGGAATGGTTTGAAGCTGCATCCCTCAAGGGAGGCTTAGACTGGACATTAGGAAGCATTTCTTTACCAAGAGGGTGGTTGAACTCTGGAACAGGCTTCCCACAGAGGAGTTAATGCCCCAAGCTTTGCAGTGACTGTTAGCCTGCCAGAGTCATTTGGACAATGTCCTTAATAACATGCTTTACATTTTGGTGGTTGAGCAGTTGAATGAGATGATGGTTGTAGGTCCCTTCCAATTCAAGTGTCCTGCCCTCCCCTCCCTTCCCCTCTCCTCTCTGACCCTCCCCTCTCCGACCCTCTCCTCTCTCCTCTCCTGTCAAAATTCTGTTCTGATTTTCTGTCAAAAATCAGAAAAGATGATTTTTGACAGATGTAATTTTTGTAAGTTTTGCGATATACTACCTTAGCTTTTGCAAAATAAACATATTTCTTCCTAGCAACCGTGTCAGAGAATATTTTTTAATATATTGCCAGTGATGTTTTTGTAGCCTTTGTGTAGCACACCTGTGAGACTGTAAAGAACAATTCACTAAGGGAGACTTTTTTTATAGAAGGTTTTTAGGAGATGATGACCACATGGCTAAAAACACTTAGACCAGTAATTGCTTCCTTACTTAAGGGATTTTCTCAAAGCTGTCCCTATTAAGAAAAAGTGATAAAACTATCACAAAATATGTAAACATTCACTAAACTAACTTCATTTGTTTTGAGCAGCTTTAAGAGATTTTTTGGGTTTTAACCCCCCCCCCCCCCCATCTTTATTTTTAAGCATAGGCTTGTCTTAATGGTAACATAATGTCTACCTAAAATAATTATAGTAATCATAGCTATTCTCCAGTGTACATCACTGTAATATGCCAAGAAAGGAATTTCCTCTGGTTTGATTGCAGCTACTTTGACATCTTCTTTTTGAACAACATAGAAAGCAGAGATGTGAATTTTCTAGATGTCTGAACACAGAGTCCTTAATTATATAAGCAACTCAGTAGATTTCAAAGGTATGTCTCACGAGACTAAACATTATGGAACCAGGGCGAAAATTCATTGTTGGTGGTATAAATAAATAAACTAGTTTTTAGAGAATATAGTCAATTCTTCAGAATTTAGAGAACTAAACTCTCTAACTTAGAGAAAATTCAGGTATTAAAAATCCAAGGTGCATATCACACCAAGCAGTCCAGAGGAAAATCATGTTGTTATACGAGTAAAGCACAGTTGTGTGATGACTGGGTTTTAATCCTCTTTCTGTGCAGGCTGAAGTTAAAGAAGCCACTTGTGGGAAGTAGGACAGTCCTGCTTCTGCTCAGCCTCCTGTACACCCTCCAAGAGAGCTGGTGTGCAAACATCCTGGAGGCAAATTAATCTCTTAATCGTGCCATGCGCCTGTGATAAATCTAAAATTCAGCTGTGTGTAGATGAGAAGCACCTTAGTGTTATTAATTGCAAGATACTTTATGAATAAGAAGGTACCCCACTTTTTTTTCCTTTTCTTCTTCTTTTTTTCTTTTTAAATTTTTTTTTTAAGCTAGGGTTGTCAAGCCTGAGGATTGAATTGGTTTTATCGTCTGGTCTAACAGAGGATCAGGATTGTCAGTATGCATTTACCAATGGCCCTACTTTCTTACTACTTTCTCAGTCTCTCTCTGTCTCTCAGAGACTTGCAGTGATATCAAGACTGCTTGTTCCTAGGCATATTTTGGTCAATTTGTTGAGTTTGGCAAAAGTACATTTTCTTTTAAAAAGGGGGACTCTTGGATTTGGGGAAAATTTAAAAATCACCCAATTTAACTTATAACATTTAAGTTTTTAAAAGCATCAAACTAACATCTTTCAAGTGCTTGAGTCCCTCTGGGAGTTGAGTTTGTAACTCAGCAATCTTTATGATTCTTGAACATTGTATCTGTAATCTGTTTAATCTGTTGCAAGTGCTAGGAACTTAGTTGAATCAACACTGTACTTTCAATTTTCCAAATGAAAGTGCTTCCCAGATCTATTTTTTTTCTGAAGTTATTGAAAAGCCAGAAATTCTGTAGTCTGTGGGAGTTTTTCCCAAAAAAATTCAGTAGTCTGTCAGTTTTTTGCTGAAAATAGTCTTGCCTTAGCGTTCTACTTTCTAATATGTCTGATCTTAGTTTAATAACAGTTTTACTACGTTATGCTTTCTTCCTCAATGCTTTTATAAAATTTTAAGTAGGAAACACTACTGGGGTGAAATCCATGTAAAATTTCTCTTGAGTTGTACTTTAGTTAAGCGTCATAGATACTTTATGGTTGGTTTTTTTTTCTTAAACCACACCTTGGGGAGCTGACCTTTTACACGGCTTAATGTTGTAATGTTAACTGGTTTTAACCTGTTTTAACATTTTTCTTTAAGAAAAGTCAATTTTGAAATATACCCCACTTGGAGAAGTCTGTCAAGCAAACCTGAAACTCATTTATTTATCAGCATGGCTGAAATTTCCTAACCTACACCACAGTGTTTCTCAAACAGTAGAGCAAAGGTGTGTTTAGAAGCCAAACAAGTACTTTCATAAAGCTACTTTCCAATGCTTCCAACACTGTGGATAGCTTCTGGGAAAAGGAGTAATTTGACAGGCCAGGACAAAAGAGGAATTAATATGGACTTGTCCCGTTCTTCCAGTCTTAAAATTGCTCTCTACTAGAGCAATTTGGACCAAAACAGAAATTAAGATTTTACACTGCCTGTAAGGAGGTGTACTAGATACACTCTACTGTAGATACCCAAGATATGTATATATCAGTATGTGATGTTGTTTATTAAGAAACAAAAAAGTTTTCTTCTTTTTTTCTTGCTATATTAGTTACTTCTTTTGCAGATATAAATATACATTCCCTGAAGTATTTTTATGGCTTTTCTGCTGTTTTCTAACTTAAAGTAACAAATAAGTAAAAATTGGATGCCAAGAATAATCATGAATAGATTCAAAGTGGAATGATTTAAAACTATTGTTATTTTTCTCCTGTCTTCTAACCTTTAAGAGTGAAGTTGCTCCACATTTCACAGCTTTTCTTCAAAGCTGTGAGGGCTGTAAATGGATGTGTGTATTCTTTGTAAGGAATAGTTGGTGACTCTCACAGTCCCATGGTTACGGAAGGTGAATATATAGGAAAACTTTGCACCCCCAGTAAAGCTTTTGAAACTATCAAATTGATATCTGAACTGTGAAGGACTCTTTTGCAACACTCCCAGTATAACTCTGTCTCAGTCTGGAAGGGGCATGGCTTTAAGCCACGTTGTCTCCAGCATGCCAGCCTGATTTCGGCACTGTGAGTGTCAATCAAGCGACTGTCAGAGATCTGATTGTGTACAGTGCAGACAGCCAAGCTGCCAGGGTGGAAACAGCAGTGCAGATTTTGTGTTTGTTCCACATTGCTGCAAATGGTAGCATATCTATCATCTTCTGCATCTGGCATAGCTTCTTCCCTCCCACTGTCACTGCAGTGTCATAACATTTCTTTCTTTTGATTCAGTATGTAAAAAAACTACTTTGGTTACTTTTTATTTATTTACAGTCTTCCTGTAGCTTTAGTGTATGTGTGTGTTTGCCATCCGACTGCATCCCACCGCTGTGTGATGACATTGGCAAATGACTGCACAACCAAAAGATTCATTGCTGCAGCAGATGCAGTTGTGAATGAACAATCAAATCAGCTTTTAAATTAAAAACTCATCAGTGAAGAGGATAAAGCACACAAATGCAAAAAACAAGGATCTATCATACAAAGATATAATGATGAAGCCTGATATAATTAAAAGGTGAAAGAATATATTTGTGGATTCTGTAATAGTGTTTTTGCCCATTCATTTAATAATTTTTTTTTGGCTAACAAAGTGGGGTTTTCTAACTAAAAACCTGAGGGTTTTTTTGACTAAAAACCTGATTTTTTAAAGCGAAATACCTATTAGCTCTGTATCTAAATCACAGTCATCACGATACACTAGTTACAACAACCCCACTCTTCCGAAGTCCTAAAATGTATTTAAAGTGGTCAAATACTCCTCTTTTTGAGAGCTCTGGACATGTTCAGCGTGACTAGAAAACTAAGAGAAGTGGAATCAAGTACTTGAAGGGCTTTTCTACATGTGAAAATAAAGTAACTGAGTGAATAGAAAATTTTAGTAGACTTTGTGTTACGCAGGAAGATTAGTATTAGATGCTCTGGGCAAATGGTGAGCTAATGTGAAATAGTAGTGTAAAGTGGTGAATAGTTAATCAGAAAAAAACTAGAGGAAATTAGTGAGGTTCCTTTCTTTGAGAAAATAACATTTGTGTTGAAAAATTAATCTAGCCCTGGAAGAAAGTTCCACAGTATAGGGTTTTTCCTACTTTTTTGACATGAGTAAATGTTCTGTACTGACTTCCAAGCAGCCAGTAAATATTCATTTCCATATTCATATGATGAGAAAAGTGGAATGGAGGTTAACACCCCCAGTTCACTGGGGGCTCTTGTGGTCTCTTCACGCTGTCAGAACGCAAAGGAATATATGCTGTTATTGTGGAACCTAGATGAATTACAGGAACTTACTGAGAAGCCAAGTTTTCCCTTCATGGGCTACCATTCAGAGGAGAAAAAGATGTGGGAGGAAAGAGTTGCAGGGCTCGATGCTCACATCTGCTCCAGTTCAGTGCTGCTAGAAATCGGATCAGTCAGCCCCCATATTTCATTTCCTTCTGTAATCTTGACCAATAATTTATAATTGGTATCAGCTGATCATCTGGCTCTCTCTTTCCATGACAAAATGTGTGAGCAAAGAACTTTATCCTCCTCCTCTTTACTTTCTGAAAGATGATAAAACTTTGAAAGACAAAAATCTCTATTAATTTTTAATGAAGTCTCTGAAACATCCTCTTAGTCAATCTTATTTTGTTATTTCTGTTATGCCTTGGTTTTTTGGAAACTGCTGTAGGAATCCATGTGAGCCAAGATACAACTTTGTCAATCACAATGTCATTATGATTTTTTATGCGTTGTATCAGCTTTGTTCAAGGCTGAATTCTAGGTGAAGGTGCTTGGGGAGGACCTCTGGAAAGCAGTTGCTGAATCAGAAATAACACAAATGCTGCTACATCGCTTTGCAAAATCCTGCTCACAGACCAGGCCTTCAACTCCAGATGCTCCCTCAGTCCCGTCTCTGCTCTAGGACTTCCTCTGATAATGTTGGTGAACTGCAGAAATGCAATTTCAACAGAACGATTTTATGCTGTTCCCATTCCTCACTCATTGGGAATGGTATAGGCTCTAACTTAGCAGGTTCAGTTTTGTGCATGTTTTCAAAACATTGATTGCCCTTTGAATTCAGTATAAAATACTAATAATATGACAATGTGAGGGCAGTTTTCTTTAGTGAGCAGAAAGAGGGTGATTCCTTTTGTTAGTATGATCAGCCAGAGGTCTGAAACCTAATAAGTAAATGGATTCTTTTAAGGTAGAGCTCATTGTAGTTTATGGCAGGAGAATGGCAACAATTAAAATCAGTGGTTTCAGAAAAAAAGTGAGAGACTGTAGTGCACCCAGTATTTTTCCCTGTATTCAGTGTCATTGCAGCCTCACCTTGAGCACTGTGTGCACTTGTGGGCCCCACAATTTAAGAAGGATACTAAAGTCCTTTTCCGGAAGAGGGCAACAAAGCTGGTGTAAGGGCTGGAAGGAATGTCCTGTGAGGAATGTCTGAGGACTTTGGCCTTGTCAGCCTGTCAGAGGCATCAGGACAATTCATTTAATGAGAAGCTTTAACTTTTGGTCAGCCCTAAAGTGGTCAGGAAGCTGGACGAGGAGATCACTGCAGGACCCTTCCAACTGAGCTGCTCTGTTCTGTCCTATTCTTTTCTATTTTATTTGGAGGCTTAAATTTTCAAGAGAGAGCTGTGGAAGGTGGTCAGTCAATCTAACAAATGTTAGCAGTGCAGAGTATGCCTATTTTCATTCTGACACTTCTCTGCCAGCCTCTGCCACAGGGGTGTTATATTTGCTGTACATTTATGACGGGAGAATTCCCAAATCCCTTGATGGTAGCTTTTAATCTTTTTTATGTGGCACTAGTGGTTAAACAAACAAGAAGGCTTAATAAGGTACCCAGGTGAGCTTTAGATAAAACTAGGGAGACAAATAAGAGATCATGAGTCTCAGGGATGTAAATCAAATAGGTAAATTTACTTTCTGCTAACAACTGTAGCATATGTGCAGTCAGCAACCCAATGGGATTAAAGGGAAATGAAGCCTGAACTAGAACAGGGATATTTTTAATAACTTAACAAGAAAATGATTCATTTCTACCACTTTGAAAGCAAAAGCTGAAGAATGTGTGATTATTACTCTGCCATTTCTAACAGCACACTACAGTAGTCTAGGTACTTTGCAAAAAGAAGAGTAACCTCATGTCACCATGGACTAAGAGATGCTGACAAGTAATGGAGTATCATGGAATAGGAAGAAGGAAATGATGACAGAGCAGTCTTTGCCTGAGGTTTCATCATTACTGTTAAATTTGGTACCTCAGATATATCCTCATTGCTTACTGCAAGTGAGGAGAAAATTTCTATGCGCTCAGACAATTTCCATGTAGAATCCTTGTGCTTCTGAAGCCTGTCATTGTGTCGTCTTGATCTGATGGTCTGGGCTGCCTCTGCATTGGCATAAGGGTCTCTTAGAAATTGTCTCCATTCAGGATGCATCTTATTTATCCGACTGTTTGTGTTAAGTTTTCAGGTTGCTCGTTTCCTACCACCCCTTGTGCTTATTTTCTTTTCAGCTAAAATAATTTCAACTAACTTTTCTCTGTTTTTCTCACTGTTTTTCTTGGCACAGCCCAGCCTCTTGCAGTACAGTGGTAGCTGGGAGCAGTACAGTGGTAAACCCACCAGCAGCAGAATGTGAGCCAGTCTATGTTTTAATCTGGAGAGCAATCAGCATTGCAATTAGCATCCAAAAAACTCTCTAGGACGCATGCTTAACAGTTTGGCTTTGTGTTTTATTTTGTTTTTGTTGGGTTTTGTTCATGAGTCGATCACGTGAGATCTCCAAGTAGCGCTTGGCACGTGAAACACAAGGAAGCCTGTGGCTGGTGGAGCAGGAGCATGCTGTGTGCCGGGTCTGACCAGCCTGCTGCAGTGTGCTCACAGTGGGCACACAGCCAGCCTGGAGGTAAAAGCGTGAGCACTTGACTTCAGCACCTTTTTGCCCAGTGTGGAGCTGAGCAATTCTGGCTTTTCCAATGCTTAGACAAGGTAAAAGAGCCTCCCACAGTGGTGAAACACTACCACAGTTGCCTCCCGCATCTGAGAAAGGTCTTTGGTGGCCACACATCCAGTCATTGAGCAGATGGCACCAAGCAGTGCAGGGGACTAGTCCTCTCCCCTCCCACATGGCCGTGGGGTGTTTGCTGCCCAGAGATTATGTTATAGGCACCATTTACAGAAAAATTAGAAGCAACGTCTAATGGCATTGGGACATCTAGCTTTCCACTGATTCCTACTCCACTTCTTTTTTGATGGACACTGTAGAATTGAAAAAAGTGCATCAGAGGTGAATCAGGATGTTTCCTTTCACCAGTTTTAATGGAAATCAGCTGGGGGGTGATGGAAGATATTGTACACATGCCTGTGATGGCTGGAGCCTGCTTCCAGTAATGTCCATGTACTCTTGCCTCTAAAGCACTGAGATTTTCAGGCAGGTGGTGGTGAGGAAGGTTAGATGTTGCTTTTTGTCCTGTTGCACTTGATGCTGTGAAGAGAAAGATGGGCATGTCCAAAGCAGGCAGGGTAGACTGGGAGCTGTTTCGTATGGAAGAATTGAGGGTGAATGGCCCCATGCCTGCAAATCTTTCACTTGGATAGTTTTAGATTGGGAACAGTTCTTGTGGGACAGAAGGGTCTCCTATGCAAACACTGAAGTGCAGTGGGCACTCCAGATTGAACCCCTGGTAGTTGTGTGGTTTTCCTCTGTATTGGAGATAGTTTGGCTTTGTAAAATGACAGTAATTTACAATGTTGGTTGCAGTAATTGAGGGAAATATTATTCCCTCCTCATCTGCAGCTGACTGGAAAATCTAGATGTGTCTTTTGCTTTCTGTAATTATGTTATATGCTGGCAATAGAATGAAATGAAAAGTAGTTTGAAGTGATGATCTGTTCATGCTCCAACTAGAGTATGAAAACTGCAGACAGAGGGAGAAAATATGTTTTGAAATAATCACTGAATGTCAGCCTGCTTCAGACTTTTCAGCACTTTCTTTTAGTCAGGACTATTGTGGAACATATGGATCTCTGTATGCCTTTATGTAAACACTTTGCTTCCAGTTACCAAATATTTATGAGCATTATGGACACATTTAACTGGGAATGTTGTGCAGAGATCAGTGAATACTGAATTAGTGCTTAAACTAAATCCTTACACAATGAGTGCGTAAGTGAGAAGCCTGTGTGAGAAATGTTCAGAGTTGAAATGGAGAGTCTCTTTGAAGAGTTAAGACCAAAATTCACTTATAGCTGAGGTGCCATCAGGTCTCTTCTGCTCTCTTTGGCTCTGCCTGCATCTAGGATCACAATCCCATTTTGACCTGAAATAATTTATGTAGTGGATGGACTTGTCATTTCCACCACCGTGCAGTGGGGCTGGCATGCACAGCACCATGGGTGTGGAGAGGATTTCACTCACTTCCTTTTGGCTGTGCAACATGAGTCCTGCTCCACGTTTTGGAACTATGGGACACGGGCAAAGCGAGCTGGATCTTGTGCTGTCACGAGTCTGGCAGAAGTGCAGCTGAGTGCTTTGTGTGATAGCTGCTAAATCCCTGCTGAATTTTAAATCTTCTGTGTGCTGCCCTGGGCAAGCTGGAGTTTGCCCTTTATTAGAAGATCAATGAACAAAAAGAAACAATGGGTGCTTTAGAAAGAGAAAAATCACCACAAACCAATGTTTTACATATTGCCCATATCCATAATTTCTTAATGTTGAATGTTTTATGCAAGCAACAAGGCACCAAAATCTTGGCAATGTACGTTTTGTTTCAAATAGCTGCTCTCTCTCTGCATAGCGGTGTTTGGAAAGCAAATGTTTGGTTAATACGTGGTTAAGCACTTTTGCAATACAGAGTATGTTCTTCATTGCAAGGTATCTTTCCTGAAAAAGCAAAATGTACTTTTGGTTTTTGAATCCGTGCAGACATAGTTTGTAAGCAGTGATTTAGATTTTGCAAATACTTGAGGAGCCCTTTGAACTTGCATGTTGGGTAGGTCAGTGCATGCTAAATATTTTTGTAAGTAGTTTTCTATGCATTTTTGCTTCCCTCTTCCTCCCACACATTTACTTTGCACAACCAATATTCTCTGAAAGTGCAACTTCAGGTATTTTGGGTAAAACACATGCCATGCTCTGCATGAACTGAAAGGATCATCATATTAAGGCAGTGCAGGAGAGAGAGTGAGCATGCACAGCACTGTGGATATTAATATTAATAAGTTTTTATTTTGGTTTTGTGATATAATTTGTTTTAAGTTTGTGGATGAGCATGAGATAAGGAAAGGACTAAGGGCAGACCTACCAGTGCTCCGTAGCTTGTAAACTTTACCCACAGCACAGATTTGCCGTGAATGTGGTGTCAAGGTTGCCATGTGAACCAACATTGTATCAAACTTCTTTTTCGAGCAAGCAGGGATAGGTATGGCAGCATGAGTATAGGCTGTGAGCATCCTGTGTTCACTGAAGTGGCTCAGACCAGGCCTGCAATCCTCAGACCCAGATAAGTAAAGTGTGAGTTTCCCAGCAGAGTAAGCATGAGATCAGACATTTCATCCTTATTTCAAACAGAGACAGGACAAGGAGCCTCTATAACTATCTTCTGGCTGCAACCATCCCCAGCACCCACTTCCAACAGCAAGGGTCAGCAGGCACATCTCTAAAACCATCTGATTAGTAGCCTTTGGTACCCTTGTTCCACTATTTTTGGATCACAGAGAGGATACTAGTGGTAAACAAATGAATCATTCACAGTACTACATAGCACCTGTGAAATACTGCCAGTCCATGTTTCCTGGGGTCCATGCTTATGGTTCTTGGGACTGTTTTACCTCCAAACTGAATGATTAAGGTTGCAGATGAAGCCCATGGGAATTCAGCTGTAAGCATGTACAGCAGTGCATTAATTACTCTGAAATATTAGATCCAATTAGAAATAGCAGATGTTTCACAGTCACCAAACAGATGAATGGAAATTATCAGCGTCTATGCATCTCTTCTTTTGTTTGTCACTTACAAACTGTTAATACAGTATTAGCTTTTTTTTTTTAATAAATTAATTAGAAAGTAAGGAGATGCTATAGGAAACCCCTGAGAGGAGATGAGAAAAGATATATACATATATGGAAAGATGTAGTAAGCATGAATAAGACTTTTGGAAGCATTGTCTGATTTATCCCTAGCATAAGCTTAACATTGTGATACATTGCTGATGCTGAATTAATTTTAGTTCTGTGTAAGAAAGAGTGGCTGTTCTTTTTTTCCCATTTTTGTTTATTTGTAACACAATAGTAAGTATTTAGAGTTCAAAGACCATTGGTTTTCAATCTATATGTGGTCTGTTTTATACATTATGCCTGGTGTTTCACACGTGTGTTACTATATATTTTACTTATTTTTTATTTAAGAAACTGCAGTTTTAATTTCTAATAGTTCTGCTGCTTTTCTGGTTTTGTCCTGTAAACCTGAAATAAGGAGGAAGTTAGTGTGTCTGCCATTCTAAAGAAATGAAGTCAGGCCAGGTATGGCAGTATTAACACTTCACTGTTCACCAAAACTTTGTACATTCAGTAGGAGATGAAAAATTCTAATTTGTGAGAAATGGTTATTTGAGAAAGGCAAAAAATGAAAATTTTATCTGAAGAAAACTGAAATGCTGATTTCTAGAGCTCCAAACAAGAATGTAATGTCTAATTATGCTGGCATTTGTTTTTTTTGTTTGACTACTAATGAGTGTACAGGAAGTAAGAGAGCAGTTTTAACATGTATGTCCACAGCTAACTCTATTCTCAATGCAGGTAAAGCAGGAAATTTTGCCTAGGTTCTTGAGCACTAGAGAAATTCAGGAATAGACGAGGATCACACCGTCCTAGAAAAATTCTGTGTATATGCAGAAAATACAGATGGTCCCTTTCTAAAGTAGTAAATTTAAAGTATCCAGCTCTAATCAGCAGGGGAACACATTGATGAGGAAATTGCAGCATTAGGAATCTGTTGGTATGATAAAAGTTTTACATATTGACATAAAAGTCATGAAATTCCTTTTGTCCTGCAAAAGTTATTTTTGTTACAGAGGACCTCTTGCAACCCTAACTGCAGTAGTCCCTTCTCTTAAAAATTGTGTGCGATTTGATTTATTTGGTCGTGGGAAAGTAAAAAACCATTTTGAACCCCTAATTCTTTGGGTGGGTGTGTGTGTGCATGCATGTGTCCCCATCGTGTTTTCTTCTGCATTCTATGAAAAAGAAGGAAAAACTGAAGCTGCCATTTACTGTAATTACGCTGCAGAATATTTCTGGCTGAGTTATAAGCTTCAGTCAGTGGATATCTATTACAACTAAAGCTTCCCTGTAGGTAATTTATTTAGTTTAAGTGAATAAATTACGCTTTACCAGTTGTCGATCAAGGGCTATGACCAATTCATTGAGCACCATGAGATTCTTGCAGGGATTAAAAAAAAAAAGCTGTTGTTGTAGGAGCTCTGAATAGGTTTCCTGTTCTTCTGTTTAACTTTGTAGTTTGAAAGGCTCTCTTGGAGGAAAGAGCACAATGTATAGACTGTTATCAAATGCAAAATATGACCATGTGTGAATGCGTAAATAAAGTGAGAAATGTTTGTGGAATGATCGCAGTATTTGCAATTCTTTTTTGTATTGCCAGAGATAACAAGTGGGAATAACTGATTTTTGTTTTAGCTTTTGCTGTGAAAAAGTGGGGAGCAAATTACTTGGGGTCGAGTGAAGCAGTTTATTATTCTGCTTTACAGAAGAATATACACTTCTCTGCTTTCAAGTGATCTTTTGTTTCCTTTTTAATTATCACACCGAGGTCAATTTGTTTTCCTTTTCATGGGGAAATGGGGACAGCATACATTTGCAACTGGTTTTGGTGAATAAACCATTCATGTGCAGAATTTTTCCCTGCTCTGTGGTTAGGTATCACTGTTCAGGCTCTCTTTTGCTAGCCTGAGCTGTATGTTACATCTCTCACAATAACATGCTAAATGATTTATTTTGAAAGATCAGAAGCACTTGGTTTGGAAAGAAATGTGAGCTGCATCAGAGGTAGGGCTCCCACAGGGGTCTCCCCTTGGTCTGGGGAGCAGGATATGTGGAGGAAGACCCAGCATGACTCCATGGGAGTACAATGTGAGGAAGGAGAATGTGGTGCAACTAAGAAGTGCATGTACTTGGAGGCTGCCACTTTTTAATTTGTACACCTGACTGGTTGAATCTGAAGGACTTTCGGAAGTGATGCAAGATTAATTTTCAATTTTCAATTAAGTAAGACTCCAGATCTATGTAAAGAAAAAAATCGCTTACAGAAGTGTTATGTAGAAGTAATCTGACCCATTTTTCGATATGAGCCTAGCAAATTTCTACTGTTCCTACACTAATTAATTCAGGATTGAGGGTGTATTTCAATTCTTTTGAAAAAATACTCGAGTAAAACTTTCAGAATCAAGAATTTGGATTTTTTTTTTGCCAGATATTTAGTAAAAGCTCTTTAAGAGGCAGCTTTCAGCATAATGATCGGGATTATTGAAAAAAATTCATTAATGTTATTATGAAACTTGTGTACACTGTTGTTGGAAATAAGAGTCATTAAACATGTGCTTTTTACCACCTTCTGCCGAGGTGCAGCCTGGACTAATCTTCAGTGACAGTAAAGAGCCACAGTACTGCAGAATGAACAGGGGCTCGTGTCAAGCCTGTATATTCTGTAATGTTAACCAGACTGGCCATGCTCTCATAGACCAGTTGACTCCACAGCATGCTGTGCTTGTACCAGTGGCACGAGAAACAAGTCCAGCAAGGATTTTACCATCTAACTCTTTTTCAAGCCTTTCAACTACTTACTTAATTTTTCCTCTGCTTTAGTACAAATGAAAGCCATTAGCAAAATATTTTCAAGCTACTTAGCTGCCATACAGTGCATGACCATTCAGGGCTAAGCTGTTGAAACGAACATTAAAGCCAGCTTTCTGATCACTTACCTTATTCCCACTTTGAGCATGTGTTATTTTGCAAGATACACATCAGTGGAAAAGCTGGGTCAGCAGCAGTGATGGAAATGTTGGATTTGATCATGGGCGTATGAGCAGACCCACACGGTTCTTGACAGTGGTTGTATTGTAATCACATTAGAGACTTTTTTGATACTCTGGGCCTGGATTTAATCACAGCAGTTGCAAGTAACTCCTTCACAAACAGTTTCTTTTAGGCTTCAAAGCTGCAATGAAGAAAGGCCAGAGGTGACCTCTTTCTTTGCATCTATAAAACAACCTATTAAGTTTTCTACTAGTTCAGGCTATGAAGACCTAGCCTAGTCCGCCTCACCAAGGAAATATACTGATGCCTCACCTGTCCTCAGAACTGGTAACAGACATAAAGCCTTATAAAAGAAAAAAATTGAAATTGCAGCTGAATATTTAAAATGCATTAACTTCGCACTTTCAAATAATTAGGATTATATCCTCTCATCAATAGTTGAGAGTTTAGTATGTCCATTCAGCAGCTTAATAAACTGTTTCTTCTGCCACTCAACCTGAATGCAGGCTCTCCTTTTTAACAGTGAACCAAATTCAGACAACACATCCAAATCCAGAAAGTCATATTTCCTAGTATAAACAATTAAATCTGCACAATGAAACAATGCAGTCTTTTTCCTATATAGAAATCATTAAGTCTTACAGATCTTTCAGAGGAGAAGAAAGGTTTCCTTGGCAGGGATTGAACACATTAATTAGCATTTAAATATTTGTACTTAAATACTAGTAACTAAATACCCAAAAAGGTATTAAGGCGGTCTGGTTGAATAAAATGTATTAACATAATAAAACATGTTAAAATATTAAAGACTGTCTGGTTATTCCTCTGTGTGCCAGGAAGTAGGATTGGGGCACACTTAAGGTGATATGAATGTTATCTTGTCTGGGTGGACATCCTTGTCCTTGGTGGACCTGGATTTCATTGTCCTTGCAAAGAGTGCCAGTAAAGGGATTGTGCTTCATACACGTGGATCTTTTAGGTACTCAGCTGAAATCTTTCTTGTTGCATTTAAAGGTTAGTCCTGCATTGCTCTCAACAAAATTGGTTCAGAACAGAGTAACTCTGTTGGTTAACAGAGTGCTAAGTATCACTAAAATATGAATGTGGAAACTCCCAGCAAATAATCACTTATTCTGTACTTCTGGAGAGTAAAACATGTCTGTCTAGAGTTCCTTGACCATCTTCATATTTCTCGTATTGTGACGATTTCTTATTACTGGGGGTTTGGGTTTTTTTCTTTGCCTTGAGCTTACTTTCTGTTCCAGTTGAAAATGTCATTAGAAGTAACAAATGTTTCTTTGTTTCTTTGTTGTTTTTTTCATCCCATACAGCGTGAAAGGAGCAGATGCTGGGAACGTGATCAGACTATTTGTACCAGATATTGGGATGTTCATTGCTAGTCTGACAATATGGCTCATCTGCCGCAACATGTTTCAGAAGCCAGTAACCGAGGATGCAGCACAGTGCAACATGCAGTTTGAAAATGAGGAGATGGTATCAAATGCACGTTTCTATTTGTATGGCTTTTAGTGAGCTTTGGCATTCATGTGTTCTGAAATGGTTTCATGAGGGCTGGCTATGTTAAGAAGTAAACTTATTTTCAGGAAATGAAATGATTGGTTTGAAAGTGGAAAAATCTAAAGTTATTATGTTGAGAAAACAAAGCAGAATATGGAAAGTGTTAGATATGCTGCAGGATTTTTCAAATCATTTTGAGTTAAGAAACCATCATGACAATCCAACAGAACAAGTTGTTCTTCACCAGAGCTGCTGGTTAAATCTGATAAGGTTGTTCTGCTACGTACAGTGCTCAGTTTCTTAGATAGCATTCCTATTTCCAGATTTGTTATCCAAGTGTAACAGCAGCATCTGAGTGATTATCAGAAATTACTCTTAAAGAACAGAAGAGAGACTGTGTATTAAGTTCATGGAAGGAGTTACCTAAATTTTGGTCATACTGAGTGAGTTTGAGAATTATTTGGGGGAATGACTTAGCTGGAAGTGTTGGTGTGTTTGCTGTGTATTTTACTAGTGGGGAGAAGAGTAGCAGAGATACCAAATGCAGAAAAATCCACAGAAAGAGGAAAACAATTTTATAGTATAAAAAGCCACAGTGGGAATTCAGCCCAGGTTGCAGAGAAATTCCTACTGCTAATCTTAACATGTTTTTTATCAGACTGTCTAGCATGGCTTGGGGCTCATTTTCTGTCTTCTTTTACATATGGGTGGAATGTTTTTTTCTTTATTCTCAAAACACCATTTTTAGGGGAGACGATTTCAACTTGCTCATTTCAAATAGAAATTGAACTCTGAGTGAAATACTTAGGAGGATCAGTTGCCCATTTTGGTGCCACTATATAGAGTAAAAAGAGGCCTCTCTGCATGTTGCCATGTTGTCTGGATTGTAGCAGTGCCAGAAGCTGGTCAAGTTTCTAGCACATGACAGATCAATATCAGGACTGTGCTTTATACTCAGTTGCATTTGGAATTCTTATGGGCTCTCCTGGCAGCTGAGGATTGCCTGAAGGTTGCAGCTTTTTAACTGCACATTGGAGGATATGTAAGGTTTGGTCTGATGTGCATATGCAAAGTTTTGTGTCTCCTGGAACCTGGTTTTATCAGCTTTAAATCTGCTTTATCGTTGAAGCTGTGCAAAATGGATTTAGCAGCAGGCTAGAACCTTGGGCTATACCCAGAAAGGGAAAGAAGTGTGGCTTATTAGCATGGTTTGTGTTCAGCTCTCCTCTTAAAAGAGTTTTATTTTACCAAAGTGAGCTCCAACAGACTTCTTTGGTGCTCTTGATCTTCTGAAAAGAAAGTATTTACAAGCACAAAACAGGAGTAATCTGATGGCAGAAACTCTGAAGAAAAATGGGCATACTTTTGTTCCTCTGAAATCAGATGATGATGTTTAGATATTCCCTTTTTCTTTTGTTCAGAGGTGAGCCTGCACCTGGAGTCTGTGTCAAAGGGAGCTCAGTGTCCTAGAGAGGATGGGTGCTGGCTTCCAGGCAGGGTTCAATAGTCATTTCCCTACAGTGCAAGGAAAAAGCTGAGTTAACAAACACTAATTGCACAGCACAGAGTGTAGCTTTATATTGGGCTGGTCCTGGACTGGCTACCTCAATACCAAAGCAAGACTATTCCACAAGGGAAGAGGGAGGGAAAGAAGAAAACTCTGTCTGCAAAGAAATATGAATACTGGGCAAATAGAAATATGTGTAAATATATTTTACTTCTTCACATCAAAACCCAGTGAATGTTAATTATGTTCTGTAAACTGCATGTATTGCAGAATATTTAGTGAACATAGCAGCTGTGTTTAGATTTAGTGATACCCAAAACTCTATCACAGTCATTTTTTTAAAAAAGGAATAATATTTTCTGTTATGTGAGGTGATCCCAAATACTTTAAGGAATTCTGCCCTTCAGAGCTGAAATGATTGATCTGCATCAGAGTAATCTGCTAGCTTTTTAAAGATTGAGTGAAATGGAGAGTGAAAAATCAAATACCAATTAAACACGTTTTTCCAGACTTCAGTTTTCTCTTTCTAGGTGTCTGCACATAACATCCTGGAAGCACTTCTGCTACTTAGGAGGAGGAGGCAGAAGCAGCTGAATCTGCTAGGAATATGTATTTGGCAGGACTGACTGTAAGGAACCTAATGCGTATGCAGAGCAGGCTGCTGAGTGTCTGAATTCAGGAGGATATTGGCATGATCTAAAGTGAGTCCAAACAGTGTAGGTTTCATGTAATTTTCAGTTCTTTCTTGGTAGACTACACTAGAAAAGGGAAGACTAAGTAAGTGACTAGTTCTTTGAATTCTCATGAGCTGACTGATGCCTGTGGTTCTGTGTTGGTGCAGCTTGTTACTGATGCTGTAACTCCATTGAATTAGAAAACACAAAGCGAGTTGCAGCAACAACTGTCCTACAAAGAGACTTCAGGAAAAATGCTGAGCTTGGTACCGTGCCTCCAAGGGAAATAGTCCTGGGTTTGTTAGACCGGCCCTGTAGCCAATTCTAGAGTTGAAGAGCTGCTGCTGAGAGTTCCTGCCACCAGTCCTCAGAGATTTGTGGTAGGAGATTTTGTTAAGAATTCATCAGCTGATTTAAAGAGGCTTAGCAGAGCCATCAGAGAGGTAACTTTCAGGTTGATAGATGCCTAGCCACAGATGGTTCTATAAATCAAGAAATCAGCACTTCCAAGCCAAAGCAGTGTCTTGCAGCTTTACCTTCTTTCATTAAATTATTTACATTGAATGATTCCCAGACCTCTTTGCTTTGGGGGAGAGTGAAATACAATCATAACAGGCTTAATTAAAAAAGAAAGGTTAATCTATCTGCTCCTTCCAATATTTCTGTATAGGAAAACCTGTTAAGTAATTGGTTTAATACTGCTAAAATTGACCTTTTCGAAGGTCTGTGTGAGCCCATCACATTTCAGTCGATATATGGGCATGCTGTAAAAATGCCTCCAGTTGAGCAGCGGTTTGTGTGCTGTATTTTAGCATGGCACTAGCCTCCAGAAACCAGCCGTCAAGTACGATGGATCAGATTGCTTGTGGATTGAGATGCAATTCAAAACAAGGAAAAGTATCAGAATCCAAATTAAGAACAACAAGGATTCATTGAAAAATGGATGTCTTTCTCCATTACGCTGCATCCAACTTTAAGGGAAACAGATCTCCATCAGAAAAGTTTATTCTACAGAACAGAACTGGGGGAGGAGGCTCTAAGGCAGTGAGACTCTCAATTATTTGTAAGTAACGCTATCCGAGGAATAAGCAAAGAGTGTGGTTTTAATTAACAGTGAGTCATGGACTAGGAAGGTCTGCCAGATACCAGGCTGCAGTCCAACTCATTACCACCCCTAAATGGTTGCACACTTGGAGCAAACGTGTCTGCAGGCTCTTTTTATTAGGGCTCAGAAAATTTAAAGCAGGTGAATTCAGCTGGAGACAGGCCCGGGTTGCAAATGCCGAAAAGCGCAATGCCAGTCACAAGGTGTAAAAGGTGGAAGAAAATAAGAAAGAACAGTTAACTCCCACCTGCAGCTGAAAGTATGACATTTTTGATTTGGAGCAGATGGTGGTTTATGTGCCAAAATGCAGATACAGTATATACAGTCTGATAGGTATTAGAAAGGAAGTAGCCTTTTCTTGAGACTGTGGATGAATTGCCTAATGTTTTAAGTGACAGTGGCAGGAAGGGAAATCCTTCTGCAATTGTGCAACTTAAACTGTAGAGGAGGTGTTGATCTTAATTGAAAAAAAATGTTGTAGTCCTCAATGCAACTTCCTCCCAAGGCACTTGCTGCCTTGCCCATTTAAGCTTGTTTCTCATGCATGATCTAGAAAGCAAGTAGGACCACTAGGTCTGTACTTCGTCCCATAATCTGGGGAGAGCTTGATGCCAAATCTTCCACCTGTCCTCTTTTCTGCAGACGTCAGAGATTTGTTTGGCATCTCAAAAGGGAAATAAAAAAAGGGGAAAAAAAGGAAAAAAAGGACATTGTTTTAAAATAAACTAAAGTTTGAGAAGAATGTGAGGAGAGCTTGGCCTGGAGTCAAGACACTGGGCTGGAATCAGAAGGACCAGCACGGTTCTCACTTTGGCCACAAACTTGGTTTGTGTCCTCAGGTCTATTGCTTCATCTGTCTCTCAGCTCCTGTGTCCCTTGGCACACAGAAGCAGTAAAAATGCTTGGTTCCCTGGCTTTGTCCTTCCAAACAGTGACAAGGCTGTTTGTCCTCCACCGACACTGAGCATGCAGTGCATTGAGAGCTCTCATTTGGTCCAGGTCTCCAAGTGTAACTGCAGTACGTTCCCTACAGGACAGAACAGACAGGCTCTGAGAACTGCCCGTGTCCCATGACTTGTCCAAGGAGTTTCTAGCGTAGGAATTACCCATTTAGACCAGTATCCTAATCCTGAAAGCAGCTGGTACCTGCTGGATAAGGACAATAGCAAATAAGGGTACACCCTTTTGCCCCTTCTGCACCATTATAGTTCATCCTGATCTCTCCTAGTGTGAGAATTACTTTAATCCTAAAACATGTGGTTTCAAATCCCTTCCAAAAAAAGTTGTTTTTAATTATAGCTACTCTGAATAATCTTGTTAAACATATAATTACCCAGACTCTTTTAAAACCTCATTAATTTCTTGGCTTCAGTGGCATCATGAAGCGAGGACTTCCACAATTTAATAAGTGCTCTTTGATTTTATTTTGAATTTAACACTCTAATTTTATGGAAGGTCCCTTGTATTACATGTTATGAACCAGAGTGAGATGGTATAAGGGAAATCAAATGTATTTATTATCTTCCTCATTTTGCCTTTTAAAGGTAGGTAGTCTCTGGGTGGTTTTAAATCTCTTTTGTCATTTTAAGTACTTTTTTTCTGAGCAAACTATAGTTCTGCAATATTCTTTCAAGCTACAGAGATTATCAGTTCCTCAGCATTTCAGGCATTGTTGATTTAAATGATAACATTATGACATTGTTCATTGGGTTCAGAGATGTTAGGGTTAAGCAACTGTACCAGCGTATCACCTACCTGAATGTCCTGCATAAGTGAAGTGAACCGAACAGCTCTGAGAAAGATCTGATGTCCTAGTCTTTGCAGTTGCATTTTTCTTGCCTTCAGATGTAACCTGCTTTGAGCAGTTTACAGTGGTGCCCATGACTCTGTCTGCAGGACCATCCCATTTGTCTTGAGGCCTGTGATGGATATTTTCTCCTTAGATGGTTTATTGCTTTGTGTTTGTGTCTTAATTTAATTTGATTTTACCGGTGTCAAGCATTCACTTGACTTTATTAGTGGCCACCGACATAGGAGGCTTTGGCCCTGATTTCTTTAAACATCTTCCCACATGCAACTTCTCTTTCAATACTTGCTTCTCTTCTGAGATAGAAAATTATTGCCATTGTGGGAAATATTGTGGAAAAAGAAGTTCTTAGAGAGGGTTGGAACGTTTTGGCTTCTTTGAGCTTCCTGATGACACCTCTTTTTAGTCTCATCTTTTTTCTTCTCATTGTCATCCTTATTTAGCATACCACTAGCTTATTTTTTCTAATTGGTTATAAATCTTCCTCTGTTTCTGACCTCTGGAGAACTGGTCAAACCCACTTGGCCTTTGTGTGCTTTGAACATGGTATAAACAGGATTTAAAACTTCTTTTTTTTTCCTGCAGTTTAAAAAGAGTAGACGAGGCTCCCTTATCTCTTTGCTTGCGATGTTTATAGTGGTGAAGTTTGCCAGACCTTGCACAGCTGCCTCCCTCAGTAACAATTCTAATGCATCTCATCCTAACAAGGGTCAAAAGTTTACAATTTACATTAGCTCCTTGGTTTGATGCACGTGTCTTTGGATAAGTCTTAACAGAAATACATAATTACACTACAGCAGGCTGCAGCTACATGATGTTACATAGTGCAGTGCATTGTGTGTTATCAAAGGCTCTCAGTCTGCCCGGCAGGAAACTTCAGTGTGCACCTGTCCTGTTCTGGGGAGAAGCATGACGGGATGCACTTCTTCTTGTGGCAGCTCTTCGCGGAGGTTACTAACAGTTTTCCATTCTAAATTTTGAGATACAGAGTTATTAACCAGGAGATGAATATGCTGGAATACTACTGCCTTTGGATGGGCTAAGTGATGAATAACAGTACGAGAAGGAATCTCTTGGCTGAAAGAATTCAGTCTCCTGTTACTTCAGGCAGCAGTATCACGCATTTCCCTCTGGAAGGTAGAAAGCACCATCTTGAAAACAGGGCAATTTTCCTTTATCCCATTGTTTCAGAAATGACCGTGTTCTGTAATTTTGCTTTTCTGGTGGTTAGAAAACATCTAATTTATATTGCACATATGCTCATAGCTGCATCATAACCCTTTTAGTTCTTCTGCTCTTTTGCTTCAATACAATGTTTCTTTCTCTAAAATTGATTCCTGTGATAGTTTGGGAGAAAAAAACCCTCACATCTTTCTTTAAAGGTTGTTCTTCGAGACAAAAGAAGACAAGTAGCTTTGGATCCTCTTGTAGATTAGACATCCCATTCTCCTGTTCATCCTGGTTATCTGAGGTTCTTCAGCGTGGTACTGGAGAAGTACCCAAGTCACTTTGGAATGAGCTGAGACAATACTGCAAATAACCACAGCACCCTGGTTAGGCTATTTATTCTCTTTCTTAGCAAGATGCATAATGGTACTGTATGTATATTTCTCGGGCTAGGAATTACTCTGTGTGGGTGCTGGGCATACCTGCTCTAGCTCAGTTAACTGCATTGTGCCTTGTAGTCATAAACTCTTCCTATTTTCTTTTCACTAAAATAAAAAGAAGTGTTTAATCGTCTCAGGCCAAACCACTGAACTCTGCCTGTGAATTCCCCCCTCTCTTTTGCATTTGGCTTCTGTGCCTGACACCCTTCTGAAGTCAAGATGTGAAACTGTATTTCAATATTGGCCAAGTGAGTTGTGTGCTGAAATCACTCAGTGTTTGCTCAGGTGTGATGGGTACTTTGGAAACTGAAATAATCTCTGGTTCTCTCGGTACAATGTCTATTGTATACAGGATTTAATGAGTTGCCTTCCTGTTATCCTGATTCAGAACTGTGCTTGTCTGTATTAATTTAGTTTTGATTACCTTTGACTGGCTAAATACTTCTGTCCCTATGTGCTTCCAGGAAATAGCTGATCTTTTTTTTTGTAACAAGTTACTTTTTCCAACAGAGATTTTACTGTGGAAGTGTATGTATGACATTTATTACTATAAAACACTGCAAACGCACTCAAAGTTATTTCTGATCTATCTTTCTGTGTAGGCCTTTAACCCAAGCTTTAGCACTGTTACGATGTACCAGTGATAAAATTTTCCAGTAAGATCTATATGACTTAAAGTTAATTTAGGATTTTCTTTTCAGTGATTCATTTGAGTAATATAAATTATTAAAATAAACTGCTTAAATTCCAAAATGCATCTATCTCATTAATGTCACACCTCCCAAAGGGTTCACTGCAGTCTCACACTTGATTAGTTCAGCTCATTTAGCAGGGCCAATGTTTGAATCCATTCTGTGGCAGGAAAAGCAAGGACATCCGCTTCTCACATGCTGATGCTTTCAGAACGATAGTGGAGCTCTACACTTTCTTGCAAAATTGGAAATTCAATAAATGGTTGCCTTAACATGGTTTAGTATTGACTGCAGGTTAAAACTACGGTCATTTATATCACATTAAGAGCTTGCAGTTCCTTTGATGGTACAAGAAGTAGCAGTTAAATTTCTTTTCCAGCTTTTGTGCTCACAGCTGGGTCTGTCTAAAGAATATTGTGTTATTTTGATTATTTTTTCTATATGCACATATGTATGTGCATATAGAAAATTAATAGCTAATTAATTCTTCCTACAGCTGCAATTATGTATTATTTAACGAATAAGGTTGAAGACCCTTTTTTAGGGGGGAAAGAAGGTTTTTAGAGCAAACTTACAAGTAGGACCTCTGTCATGTTATGATAGGCTGAATGCAGCAGCTAAGTGACTATGGAGGCGATGAAACTAAGTATGAGAGGAGAGATAGCGTCTATTTCTATTGTTCTGGTAGCATAATTGAATCAAATAGCTCATCTCAGATAATTCCTAAACTGAGCTGTTCATTACAGGGGCTTTTTGAAGTGGGAAGTCCAGAAACTTGGGCCTAGTGGCTTTAGCAGAATTAGATGTCTAATAAATTGTATCTGTGTTACTCTATTGCAGGTATAGAATAAAAATCTCTTATTAGAGGTAAAGAAGTAGTTCTAGGCGGTGACATCTGGAGAGAATCACAATTTTACAGTGGCAGTGGCAGCAGGATGCTGTGACTGTGAGTCCCAGGGCCCATAAACTATGGGGCAGCATGAAGACAATCCAGCCCCCTTGAGAAAATCTGGTGTGGCTAGCAGCAGCAGGGGTTAGAAGTCTGTGGTGAGGTCTGGGATTCTACAGCTAGAAAAGTGTAACATTCCCACTCTTCTCTGTTTGTTTCCTGGTACTGGCTGGGAGGAAATGTCAAAATACTGAAAAGAGGCTATTTTTACAGCATTTATGAGCTAAATTGAAGGAAGAAGCACCTGAACCCCAATGGGAACTTACTCTTGTGAGCTTAGCAGTGCATGCTTGAGAGGTCCCAATAATTAATGCAATGTATTCACGGGGATGGGAGTTATGAGACTTGTATCCGCTCAGTTGTAATAATTCTGGCTAATTAAATGTTGTTGCTGTCAATATTTGAATTTTTGAAGGGTTTCATTTGTGTCCCTTCTAGAATCAAAAAGTCAATAAATGAGCAAATTTGTATTTACAGACACAATGCTATTAAAACTAGGTACAAAGCAAGGAGTGCTCTGAAGCAAAAATGGGGTTTAGGTTAGAGTTAAGGCTTCCTGTTAGTAAATACATCTCTAGGACTAGAGGATATCTCTGTGCAGTAGTGTTTATACTGTACCAGATGAAACATTTAAAAGTTGGATGTTGAAAAACAGCCCCCAAAGTAGCTAATGGACATTCTGGCCCTGGCCACAATAGTAGCTGCCATAGCTGCCACAGAAGCTGTACTGTTTCCTTGCCTGTTCTCTATCTCAATTTGGCAGTTTAAAAAAGTGTTGTACAATAAATACTCCAGGGACTTCCACATGATTGCTAAAAAACCTAAACTGCATTTAGTTTGTTTATAAAAAGTCCTGGGGCCCTGCTCTGCAGAGCAAGGGTCATGGAAACACATGTTTATGGCTTCACAAATGCTCTATACTCCTTGAATGGAGAAGTTTATTTGATTTAATCAGCATCCACAGGGATCCTGTAATTGCATAATAGGTAATTTATTATGGAAGTAAAAGTATTTTTCTAACTGTAGCCTATGTAGCATGGGTTTGTAGCTTTAGACTAATCCACATAGTAAAAAAGAGCTTTGCAGAGCAGTCTGACTGGAGTAATGGTGTTCTGTGATGAGCGTGTACTTGTCTGGCCTTTTAATCATCAGAAAGTGTTAAAACAACAAGCACATTATCACCATGTTGGATGTGAAAACTGTTCACTGTTTGCCTTCCTTCTGCAATTTGAAGTGCTCAATGTGAGAAAATGGAAAGCCAGTCGAGATAATCCAGTTAGAGGGCGGTGAATACGAGAGTGGGGGAATCCAAAGTTTGTCTTTTAGACATACACTGGAACCTGGCCTTTCCTCTAATTCAGCAAAGGAGCATGGCCTTCCCTCTTGGATACTCAATTAAATACAGATATGTTTGTTTAAAAAAAAAAAAAAGAAAGTAAAATCAAATCTAGAGTTGTTTAACTGTCATAGTCTTTGCTTAAATAACCACCAACTGTGTTATGAAACCAGACAATCCTTGCACAGCCATATCATTGATAATTCTGGCTGTGCTGAAAAGCTACAAACCAACATGTATCTGTTCTGAAAAAGCTTCTGAGACTCCATATTATGGTTGTTATTGACAATCTTATTTGCTAGTTTGTCTTAAACTGAGGAGAGTGGTTGAAGAACTCCAACTCCCAACAGACTTTCGCAGTTTTAGAAGGAAAACTTGGGAAATCAGTTTGGTATTTCCTGAGGTTCAGAAATGCTTAAGTTTTCTTTCCAACATCTGATAGCCTCAGTAACACCAGAAGTAGGTTGTTCTGCATTTCCTGTGAATGTTTGTAACATCCTAACTTTCTTGCTGAACTTGGAAGTCAAATTTTCATATCTAAATAAAAGCTGAAAACCAAGGAATGTTAACTTCTTTGGTAACTCACTGACTTACAAGCTTTTAGCTGTCCTTTAAGTGTATATGCCTCAGTCCATGGAAACTTTGGACCATCATCTCCTTCTCAGCTTCAGTTATGTCCTGATCCAGTGAAATATCCTCTTCCCTCCTGCTTCTCCCTGAGTGTGCTGTGTCATACATGTCAGTACTAGATTATTAATGCTGAACTCTCAAGGCAAAATGTAGCCTAAAGGTTCTTTAGATCAATGAAGCAAGAGTAAATAGCCTGGTAAAGTTAAAAAATTATGATCCTAGTCGTGACAGAAAATCCAAAGATGCATGTTGAGGAGATCACAGTGTGAATTTGGGCATTTGGCAGGTTAGGAAGGCAGGTAGGGATGAGAGGTAGAAAAGGATATCAAGTCCGACCTTGCACTGGGATGTTTTTGTGTGGTTTCCTTACTTCTGTGTCCTCCTTTTTATTTTATTGTTTGAAGGTATTGTGTGCTTTCCTCCAATTTATACTTAAAAATATTTTGATTATTTTCATTTTCCCCACAAGAACATTTTCTGCTTCTGTTTTGAGAATATTTTATTATTTTCTTCTGTGACTGTTCAGACTTTTATTTCCTGTTCCTGCCTATGTATAATTCATTGCTGTATCAGCTATTTTAAGCTGTAATAAATATATGAAGCCTGTCTTTATGTTTAACATAGTATTGAAAACGAGATGAATCCTGACAGCCTTCCATGAAGTAACTTACTTATTTTGAAGTGGTTCCTATACACTTTTTAACTGAGTCTGTGTTTTAATATGTGTTGTCTTCAGCAACCTGAAGGCACAAGCTGAAGAAACAAGGTTCTCCTTCGCATAGATCCATGTTTAGTAAGTGTGCCATTTCAAAACCTTTAAATGTCCATTAGTCTCACTCATTCTCTTTCTTTGGGATATGGACACTGTTGAGTGTTTCAGTGTTCACCGGTCATGTTAAGCTCAAGGCACAGAGCAGTAGAGCCAGTTCAGGAGAAGCAGGATTGGACCCAAAAGAACTAGATGGAGAGCATGCTAATCCAGTATTTGTGACACAAGCAAAAATGATCATAACTTTTGCCCTTTGTTTACCTTTCTCACTGAAACGGCTCTGGGGGAAGTTAGGGCAGAATGCGTTGCTGTGCCTACTGTCGGCATTGTTTCTGAGTATTTGATGTTTCCTACCCTTGAAATAGGAGCTCAGATGTGAGCAGCGGTGATGAACAGACAGAATGCCTCTTTGTGCCACATGGCTTGCACTGTGATGGCGGCATTTTTGGGCTGCCATCTCTCTATTTTTTTGCATGAGGAGCTAATAATTCATATGTTGAGAGCTGTGTAGATGAATGGTGACAATAAGAGAGCAATTGAAATTCTACTGTGCTCCATGTAAAATGTGTATTGCTAGTGAAATAGCTGGATAAGTCCAAGAGAAATGTAGATTTCCCAGATCAGCCTTGCTGTATTTATTACATATTTCATTGTCTGTAAAACAGAGACTCTTGAGAATAAGCAGGTTTGTTTGGGGGTTTGTTTGTTTGCTTGCTTGCGTGTTTGTTTTCCTGGGCATTCACAACAATGTTAATGCTCTAAAGTAAGAGGAGAAAGCTGACAACAAACTTAGAGGTGAAATGAAGGAGTGAAGGTGTCTACAGGGAATTTTCTTTTGGGAATCCACATGATGTAATGGTACAGAAGAATTTGGTTAAGTAGGCTGAGGGTTCATCTGTTCCTACTGCAATCTTACCTGTCAGCATGGAATTTCTCTGCCAAAGGTCACCAATAAATATAAAACTGCTATTCTGATGAAAAATACAAATAATCTCTGTTTTTTACTTTCACACACAGAGATACGGTTTGGCCAGAACTAGTGTTAGCTAATACAAGTTTAAATTAGTGCCAAAACAGCTATTCTATATTACACCAAATGAGAACCTGGCTCAAAACTCTTACTTTTTTTTTTTTAATATGCCCCTACATTTCCTTAAATGACTAATTTTTCCATAAATCGTATCTTTGTGTGGGCCTCTTGCTAATCCTGCAGATTCTTACCGTGGGTTGATGATTTAGTCTGCATCACTCAATAGCTGTGTATGTCTTCTGGTCTCCAAGATACAATGGAGACTTGATGGTGAAGACCACTGCCAAATCCTAACAAACTGCTCAAGATGGGCCTTTCCACGTTTCCTTCTTTTCTTTTTTCCTTTGTGTAGTTCTGAGTCACGGGTCTCATTACCCCTGCTAAATTGTTGTAGATCACTCAAGTTTTCGCTGCTTCTCTCTTGCTCACATTTCCACCTTTTCTTTTACCATTGGTTGATCTCAGCATTTCTCATTCTCTCCCTAAGCCTCTGCTTAGTGCATTTTTTCTCTCCCAAACTACCTTTTAGTCACCAATGGGTTGTCTGTCCATTCTAGGTTTTGCATTTAGAGAAAGGGTTAATGAAAAATGGATTTGGAAAGTGAGATCTATTGAGCAATATCAACGAGGGCTTGTGCTTGTTGGAGCTTATAACTGAAGCCCTTGAGGCAAAGAGGAGTTTAAAAGATATTAGATAACAAGATGCTTATTTTTCTAAGAATGCCGAACAAATCAAACCGAATTTCGTATGTAAATGAGCAAGCAGCCTGCTGTGCACATGTGGGAGGACTGCAGCCTTTCCCAGAGACCACCCTTAACATCCTTTTATTTTGAGATGATTCTGAGGTGGGAGATACCAATGTACATCCCTAGCTTTAGTACATCTTTCTTAGCTCTCACTACTTGCCATAATCAAAGATTGTAAGAAGATTTCATTGTCAAATAATATATGAATGGATTTTAATTTCAAATTCCTCTGCGTCTCCCTCTCTCTGTTTCTTTTGCATTCTGTTTTTCTTTCCTTCTTTCTCCTTTAGGCTGTAAGAGAAAAATTAGAGCCAGATGATGCTTTGATGTATGAAGAAGATCTGGATGATGAAGACTGTGGAGAAGCAGAATTTGAGGAGACCATGAAATTAAAACTGCTGCGTAGAATTGCCTTCCTAGCATCCAAACTGAGGGAATTTATTGGCAACATGATAATCACCACTGGAAAAGTTGTTGTTACAATTTTACTTGGTTCAGCAGGTTGGTGTATTTGAAAAATTTCCTCAGGAGCCCCTTAGATTATGCATTTAACAAATGAGTTTTCAGCACTTTGGCACCTGCGGGAGTAACAATGGAAATTATTAAGGGAAAATAAATTGCTGCTGATTTTATTAAATTAACTCTTTGGCAGGTATTGGAATATGCTGAGTTGCTTAATTTTTTGTACTGAGAGTGTGTGACCCTGTCATTCCATTTATGATTTTCACAGTTGTTCTTATAATCAAATGGTGAATGGGGACATACTATAAATGACTATATGTTGTGTGTATATATATATGCAAAAGTGAATTAATAGATTTGGTTCCATTACTTCCAAGTATAAAAAGGAACAGAATTCACATAGCCTTAAAAAAAAAAAGGTTATTTAGTTGACCAAGTAGTGTGTAAAAAGAGTGATAAGCAGACTTCCTATTGGTTTTCTATTTATTTGGTAAGAGTAGCTGATTTGATGTTACATAGCCCATCTTTTTATAAGACATTTGATTTAATACCTCATAATCAGCTACAGCGACAATGAAAGTTCACAAAATCACTATAGGTTGCAACTATGAATTCAAAATTATATCATGGAATTATAAATCAGCATTTATCTGCCAACTCACATGTTTGAATGGACTGATTATATAAGGTGTAAGTAGAACTGTACACTTAACATATAAGTTATCGGTATTTGAAGTATAAAACAACAGTGCAACAGTACAAAAAACATTTGATAATGATGAGGATTGGTCAGGTGTGGCTGTTATAGTAAGGCAGGCTCTCTCATTAAGGCAAGACTGCTTAACAGCCTTACATGTAGCCAAATGGAAAGTCATAAATCTAAAAAGAGGAAAAATATGTGGGCCACCAAAGGGCCTGGCATCAGGGAAGAGAGATGTCATTAAAAAAACCCCAAACAAACAAAACCAAAAAGCCTGATGCCACCCTACATGGGTGAACATCAGCCAGGGAGGGTGAAGCAGAAGGATTGTGCAGCAGTGACAATTTCTTCTGAATGATGATGGGCAGCTTGCCTGTGGAGCTCCAACACAAGCCATGAAGTGGGAAGTGTTCAGAGTATAGGTACAAAAAGTACTTGAGATCTGAGTAGCCTGTATTCCAGAGAGAGACCTTGAGCTTTATAAGTTAAATACTTCCTTACTTACCATGCCAAAAAGATGAAGGGTGACTTGACTGCAGCCCCAAAGAACTGACAAAGATATAAAGTGCTTCCATTTTTTAAGGTATCTCATCTAGTAGAATTGGTAACAGGACCCAACAGTTAAGCGGTAAACTTAGGCAATTTCAGACCAGAAATAAATTTTGCATTTTTCACAGCCAGAGTAATTGGCCATAATAAATAACTTATTTTAGAATATCACGGATTCTTATTCTCCGGAAGTGTTTAAATAAAGACAAGAAAGGAACGAAGAAAGGAAATAGTTACAGGCTTGAAGAAGAAATTGCTGGGTGAAGTTTTACAGCCCCATAGGCTAAGTCTTAAAATAGGATGTGAAAGATGTGATGGTGAAGCTCAGGCAAATGACTATGGATATGATGAGGGACCAACCCTGGGAGTGCTGCTCCCAAAAGACACGTCAAGCCAGCACCTGGCAAGAGGCAGGGCCAGCAGGCTCACTGGAGCTATGGGCCACTGGTAGCCTGCAGATCTGTCCTGAGAAAGGTGGCTCCTAGACATGTACTAGTTAAAAAGCTTAACAATAAATTTAGGCAGGCACCCCTGCTAGCTCTGGCACTGTTGCTTCAGAGAATCCGCTGGGCTGCTGTGCTGGCTGCAAGCTCTTACGTCATTTTCTCATAGTTGTCACTCTTAGACATGAATGTCTTTCCCGCTTCCTAACTTATTTTTGCAGGCTACCAGCAGAGCACCAAGTCCCCTTCACCAGCTGGACATTTTCACAAGCGACATACTCCTCTACATGGGCAAAAGCAAAAATAACAGACGTGTTTGTGACAGTGGAGTCTTTGTCATATATAAATCACATGTTTCTAGGAGTTAACAATTTTAAAAAATCAAACATATATTGATTATTCTGTAGATTTTATGTAAATCTCTTACCTTTAATATATGAATCAGAGTCTGTTTTGTTTTAATAACTCAAGATATTTCAATATCTGTATGAGAAGGCTTTTCACTGTTCTTCCCACATGCTATTTTGGCATCTTATACTCAAAATTCATACATCAGTGGTCTCAGGCAGCATTGGCTGTCCTTGCAGCCACTTTCTGTTTTTCTCCATGCTTTATGAAACATCTTTACATAGTGAGGATTCCATCTCAGGCGAAAGTCTGGAGAGTGATTGTGTTCTAAGTGCTAAGATACGGCATAAGTGAATTGAACAAATGAACAAAAAAAGATCCTTCTCTTCTAGTCTCAAAGTTAATAGCAGTCTTTAGAGCTAATTGTAGTAATTAGCAGAAAACTAATTGGATTAATTTTTTAAATACACATCTTACCAAACTTAAGGTTTAACAAAAGCTGATATTTCCCGCACTTCTCCAACACTCTATGTTTTTATTTTCACAGGTATGATGGTGCCATCTTTGACCTCAGCTGTGTATTTCTTTGTGTTTTTGGGCCTGTGCACATGGTGGTCCTGTTGCCAAGCATTTGATCCATTGATATTCAGCTGTCTGTGTGTATTAATGGCTATATTCAGTGCAGGACACTTGATTGGACTTTATCTGTACCAGCTACAGTTCTTTCAGGAGGTTGTTCCACCAAAAGATTTCTATGCCAGGTGAGAGAAATTCCTTTCCTGTTTAACTGTGGACACATGATGCAATGGACTGTTACCACATGTTGATACAAATGATCTTCCACATAATGCTGTGACAAATTTTACACATAGCTTCTTGTTCAGTCATGAAAGAGTCAAATAATTTCAGATGGAATGGTTTTAAATGACAGAGTGGTGAAAGTCCGGACTGGGTAATGGCAGACAAAGAGCTGGAGCAGGTTAGGAGAGGAAAGTGATTTTTGGTTTTGCTCAGAGTGTTCCTCAGATGTGGGTGTGAATGATTTGGCTAATGCAAGAAATAAAGGAAATAGATGGCAACATTGATACAAGGGCTCATGTACAAATGCATGTTTGTTTTTTTTTTGTAGAGCAAAAGGAATGCTCTGATCTCTAATGTCATAGTGTCTTAACTGGAGCAAAATGCTTTTGGGGTGCCATTCTTGTGTGCAGAGGCTGAGGGCTGCTGGGGTCCTTCATGTACTGTGAATATTAGGCTGTTGATAAAAAAATTCTCTCTGGTTGCATAGATTCACATAGAACATGCTGATCTTATCTTCATACTAACAGCTACTAGACTTAAGTAAAAAAGCAGCATTTCTAGTTACTTCTGCAGTAAATATTGATTGGCTGTGATTTCACTGACCCTTTAATTTTCTACATACTGTAATCTAAAATAAGATGAAGTAATGGATGTATTTTTCTCATTGCTATTTTTTTCTGCTGGATTATGATTGCAAATTGGTTTCTATGATATGTATTTTTAATGCTGTAGTAATCCTTACATTAAAGTAGATGTGAACATTACCTTTATTTCTAGTAAACCTATTGTTCCTTTTAACTATTATAAGCTGAAGGTGAAAGGAAATTAGATGTACTGTGGAGAATCAATTAATTATTTATGTCTCAATGCACGATTAAAAGCAGTAAAATTGAGCTGTCTAGCTACAGTAGCTGTTACTTTAGTACTTACTTTGACATTTTATTTACTGTAGGGTAAGAGGTGTGTTTTGTAATGTTGGAATTGGTGACTTGTGGAGTCTCGTTGGGAGAGCATAACATTACCCGAAAAATCAAAAAAACCTTAGTTTAGGTTCTTTTGTGCCACCTAGAGGTCAAGGTAGGAGAATGGATGATTTCTAGTGCCAAGAAGCTGAAATGCTCACAACTTCCCTAAACCTTTTATATTACTTCCCCCGTGTATTAAGAAAATAAAATGGCTTCAAAATTCTCAGCCATTTGGCTTTGAGGGTATCAACTCACAGTTTTTAGCAACAGACAGAAATAACAGTTTCTGAAGGAGAAGTATGTGCTTCCTACCATTTAGCTACAACATGTGAAACTCTCTTCACAGGCGTAATTCCTGAAGTCCCTTTTTTCTTTTTCGTATTTTTGCTATTAATTTTTAATTACTATATTTTTATTTAATTTAAGTTTTAATTAATTTAGTGTCAAGCTAATTGTCTGCAATTAATAATTCTTTTTTGGTAAATAATGTGATTCTTCATTTTATGATAAAATTTTGGTCGGTACGAATATGGCACTTTAACTTGGTAGATAATTTTTGAAATGAAAAAATCAAGCTGCAAGGAAGTTGCCTCTGCCTTGGTGTAGAAAAGAAAAGCACCTTCAGAGTTTGGGTTAAAAAAAATCTCAGCACTGGACTTCAGAGTATGTACTGACATTTTTGTAACCAAAAAACGATGTTACCTTCCTGCAAACTTTCTCTTGAACTGCTACTCTCGGGTACTCTACCCTTTACACATGATAGCATGTGAGGGACTGATGTTCCAAATTATGTAGGAAATTATGTTTGAATACAACAGCCTATACACAATGTACACACAATGGCAGCAGAAGGTGCAATATTCCTTGTTTCTTTATTTGTAGTTCTTTCTACTGTGGATTTACTTTGATCTGCTTTCAGGGAGATGTCTTTGAAGAGCATAAAGACAGGTGTTATCAGAGCTTGGAAGTGAAGATCTTAGTGTGAGAAAAGGCCACTGATGATTTTTAATGATGGAGTTGAGCTGATATATAAGCAGTGGCTAGAGGAGAAAAAATGAGAGACATCTATTGGAATGGTGCGGAAAAAATATTTTATCATTTTTCATCCTAGAAGAAAATCAATACCGTGCTATTTTATGCACCATCTTGGTTTGGAGATGTGCTAAATAGGCAGAGTTCCCATTAATACTAGTACGTGGCTTTCATGAGCAAATTATATGCCAGGAAAAGAATTTGATTCCCCAAATTCTTGCTACAAGAAGGACATCGAGGTTCTGGAGCGTGCCCAGAGAAGGGCAACAAAGCTGGTGAAAGGTCTGGAGCTGAAGTCTTATGAGGAATATCTGAGGGAACTAGAATTGTTCTGGAGAAGAGAAGACTCGGGGAGAAGCCTGGAGAGCAGAAGGCTCGGAGGTGACCTTATCGCTCTCTACAAGCAGTTTGGAGCGAGGTGGGGGTTGTTACTCTTCTCCTGAGTAACAAGCATTAGGACAACAGGAAATGACCTCAAGTGGCACCAGGGGAGGTTCGGACTGGATATTAGGAAAAATTTCTGCACCAGAGGAATTGTGTGCAATTGGAAGAGTCTGCTCAGGAAACGGGTTGAGTCACCATCCTTGGGGATATTTAGAAGATCTGTAGACATGGCACTTAGGGACATAGTTAAGTGATGGATTTGGCAGTGTTGGTTTAATGGTTGGACTCACTGATCTTAGAGGTCTTTTCCAACCTAAATCATTCTGTGATTCCATATTTCTCTGTAAAGTTTTGAGGGCTCAATACCAAGGATAAGCTCTCCTCAGTTTCAAGGGAAGATGTGAAAACTACTCCTGTTGAACTGCTGGTGGACATTTTTTCTCTCTGCAGAGTGTAAGTCTGGTGTTTTTAAAAGCTCCTTTCTGGGCTTGAGTTCCCAAGTTGACAAGAAATGTACAAGTGGTTTCTCTGATCAATAAAAAATGTGCTTTCTCTGAATAGTAATGCATTCAGCTTGTCAGAGTATCGACTGATTTCAGACTAAATGAAGTTAAACTCTACCCAAACAAACAGGAAAATTCTCAAGTTAACCGTTTTATTCAGGTAAAATCCTTATGGGGTTGTGCAAACGAAGTACTCCCCCACCCCCCCCAGAAAAAATAGGATGTTGTGATAACATAGCCCTAAGTACTTGCCATAGTGAGATTAGTGAACATGGAGGTATCAATGTCCTACAAAGTTTCAGATCTGCTCCTGTGGCTGTCTGGATCTGTGATATGCAGGTAGAAGTAAACACAAACATGCTGAAATGCCATGGAGTGAGCACTGGGATCTGGAGATTGAAACATGTAGGGTGTACTGAAAAGTCAGAATATAGCTGGTATGCCAGGGGTAGGCACACTGCCAGCAGAGCTTGCAGGGTTTACCTGGTTACATCTATCAACACTGGTTAAATACCAGCTGGTCTCTGCCAGCTAAGGTGTCCACACTCAGTTAACTTCATTTATAATAGGTATCTTCTGTGTTGGCTTGCTGCCATATTGCAAATTGATTTACAAAGATGGGAAAAAAATATCAAGAAGTATCCATTTAAAGTAAAATTTGGAAAGTATCGTGTTTTTGCCATAAAATTGTTTTCACCCAAGTTAGTAAAAACAAGTCAATGAGCTAAAATGACTTTAGAAATTAGGTACACAGTGTCACAGCCTGAAAAAATACACAGTAATATGTTAGTCATTTTTCAGATTGCTGCCTCCATTCTTCCTGATATTATTTATTTTGACAAAAGAATGTAATTGGGGAAACGATAAGGCCTTGCCAACATGAAGAAATATGATCAGTGCAGTGGTATGAGGTTTATCCTGAGTCAGTAAAGTTATTCCTGTCCAAAACTGTGCTTATAAGCATATTAATTTAAAGATCCAGCAATCCAATGTAAATTAAAAACTATGTGCTTTCTTATAGTTTAGGTCTGTCTTGCTTGCAGTTTTCAGACAAGTAATGTTCAAAATAGTTCAAATAACTGGTTTCATCTGTGGAAGGCATCTCCCTTACAAAATGAGGCAAACCTACCAGTCCAGGTAGTGTCATCTACTTCACAGTGGTACCTTATTTCACATCTTCTTAAGTGAATGGGAATTTGGAATTACACAACTGAATGCTTTGCTGCAATATGAGTTGGGAAGTCTACTCTAAGGAGGTTTTTTCAAGAGGAAATTTTCATCTGAAAGATGTCTGTAAATCTCTTTCAGCAGGACTTTCTAAATAGGTTTTACAGTAACTAATAATAAGCCTGCTTAAAAGACTCTTGTTTTTGGAGAAAGTGTTACATTGATATCTGCTACAGATGGTAGATTTAGGATATTCAGTTTGTTTTCAGATTAATCTGGGAAGAGTCCAGTCCAAAATCCTCCATTTGGATTTCCCTGAACTCTTTGATACAGATTCAGATTTTGTAGCCCAAATATGTTGTTCAACCAGGGCTATAAATGCTTAAGCACTGTCTCAGAAATGTTCCTGGAGTTGTCAGATCAGGGTTGGACATCCAGCTGTAATATTTAGAGGCTAAATGTGTGAATAAAATCCCATTTGGAGAGCAGATATTGCCAAAATAGCAAGATGTAGCTGATTGATTACCTTGTTGGCAGTGTCTTCCCTCTGCAGGGCAAGGCCCTGATCTCCTGCTCTCCTGCTGCTTTTGTAGCTCCACTGGAGCCAAGAGCTGGGCAATGTGTTTCACCTGAGCTGCAGCCACTGCCAGTCCTTGCTGCACACTGTCTTTGGCACCTGTCTCGAAGGTGACTCACCTCTGAGAGGCAGAATTTTCTTAACCTTGTAGGAAACTGAGGTTTTTGGGGTTGCCTTCTGACTTGGTCAGAAGCCAGTATTTGAAAAGACGGAGTATTTAAAGCTCATTTATGTATCTTATACTGAGCTGCCCTTTGGCTTCAGTAGCTTTCGTGCCCTCTGCCTGCTATTTTTAGGCACTTCTCACCATGGTACTGCAGCACTGCTGCCAGGGCAGAGGCCAGACCCTTGGATACTTGCCATGTAAAGACAATGCACTTCACTTCTGTTTCCATCATCCTCCATCAGCAAAAGCACACTTTGCAGTTTCAGAGCATGTTCCAAAACATGCCAGACCAGCCACCATGTTGGTTACAGTGAGCAGATTTGGTTAGAGAGCCACAATTTCTCTTTTTCAGAGGAAGAGAAGTTACGTATTTGACCTTATTATGGAAATTTTGCAGCTGAGTTTCATATTAGCTCTATAATGTACCACCTTTTAGGATGTTTAATTCTACTTAGAATTTCTTTCTAAGAACTTAATCTTCAGCTTCTTTATATTTGTTAAAAAATATTTTGCAAAGGAAGTGAATGATTAACAGCTCAGAAATGCAAGTTCATTCTTCTGTTGACAAAAGACAATGATCATCCTTGCCATTATATTCTCTTTCTAAACTATGAGGTGGCCTTATTTGGGCTCCCTTTCCCATGAAAGATTGGACGAGAAAAAAAGCAACAGAGGAAATAGTAAGTAGCAATTTTCCTGGAGAGCAGTCCTTCTGAGTTCCATCCCCATGGCATAGCTGTTGGCGCTCACCATGACCACCACCCCGCACTGAGTGCCAAATTAGCCTTGGAATAAGCAGGCACAACTTTATTCATGTTACTGACATTGCAGCACAAGTGATTTACATCCCTCTGTCTTCCTCTGGACTTGAAAGGGCTGTAAACTGAGACATGTGCTAAGACCTTGTAAAAACAATGATTTTCTGCATGGGGGACAGACTGGTTTCCAAGTTGTTCTGCTACAATGGTGAGCCTGCCACCGATAAGAACCCTGGTGGCCTGGTGGGGCTGGCCCTGGCCACAGTGGGTTCCCATTAATGGGAAGAGGGTAGCCTTAGCACTTCCGACAACAACCACACTGCATCTGAAAATCGAGTGTAAGCTGCGAACGTAAAAATCGGTTGTCGTCATTTGACATAATGTTGGTGAACTGCCTCTTTCTTGATGTCCACTGCATCCAGATAGCTGTGTGTTGCACAGAGGTGCCTCTTTCTTGGATGCATTGAGCTACTGAGGTGAGAGGGACAGAGGGAAGTGACAAAGACTTTAAAGCTCCTGATGTACTGTGGTAAACTTGCCTGCTGATTCTGATTCCACTGAATTGGGTGTGCAATTGGTCTTAAAATGTAGCCACCCCACTTTTGCACACTCTCAGGCAGCTGACTCTTCTGTGATCAGCACACCTCCCTGCTAGCAGGAGCTCTGCTCATGGATGGGGAGAGACAGATCACTCCGCTCCTCCGTGCACACCATGGGCTTGCAAGTGTCTGATCCCAACACTGACACTTGAATAGACTCCCTGCCCATCACAGCCTGTCCTGTGTGGACATGCAGAGGGTGACTGCAAAGAAACAGTCCCTTAATTATCTCTTTGTATTTTCTGGAAAACACATTGTATGAAGATCTGCGTACTGTGATCATTGATCAAGTGCCTGAAAACAAGGACGGAAAAGGGACAAAAGCCCTCTCCTCCTACCAGATTTGTATTGCTGTTGTTCTGTGGTATTAGGAAATGTGGATTATAATTCACAAACTTCTCTTGGATTTACAAACTTGTTTTTCTGAGGTCTGCTCGAGAACCACTTTTTCTATACTCTGGCATGACCAGAAATTGTGATGAAGAATATTTAACACTTAGGTAGCTCTTTGTGTTTTCAGCTCAGTATATCAACATTGACAAATGAATCATCCCACATTCCTTGGAGGTAAAAAAGACAGTCCTGAGTAACCTTGGTCGAGCACACTCTGGGAAGTTAGTCCTTGTCCGTGCAGGGGCAGATTACACCAGTTTCTCTAAACACTCACATAGTGGAAGTGCTTATTCTCTTGTTTATGTTCGTTTAGCTGAAGTTTGGACCTTGCTGATAAAAGCTGAGCCAGTCCTGTTCAATTTATAACCTATTTAAAATCAGCTGGTATACCACTTTGGTTTTGAAATTAGGCAATTTCCACACATTTCCCAAGCGTTATTGTTCATTATCCCATTATCTTCTTTCCCATATCCTGCTATTTTACTTTCCTTTTATGTTTAAAGCCAAATGGGAATCATAGCTTTTATTTCTGCCCTAGTACACTCGCTGCTAAAAAGGAATATTTTCGTTGCTCATACTTTCTACGGCAGAATCTCTTGATGAAGGTATCCATCACTCTTGTGGTTTTTTTCAATCTGTTTCACTGCCAGCTGAGTAAGTGGAAAATCTCTTTATCCTCTGCATGCATCACTGAACCTAGCAGACTGTCCCAATGTGACTGAAAAGTATCATCACTCCTTTTTCAGAGGTGGAAAAATTCCCTAACAGAAAAGTTAGATGAATCACATAACCTCCCGAGATAGCCAGAACTTGGAATAAAGCACAAAGCTTTTGGCTGCAGTCTGAGCCCTAGATCACAGACCGAGTTGCCTTGAAGTTAAAATAGTATGAAGCTACACTTTAAAACAATTTCTGTTTTTCTGCACATGTTACTCTAAGAGGTAGCAGTAAATCTCTTAGGCTGGTAGGCAGTTGCATGGTTAGTTGTTGTACCAGCTCACTTGCATCTTCTGGTCAGCACCACCCCACTAAATGCTGATGCTCACTGGGGTTGTCTGAGCACTGTCTCCCCTTCCTAAATGACTTCTGCTGAAGTTTTACCTAAATGCTTCTGTCCTTCCCCCAGCACCTGAGCTTATGACAACAGGGCTGTCTGTGGTCTGTGCTACTGGCTGAGTTTTGGGAGCAGACTGTCCCCTGCTCTGCCTGTGAGAGACTTTCTGAGGTGGGGCTGTTGGCTCTGTTCCTTTCAGCAGCTCAGTCAACTTACTTTGAAAAACCAATAGCCTCAGTTACTAATTTGCACAAAAAGCTGTTGTTCACCATGTTGTTGTTAAGTTATGCCATTTTTAAGCTGTGCCTCCTGCTCTGTGCTTAAGTGTCCAAGTTCATCCTCTCACAGGGGGAAGCCTCTATCCATGGATATTTCTGAACACGCCTTTGGCTTTCCCATGCTTTCCATGTGACTCCTTAGAAGCCTGGACCTGTTTTCCCATTACTGTCATCTCTGAGTAGAAAGTCCAACTAAACATTAAATATTTTTAATTTTTTTCACACAGCTTGAGTGTTGTCCATACTCAGGTGATGCTGTTCAGTATTAGTTGCTTTTCATCCTCCTTTATTATCACAGGAAATATGTGTGTACATGAGAAAGATGAGCAGGTGGCAAATCCCTGATGCCAACCAGCCTTCTCTGCTGGGGTGACTGTTCTCTCTCCATCTTCTCATCCCAGCAAGGCTACCTTGCTCCTGCAGCCTCCATCCTCCCTGAGTTGCCTCTGGTTTGTAGCTGAAACTATTTGGAAAAAAAAAAAGAAACCAACAAAACTGCTGCATTTACAGTAGTTTTATTTTAGTGACAAAACAAACAACTATTTGCCAAACTCCTTTTGAGAACAAACTCTATTCGTCCAACCTAAAACATGAGCCAGGCTGCTGTCAAAACAGTGACAATGCTGGCCCTGGTGAGGAATAATCATGTTGATGGAGTCACTCTAGCTAAGTCATCAGGCAGGAGTCCTAAAGCGTTTTCTTCTGCACCTTTATCTCCGTTTCACCACCTTTATGCTTTCCTATCTGGCAGTCCTCCCTGTGCCAGATGCTCAGATGTCTGATTGGGATGAAAAGGTACTGGAATTGCTGCTTCAGCACGTTTCTTCCTCAGATGACAAGCTCTGGAAGTTCCAGCAGAGGCCCCCGAAAGCTACAGCAACATGCTGCTTTTCTAGCTCACTGATGTGCTGAAAGGAGCATTATCGATATTGATGCTCACTAGAAACTCAAGAGCAAAGCTGAGCTGTGTCATGGGTAATGAAAAGGTTTGGGGACCCAGAGAAGAAACTCATTGATAGGATAAATCTCCTTCATTTAAGGCTTTTGAAGATGAGTTTTGTCATGATAAACAATAGACCCACACCTATTTTTAGTGATAACAGTGGGGAATTATTGCTGCTAAAGCAATGAAAACCTTTGTAATAGAAAGTCAGTACAAAGCTCAATTATTGGATGGAATGTGGTACAGAGCTCAGAAGTCTTTGTGTTCAGATTTAAATTCCCCTCAGGGAAGCTGCTTTATTTCATATATGTGAAGTATTTAATGTCTGAAGTTTGGCCATTTTTAATGGATGCCCATTCCTTAACAGCTTCCAGTCACACAGTCTCAGAGAAAATTTGATTATCTGGTTACTTAAAAACAAAAAATAGTTTATAGAGTAGATACTCTTTATCATTTTAGTTTAAAGTTGTTAATGCACTTGATAGAAAAGTGATTCTTTTTGCCTTTATGGTGCCTTTATGGTCCTTTTTTTTCTCCTTGAATTAAGGTTTGTGTTGTATTTACAGGTTCTGCAAGCTTTTATAATAATTTACCACCCTTAAAGATATCCTTTCTCTTCTACAGCTTTCTGATTCATGGTTCATAATTCCTCTCTGTCCTCATTATATGGATGATATTAGCACACAAGTTCTAACTAGCCACTTTTTCATGAGCTTTCTCATGCAGTAGATGTGCATTTGAAATTAGTTTTCCTTTAAAAGAAGTCACTGATGTTCAGAAGAGGCTGGGAGATACACAAGGGCTGGTTTTGTCATTGCCAGAAAACCTTGGTCCAACAGAAGCTATGGAAACCAAAACTTGGTAGAAAAAAAAAGGACATAAGACATCTGCTAAAGAGCTATAGAAATGTGATGACATTAAAACAAAAGTTAGAATGATCTCCTTACCTACCAAGTCTACATTCACTATGTGTATGCCTGTATTATAGCGTTGGGATAGCAACATGCTGAAGAAAAACAATTCCAGTCTTAGTCTACATTTACAGATATTGCAAAAAAAAGTTTTTAACTGTTAAGCTGAAATTTATCATAATGCTTGTCAACCCAGTCAAATTTTTGTATGGTCGTTAATATGGCACAGTTCCACCTACCCGGTTCTGAATTGCCCAAGTCTGAACCAAAGCAGGGTCTAGGGCTTTTTAGTGCTAAAAATACTTGCAATTCTTTTTAAAGCTTTTATCACTCCAATATGGATACATTTAATAACTTTAGTCCAGCTGTGGACTGAGGTTTGTGGGTGAAGCATCTCACTGCACAGTTGTCCTGCTGAGCTGAAGAGGAGGCATGAAGGATCAACTCCTTCTCTGTGGAATCTTATAAATAACATGATTTGGAAAGACAAATGCCAATTTTTCCATTCATTCTTTTTTTTTCCTTTAAAAAACCACATGAAACCGAATGCCTCCTGTTCTTTTTAACCCTAATTCTTTGGGATGCCTAATGCCTTTCAGCCAGCTTTTCCACCTCTTTCCTCCCAGTGTTCTGCTATTTCTGTAAAAATGTGGTGTCAGTTCAGTGTAGCCTGGAGCAGTAGCCCCAGTATGGTCTGAATTCCCAGCCAATAACCTGGGGAGAAATGACCTTCTGGAAGGCAAGGATAGGTCTGAAGGTACCACAGAACTGGCTGAATGGTTTCCAACAGCATGTGTTGCTTTAGGTGCATAGCCCAAAGAGGGGGAGTGGGGTGGCTCACAGCATTCCCTAGGAAGAGACACCATGGATATAAGTTTATGAATCTGTGTGGCTTCTGTGTAGCTCTGTCATCCAAGTCTGGAAAACCAACAGAATGGCTTGTGTATGAAGAGGGGACTCCTGACTTTTAGGAGGGCTGTGGAGGAATGATGTTTTCTGTTTGCTAATTTATTTTCCAGTTCCTTCCACTCTTTTCTCTCCCTTATCGACAAAATATTTTCAAGCCTGACAACAGGCTTAAATCAATGTTTGAAAAAGAGTTTGCTCTTCAAGCAGTGTTTAGAGTTTGGGACATAGCCCTTTCAGTATTTCAAGTACTCTTCTTCATGAATCTCAATATTCAGAGCTTGGACTGCAAAGCATGAAGTTTTGACTTTTCTCCCTGTATTTCAGCCCCTTTTGCCCCAGAAAAATAATATTTCTACCACCACCACCTTCTTCTCCAAATATGCCATTTTTTTTCCCACTTCTGGGCATTTCTTGCTCTCTTCCCTCCCTTATTCTCCTCTTCTCTTACTCTTCTCTTCTTCCCTTTTCTTCTCTAACTTGGTAACTTTTAGGGTCTCCATTTTAGGGCTCAGCTATTCAGATGTCAGTCAGTCTTGATACTCCATTCTCCTACCCCAGACTTGGAGGCACCACTCTTATCTCCTTCCATGTGAGGAGAGTGAAATAAATATGCAGTAGAAGATATCCAGTTGAAATAAAGATTCAGACAGTTCATAAAATCCAACACAAATTCAGAAGTTTTACAAAGATGGACTGCCCACATCCAACTGAGCACAGTAAAATGTTCTGATGCCATTGCTGTGAATAACCATGCAATTGGTACTGGCCCCAGAAACAGAAATCCTGTAATATTAACTGCTAAATCAGGAAATTCAGCTCCTAAAGTGATTAGACACAGACATTTTCTTCAATCTGTAATCTTCATGCAAGCTCAGAGAAGATATAGGAGAATGACACCCTGCTCTGTTGTGTAGTGAAAAGTACTATGTAAAGGAGTACACAGAGTTGTAGGAAGATGCAGCAACTGGAAATCTCATCTAGACAAAACTATTATGGAAGCTTAATCCCATAGAAAAAGAGTAAGAGACAGCAGAAGATTTTCTATCAATTGAACTCAAGATCGGATGCCATTCTAGACTATAAACTGCTATTCAACCACAAGTTTGTTGTTCAGTAGAAGAATTATTGGGTGTCCTACATTGTGCAGGAAGTCAGAATTATTACTTCCTTTCCTGGCCTTGAAAGTTACGAGGCGAATCCTTGCCTGAAATCAACTCCTAAAACACGAGCACATGCAGAATCTGAACTTACAAATATGTTTTTACAAAAAAAAAAAAAAAAATTCCAATAATTCAGTGAATGCAAAATTCACAGACCTAACAGATATATAATGACTGCTTTTGATAATTCTGTATATGAAACGTATTTTTTGTTTACATAGCTATTTTTTTTCATATTTAGTACCATGAGTAATTATGCCAATTCATATAATATATTAATGTAATAATTAAGTAATGCATGCAATAAAAGTTTTAGCAAGGCAGAGTTTTAGCAACTTCAGCAGCTCCTTGGGTGAAACATCTGTGGGTTCAACAGAAATTTGTTTTTCTGTTTTCAAGTGAAATTGAAATTCCTCTTCTGAATTTTAATGTTAGACCAATATAGAAAATGGGAATTTTATATTACCACAGCTTACAGCTTTGTCAGGAAATCATGAAATATGAAAGTGCATTGGCTAGAAGGATGATTCACAGATTCAGTAGGAAGCTTTGCTGGGAAAACAAGTTTATAGAATAGTAACTGGTTGAAAAGACCCCACCTTTACATTAAGAACTGTTTCTCACTGTGTTATTTCCAAGCATTTTTCAGTCAGACATTCCTCTTGTCCTCCAAGTTCCTCTTGTCCCAATTTTTTTTCTATAATTTTTTCCAAATTATTTCTGCTATGCGTTTTTCAGAATACCAGTGAGGACTTTGAAAAACCCAGCTTTACTTCTTTGCAAGAGTAGAAATACTGATCTGTTCACATCTTCAATTTTTTTGTGACATTGCAGGAAGTCTTTTGGAAAGCCAAATATATCCATTAGTAAATAAATCTCTCATAATTTGTTTTACTTATATTCTGTATCCAGGCACACATGTACTTTTCTTGTTTGGTAGTGGGTTTCTCCCACTTAGGACTCATTCTGACTTTCTGACAGCATACATGTATGTTGGGTAAGATAAAGTCACACCAAGATCAGAGCTGGACTCAAATACAGCTGGTTGGGATCAATACTGAATGTAAAGACATCTTTGCAGAACGAAGTATGGAGAACTAAACAATGCACTGATTTATATTGCTTATACATTTTATGGCAGCCATCCCTGTGTAATTAGAAGCTTTGTGTAAGAGAAGATGACTCTATTTCTCTGAAACATGTTCTGCACCAGCAGTTCTCATTGAGGATAATGATGAAGCATAAATATTGAGTGAGTAGCAACTTATAGCGTTATTGGAGGCCAGAACAGACAGAAGGAGCATTCCCAAGACAACACTGAATTTTTAACGTGATAAACAGGGAATGTTGTGTTGAGTACATTGTGACTAACAAGTCTCAAAGCCCAAGGAGAAATCAGAAATGAGGAGCAGTTCCTCAACATCCATGATTCATGAGATAAAGCAAAATACGTAGAATACATTGAAGTGAAATACCTTAAACTACATTGCTGGCCATGTGGCAACTTAGAGGGAAAAGATGTGCTGTAACTTACGGATATTTGGTGAATGCAGGACCAGAAGGGAGCAGAATTAAGTCCAATATTATAATGTATGAATAATTTGAAGCCAGCAAATGAAACTAAGAGAATGAGAATTTAACTGAAACATAATAAAATTTCCGAACTATTAGGATTATGTGGAATGTTTTCTTTTCAGTGGAGATAAAACACAAGTTGTTCTGACTTTATAGCTATAGTATATTATAAAACATGCTATAGGAATGGAATATGTGATATGAAGGTCATGTCTATTTGGCAGAAAGTTCTGAGAACCTTCAGGAACTTTCCCTCATTTCTGTAGGAAATACTCATCACTCATTCTCAATGGAAAGGCTTTGCATTTCAGTAAGAATTGGATTTCACTCTGATTCTGATGCTTATAAGACAGAAATAGGGTGAATCATACTGTGCTTATATAGAAACACTTAAAGTGGACCAAAGAGGGAGAGCTGTGTTGTGAAACAGAGGTAAAAGATGAAACTAACAGGAACTAAGCAACTAATAGGAACTCAACAACCCTAATCACTGATGAGCAGAAATGACAAGTCGTTTGGAGACAGGAGAGGAGACAAACAAGATGTTCCTCTATGCTGATAGAAATATGAACAGAATACAATCCAGCATGAATTTCACCCAGATGAAGCCAAACCGTAACATCAGCTCTAAATGTTCTTGGATGCTGTGGAAGTTTGAGTCTGAGTCAGCTCCAAACACAGCTCATTCAGCTCCTTTAAGTTACAGCAATTTACTTTGTATGCAGGATTTTTTTTTTCCAACCTTGTATCCACCCAAAAGCTCTGAGAGGTCTTAAAGTTTATACCTTTGGCCTGTGTTGACAATCAGAATGAGAAGCGAGTGCTGATAGATTGCTTTATAAAATGCTATGGAGCTCTCCTTCTGGGAGTTAATGGCATTATGCCTACGCAGCAAATCCCTAGTTAAGAACAGGTGTAACATTTTCACTTTGCAGCATCCAAAAGGCAGATTTCGGGCAGCACATCTCCGTTGAATGTTGTTCCTATTGTTTGTATTCATTTGGCTTTTCATGTTGGATCTTGGTAAAGGAAGAACTAAGCTTTTAGACACTCCTAACAATTAAATCCCCCCAGCAGAAAAAAGTTGCATGTTTTGGTTTTGGGTTTGTTCTTTTGTTAATGTATTTGGTTTACTCTTTCAGAGGAACAGTAGTTTGGGATTTATTGTTCTACCAAGAAGGAGTTCCCTTTAATTGTCTCTTAGAAGCAGACCTTTTTGTGGTAAAAAATGAAACCTCTCACAGACATTATGGTAGAAAAAGCTTTTGTCAATACATGAAAGTGTTTATGATGAATACTGACACATGCTACTGGTAGCTCATGCCCTAATTTTGGAACTTTGCAAGCTGTTTTGCAGTGAAAGAGCCAGATTAATTATTGTTTCCTATTAGTTGTTTTTCAGTATTTAACACATCTACTAGGCATCCAGCATCTTGTATTAAACTGAAAATGTTGAGGATTTTTTTTTTAATTCTATGTGGGGTTTTTTCCAACATATGTTCCTTACTTGACAGAAATAATTGTGTAATCCCAGTTTTTCCAGAAACATCAAATATCTCATGTCATTGATATTAATACCTCAGATTAATGTTTCTTCTTTTTTTCCCTCAATTATTTGATCATCTGAAACAATAACCTTTCTGAATATTTTCAATTTTTGTTCTCAAAAACTATGAATTCAGTAGAGCCCTATATGTTTATCAACATTGGCATAATTAGATAACGATTTATCAATAGTATTTGCTTTTTAAAAGAAAAGACCAGTAAACTGGTCAGTGTGCCAAGGAGACATACTTTACAGCTGTGTCCTGGCAGGGTGACTGAAATGGTGTTACACATCAGTTTACTAAAGCTCTCTGAAATGTCATGTTGCTGCCATTTGCCAAATGGACTTGCAGCCAGAATTTCTCTTCCCATTTTCTGTAGCTCTGGATCTACAGGGAACAGGTCATTGCAAGTTTTCTCATTGGACATAGTAGATGTAATATTATTATGCTCCCGTTCTTCATGTTGAAAACTGAATGCAAAAAACCACTTCTTTTGACTATATATGTGGAATGAAAATACTCACTGCATTTTAGATGTGATGGCAGATGCTATTTTTGAACAGAGCATTTGGTACTAAACATAAGCAAAAATTACCCTCTGAAATATTTTTAAATATTGTTAAGATTTGGTGTTTATTCTCTAAAATGGCTGCTTTGGTTTTTATATTCACAGGTTGTTTGGTGTCACTTCTCTTACTCAGACAAACTGCTCAAGCACTTGGATGATCATCAAAAATCAAGAGTTACACTGGTATCACCACGCTAATCCAATCTTACTGCTGGTGATGTACTACACCCTCGCGACTCTCATTCGTCTCTGGCTGCAAGAGCCCATTGTAAGGGTAACTTCCTTCTCTCTTCCCATGGCTGATGGCTGTGAGACTGGCCAGTGCAGATACTCGCTAGCAGATGTGCAAACATTTAGGAAAATTAAAGGAAATAGACAGCAAGTGCAAGGTGGCACTTTGAATTGGTCCTTTTGCTAAGTGTCTTCTGGAGTGTGATCTAACATGCATGTTATTCTTAAAATCATCAGGACTATTATGTAAGGAATGCAATGGCAGAGCATTAATGCCACTGGAAAAAAAATTGATTTGGAAAGCAGGTATCGACATGCAGTAGTGGCTGGATTTGATTGACTCAGTGATCTCAAAGGTCTTTTCCAACCTAAATAATTCTGTGATTCAAGTTTGGGTGCTATCGGGTGAAATGCCAACACCCAAGGCTTGTCTACGAGAATTGAGGTGGTATACATTCTGGCACAGGGTACTGTAAGACAAAACACAAATTTGCAGCTTTATTACAGATACAGAAAAAATTTCTTAAAACCTTTCCTCCTGTGTGCCTGAGTGAAAATCCCAGCTTTCATTTAAGAGCAAGAGAACAAGGAGAAAAAAAAGTAAATCTTTACTTCTTCCAATTTCAGAGGAAAATGGGTATATAAGTACCCAGAGGTATCTTAAAAGCTTAGAAAGTATGAAAAGGATGATCCAAGGCATAACTTATTTTAATTTCCTGATCCTCAGAGGCCTGATGTGAGTTTTCGAGTTGAGGTTTAGTAGTGCTGTAAACCACAATGAAAATACTCGTGACCATGCTGTGAATTAGTGGAGTTTGTAGTAGCAAATGAAGACGTTGAAGGTTTTCCTATTTTAAGGGTGTTTCTTCATATAATGGATAATGTAACAATATTTAATGTTTTAAAAGGCAGTCGAAATACGTCACCTCTGAATTGAAATGTCTGGTAGGGCTTCAAAAGGTGAATGGTGCCAGAATTGTCAGCTTGAGCTATTAAAAAACTTATCTTAAGTTTCCAGAAATCTTAATGCTATCTTTTCTAAAGTCACATCATTGTGGTCCAGTACTCTCTGGCATTGGGTATTTTTAGGGTTTTTTCCTTTTATTTTTTCTGCAGCTGCAGCATCTGGAAACTAGATTTTTTTTTCTTTCCTTAAATGAAAACTGAGATTTCCAGATAATAATATGATTTTAGCACTGGGGCTGTAACTAAAACTTCACATCTCACAAACTGCTTAGTAAAACCATGAGAACTATTCACAGAGGAGTAACCACATGTGAAATGCAGTTAGTGGGAGCCGTATGATCTCAGCAAGTCTGGGAATTTATTTCCAGTACCTGTGTTGTTTTCATCCAACAGTCACCATCTTAAAGTTTGGTGTTGGATCTAAGGTAGTTGCAGTGCTTTTTCAGTGGAGAGAAGTGGGTCTCTCTGTCTAGGACAGAGTGAATGCTGCAATTTCCTACAGGGACTTGAGAGGAACTGTAGTGGTCTTGCCTGCACTTCTTTTTTTTAGACTGCTTGTGGTGTCTGAGATAGATATTCCCATAAAACACTAAAACCAGTCTCTGAGAACTGCCAACAAGAGAAATAAGAGATGCTTTCCAAGCAGTTGAGCTGCAGTAAGTATTAAAAGACATTAATATAAGAAACACTGATGTCCCTCAAACCCATGGCTACATGAGAGGCAATAGAAAGTCTTGGCACTCCCGAGGGAACTTCAGATGCCAGGTAAACGATGCTTCCCTGTAAAGATAAATGGATGCTTAAAAAAGGGAACACCATAAAGGAAAGAGTACTTATGCATTAATGCTTATTTTTGATGCACAGGATGTTAGTGATGCAAGTATTTGTCATTAGAAAGAGATGCTGAGATTTGTAAAATTTACTTTATTTTCTGTATTTTGCAGACTTCCTCCTTATGGCTTTTTTTTCTTTTTTTTTTTTTTTTTTTTTTTTTTTTTGTGTGTTTTGGGTTTTTTTTGTGGGCCCANTGAGTTTTGGGTTTGTTTAGTGGTGCCATTGATCAGGATTTAAAATTTCTCTTACTAGCATTTCCCTGGTAGTCCCTTCTCAGTTATTTAAATCCAGAAATAACCATATTCCAGGTTTCATTGAAATGTTTTTAAACTTGTGAGTTAGTAGTGCATTTGATTCATTATGGAACTAAGTATATAACCTGCCTTTGCAGTCCCCAGTGATTTCAAAGTTACTCTGTATTTAGGATGTCACTATCAACCTACCTATGGTTGAATGAATGGCAAAGACAAAATACTGTGAGGTGTTTGGTGTAAAGTAGTTATTCTCTATATACTGCTCTCCTGTACAGTAAGAAGTGGCTCATCTTTGGAATTTTGTTCAAAAGAAGCTCTTGAACAAAACCTGTTTTGAACAAAACAAGAAAGAAATACTTTTTCAGTCTAAAAAGATTACGTATGCTAAATATAATACTGGTGTAGCAGATGCTAAAAGCAGAGTAAAATATGTAGACCTGATGGGGTTCTTTTTCTTGTGTGAATTACATCTTGGGGTCCTCTTGTGGATAAAATTCCTCCTGGATTGCAGCAAGAATTGTCTTTGAGACAGATGCCCTTGAGACTGTCTCTAAATGCTGCAGCTGATGAACATTTTGACAGGAACAGGTCCCACTTCAAATCTTGAGTTTCAGGGTGCAGTTTTTTGGGTGTGCACCATAATGTTGAAGTATGGCATGTATGAAATTTCAGTGTACGGTCTCCACATGGGATTCTGAATGGATCTTACTCATGCAAAGTGGCAGTCAGTGGAAGATTTGCTTTTCTTATGCTTGCTATTTTGAATCCTGACTTGTTCTAACATTGAATCTTGTGAAATTCTACCTCTGCAAATAAGAAAAAGCAATCTGTCTCTGGAGATTTCAGCTCATAGTTGTAACTGCTAGTACTGAATATATGAATAGAGCCCATTCATTCTGTACTGTGAGTGGTAAGTAATAGTACAAGAGTCAGCAGAGTTACAGCAGTCGAATGTAGAGTCCTCTTATAAAATTTTTATAATTGTTTGAATTAAAAGGTATTTGAGAGTTGCTGAGGAAGAACTGAAAAAAATTATGCAAGTCAGAGGAATCTCACAAGTTGTGCTTGTGTGACTAGTACTGCGTTTTCTGACTTTTCGTCCTCTTCTGAGAAAGAGAAAACAAGATTTCCCACCCTTCCCTGTCATCTCTTAGGCTAAAAATATCTTACTAGAATAATTGTGTTTGTCTTATGTCTTTTGTATTGTTTTTGTCACCCTGGTGCCAAACTAAATGCCTTTGATAAGCAGTTCTTTATGGTTCATATTTATATTAAAGTTTCAAACAGCAGTGACAGGTATTTTAAGCAGAATCAGTTTCTTTCATCTTACAGTTTTGCTAAGAATGCCCTTTCACAATCAAATATAAATATACAATCATATGTGAAATGTGCTGCCATTTCCTGTGAGAAGTGAAACTAAATTAATAATCATTGTTTATCTAACTCAAGATTTAAAAAATACAACCTTGCTGTTAGGATTGGAATGAGGAGAGTTTAAAAATGAGCTAGGATGTTTGGATGTCCTGTTCCTGTGGGTGGCTTTGCAGACCTCTGCCCAGCACCCTGATTTATTCTTGTTCTGTTACATCAGAGGATTTTCCCTAAGCAGTAAGAACAGTTGCCACCAGCAAGCTGCTGCTCAGGAGGTACAGGAAGAGAGCTCTTGTGGGGCTCAAAGAGAAGCTGTGACCTACTGTGGTTTGTACTCCTCCTCAACTTAGTGATAACAGTTGCCATCTCAGATGGAGAAATAAATCACGTGGATCAGAGACAATCACAGAGTCACAGGACAGTCCAGATTGGAAGGAACTTGGGAAGATCATATGAAGAAACTTCTTCTGAGAGCAGGGCCTCAGATGAGATTTTCCAGGGCCAGATCTTGGGTTTTTCCAACCAGGGCTACCAATGCCAATGGTTCACTGTTAGTATGATGGGAAAAAAAAAAAAAAATATATATATATATATCTAAAAAAATNTTTATCACGCAGGACAACAAAGAACAACGGTTGTCGTTTAGTATGGAGAGGAAAAAAAAAAAAAAAAAAAAAAATATATATATATATATATATATATATATATATATATATCTAAAAAAATTTTTTTAAATATTCAGAAGATGTTTCCCTGAAGCAATTTATGTCCTTAGCCTCTGGTCCTATAACTGCATCCCTGTGAGAAGAGTACCCTTGTCTTCTCTAAGACTATAATTTCATTTCTGTAAGTTTGAAAAAAGCCCTAATTCCTGCATCCTTCGGCTTCCCCAGTCCTCTAATCATCTTGACAATTTTCTGTGGGATCCTCTCCAGATTTTCTATGTCTCTCTTGACCTGGGAGTGCCAGAATTGCATTGCAGGTATGGCCTGACACTTGCCAGGTACAGTGGAATAGTCACATCCCTTGATCTGCTGGCATTATTCTGGCTGATGCAGTCCAGGATGTGTCTGCCTTCATTGATGCTGGAGTGCAGTCCACTGCTGGCTCTTGTTCAGCTTGCTGTGCACCAGCACCCCCAGAGCCGACTCTACAGAGCTACTTCCCACACAGTCTGTCCACAGTCTCTACTGTTAGGTGGGTTTATTCCAGCTGCAGGACTATCTTTGTTAAACCTTGTGTGTTTTTTGTTGTCCCACCCTGTATGGTGAGTCTTTCTTCCGTCTCATTTACATCCTCCCGGTTCAGTGCCATTCACAAATTTTCTGTGGGTGCAATTGCATCCAGACAGTTTTGAATAGGACCAGACCTAGTGCCAGTCTCTGAGGAACTCCACTCATGGCAATCTACCTTTTTTTTGTCTTTGAGCCTTTACCCTACTTGGAGAAAGGCAGTTCAGCTAGTTCTCCACCCATATTGTGTTCCATCTGTCAAGTCCATGTCTTACCAGCTTGTCAGCAAAGACATTATGGAACAGTGGTCAAAGATGCTGAAATCAAGGTAGCATACACTGCCTTGAAAATTAAACATTGTATTTTGCGGGTTTTGTATCTTATGTGTTTGTGTATGTTTATGGTATGACGATATGGTAAGTTAAGGTAGTACATGGAGGTCTGTGTAATTCTGGTGTCATGTAACTAGCAGTTGTAGAAAAGCTCTGTCATTGTTTCTGAGAATGTCATCTCAGACTCATCTATCATAAACTAGGTGTAGTAGCCACTAAAAGATGCTTCAGACATGCTTTGGAGAGGGAGCATCAGCTGGGGGGAGATTTCAGTCCCTCTGCTAAGATTGTATTTACAGAGCTATAGCTAGTGCTGCCATTTGTTGTCATTTAGCAGCTGCCTGATGAAGAGAAGTCTGTCAGCAGAGAAGATGACAAAGAAATCCCCTGCAGCCCAATTCCAATGACAGCGGAGAGGAGACGCAGTCTGTGGTATGCAAGCCACTATACAACTGATGAGAGAAAAGTAAGACTGGAGGGGGAAGGGTCTCTGCATTACACTATTACTTTGAATTAAGGGAAGCAGTGTAATGGAGGTTGCAAGTAAGATCTTCACGTGTGATTGTATAAATCAGTTACAATATCAAGGCTGCATGGCAGAGTAAGATAGGTATATGTTTTGTAAAAATGAATAAAACAAAACCAGGAGCCAGTGTAAGGAAGTAAATTAAAAGCATGCTCTATGTTTTTGGCTTCCAAATTTTAGAAGTGTAGGGCTGGGCTTTTGGCATGGGGACATTATCTTTGAGCAAACCATCTAGGAAGTCTGTCAGGGAGCTAAACCTGGTGTAAAGATCTGATCTGCCTTGTAACTACTAATTAGCACTGTCGTTGGTGAGTGGAGACTGCCAGCTTATCTTCTCCTAAGCATACTGGTGTCCTTGGAGATACAAAGCAAGGCAGTTCAGGCAGTTGTGTAAAATCTCCTGTAAGGGTCCAGCTTTCTACCATCTGTCTGCACCATCTGCACTGCAAAATTTCATTTGTGGAGTTACTGTCAAATTTGGGACATATGAACATTCATATATACTCAAGCCACATATACTCAAGCCCCAAGAAATCCACTATAATAATAGTAATGGGAAATGAGCTGGCAAATGGATAAAGTATCGTATTTTATATTTGTATTACCATTTTATTGGAACTATTTTTATAATTGTAGTAATTCTAATGATTGTTTAAAAACTTAGTTTTTAAGCATTGGATCATTAGAAAGACATTAGAAAGCAGTTAATCAGTATAATGCCATACTGATTAATTCTTTGACATAGTATCCAAAATTTCAATGCACCATTCTCAGTTCTGGTTTAAAATTCACAGGAACATACAATAAAATTACATAGATGCAGTGGCACACTGAATATAACTTAATGGTATTGTACAATTCTGCTGACTTTTTAAGAATTCTTTCTGAATTTCTTGGTGCCAGTCTGAAAAAGTCAGCATATATGCATGCATGTATTCAAGAAGTTAGACTTACTAATGCTTGAGCTGTGCTTCTGTAATAATTTGTCCTTGCATTGCTTTTTGCAGCTTCTGTCAATGACCCAAGATGAATACAAGCCATCGGATGTTAGTATACTACTAGTCTTTGTAATTTTGCAATTCTTCTCAATGCGTGTAAATACAGACAACACTGATACATACAGATAAAACCTTAGATAAAATTTGCAAAACTTCTAGATTTTTGGTTAGCCTGACATTTACCCTATAATCTTGAGTATCCTAAATGTAATTGTCTTCTAGTTCCTTAATAATTTCCCTGAGAAACCATTGATTGATCACCTGAGATTAATCTGCTTGTAGTAGTACCAGCTGGCAAAACGATCTTTGGTATTTCATTGGGTTTGAATAAGATATGAAAATATGCTTTCTAATGCAAGCCATCTTTAAATTTGATTTAGTTCCTTTGCTATATTTTTTTATTTCATTCATGTTGGAATGCTGAGGCCCTTAAAGCATGACCGACAACACATATGAGTTCAATTTATAGATTACAGAAAATCCAAGTCTTTATTTGAACAGACAGCAAATGATCCATTTATCTTGACTGCTATAGACCTTAGCAGACTCTGAAAGCAGAAACATCCCCTCTGTTCAGCACACACAAAAGAATGGAGATGCAGATGAATTTTGGGAGCATCCATAACTTAACATAAACGTGCTCCACAGTCTGTACTTGGTGCAGCTGCTGGATATGACTGAATATAACCCAGACACTATTCTGAGACAGTTCACAGTTCACATGCCCGTGCATAGTTTTGACAAACAAGATACGCTCCTATCTCACAGCCTGAGCAGAAGTCAGTCTTGAGCACGTACTGCCATCACTAACCCGTTGCATGTGAATTTCTGCCAGTAGGAAAAGTCACTAATGATCGTGGTTGCCGGAGCCCTTATCCAAACAAGCCCAAAGGCTGAAATTGAAGTCACCAAAAAAACCCATGAGTGTCGAATTAGCACTACCAAGTGACAAAAATGTGGCATCAATAACAATAATTACCACAAGCAGTTTTATTAACAGCAGCAAATATAGATATCACCACTAATTGTTACAATTAGAAAGTCATTTATAGCCATTCTTTTCATAGCTACTGGAAATAATTAGACCTGAACTGAAAATCCTGATGTAATTGTTTGCCTAAGAAGGAGGATGAATTTTTGGTTAGTTCTATTTGTATAGCATAAAAGTCTAACAAAAACTGATTTTGGAAGCTGTTCTGTGCTACTTTTGCATGCAACATGATTATAACATATCGGTTTCTTGGACGTAACTGCAGTTACTTGTTAACCTCTTTTAACATTGGCACTCCAAGTGTAGCAAAACACAGAAGTAGGAATCCCACTCTTCTAAGTGCCATGGTAAATGCAAAGCCTCTCTCCAATCTCCTGGCAGGTGCTGCTGGTAACAGTGAATGGGAACCCTGCTGACTATCACACCATCCACCCTGCACTGCCCCTAGAAAATGGTCCAGCTAAAGCAGACGTGTACTCCACACCACAGTACAAGTGGGAGCCTTCGGATGGCACGTCAGGTAGGGAATTGCCTAGGAATTGCCCTTAATTCCAGGTGGTTTTCTTATTCTGTACCTCCAGTCACTGCCCCAAGCAATTTCTTGTCATTTTGGTAAGTCCTTTGGCCTGTTAAAATTAAATACCTGGTGTCACCTTACAATGATGGGTGCCTGTATGGCAATTTTGTAAACTGGGCTGTAGGTGTATACCATCCAAAATACTTTGCCTACTAACACAGTGATTCGAAGTAGCCATCAGAGTGATTACAAACAAAATAATTCTGGGAGAAGATTCATGTACTATCATTAGACCGGCATGGATTGCAAATAAGAATTTCTTTTTCTACTTAGGAAAGGAAGAGGAGGAGGAGGAAGAAGAGGAAGTTACTCAGGAGGAAAAAGAAAATGTTAAATTGCATGCCCTTGTCTCTGTGTTTCAATTTATCATGAAGCAAAGCTACATTTGTGCTCTGATAGCTATGATGGTAAGTACTGGCAACAAAAAGAATAATGCTGTTGATTTTACAAAAATGTCTTCTCAATGCCTTTTTGGAAGTAATCTCTCATCTGTTGGTTTTCAGGAAGTCTTTGCATCAGGCTTAGAAAATATCAGTATGGTGTCTGCATCATTTTGAGCCCATTTTAGGTTGTTAATGCATAATTCCCAGGCCTGTTACAGACCTTTAAATAGGGCAACACCTGGCGTTCTGGTTAAAACATCCCATTTCCAGGAGTGGGAGCCCCAAACTTTGTTGAATATCAGAAAACCACTGGGTCTCAGTTTTCTATTGATTCCCAAGCTTCTGCACAAGCAGGTTTGTTGTGTGTTTGCACCACTCAGAAATTGGCCTGTAAAATTAGAGTATGTCATACTGGTATAGAGAACTGTAAAAATATAGTTCCTAATTCAGGTTATTCATGCATCCAGTTACCCTCTGAGAAGAAAGGATCTGTAAAGCCTGGTTTCCTGTATTGACACAGAAAGATCTCAAGGAAAATACAACTTTGTGCCAAGGCAGATTTTCCTGTTGTTTTACTTATCACCCTTCTTTCTCTTTTTCATGCCATTGCTTGTTTTTAAGCCTCCTTGTTGCAAATACTTTGAGCTGCATTATACCAAGTTTTCCACATAATGATTAGATGTCTTTCTATATTCCCAATGCAAGCTTTGCTTTTACTGTTTTGGAAAAGTTTCAACTACGATGAAATTAACCATAAAGCCTCTTGGCCCAATTTTGCATTAAAAATGGTAAAACAAATTACCTTGGCTGCTTCTTGTTTGCATAAAGTTTCAAACTTTATTTGCTGTTTTTTAACAGAAAAAGTTTCCCCTGTAAATAAGGCTGGCTCCTTGTGCAAAATATGGATCTGGGTTGATGCATTCTGAGACATTAGCAAGTAGTTAGTTATTTTCATATTGACACAGTAACTTTTTTCCTATTTTTTTTTAACTCATGTACTTCTTAGATCATAGAATGGTTTGGGTTGGAAGGGACCTTAAAAGTCGTCTAGTTCCAACCCCCCTGCCTTGGGCAGAGACACCTTCTACTAGACCAGGTCTGCATTTCCCTTTTAATTAATTTCTAGGGTCATATCTCTCAATGTAAAGGGAGACAATATATTTGAAGAACTGTCTTGTAGTTTAATGCTAGCTTTTCTCTTCATGACGTATTCTGATTTTATGTGACCCAAATTAATTTATGAATTTACTTGCGGTATGCTCTGATGTAAATTCCTTTTGTTCTATAGCCAAAGACAGCTGAGTGTAATGCGAGAACGGAGAAGCAGCATATTAGTGTTTTTCACATACCCTTAAAAGACATCATTTCCAGGGGGGCTCAGCTAACCTGATAGAAATAATCTTAATGTTTAATAATTTTCTATTTAAATCAAAAAGGAATATGGAATGCTTTATTGACAGTTATTCCACAGTTATAGCAGCATATATACAGCTAAGTTTAGTCCTAAATCAATTACACAATGAAGATAAAAAACACTTAAACTCCCCAAAATCCTTTTCTTGAGTGTTTAATAGAGAAGTTTTCGATAACTGAATTCTGAAAGCTGTATAAAACATTCTGTAGCTGTGAGTATTCAGATAATCTACCACGTTTACTGTAGACTAAATGTTCTTCAGGTTAGGTTGGTGTACACCCTAGCTTTCCATTTTAAGATGATTCCACAAAAGCTAGAACAGTATGGAGTTAGTGCTGGTTTGTAACGCTGTCAAAGGCCTTGGATGTAGTACCCATTGATTAGGTTTTGCTATTCCTCCTCTGAATTCTTTGCCGCTGTTTTGCAAGAAGAATTTCTGCGCGCAAACTTTAATCTTTATTTTCCACCTCTTTTAGTTTGGTGTAATGAGAAGCAATGAGTCTGCTTACAAAGTGCAGCTAATGCAAAAAGCAGGGTTTGCCCTCAGAATCTGCTTTCTGCATGTTCTCCAAGGGGTTTATTTTAGCTGGCCAAGTAGGTGATTAATATGGGTGAGAGTCTAATGAAAATGAAAATATGCGCTAAGTAGAGAAGTATAAATGAAGTGTAACAGGAAATATGCGTCTGTGTTGTTCCTGAATGAATCTGTAGACATTTTTTCCTCTCTTTCCTCTTTCCACAAGGCATGGAGCATCACGTATCACAGCTGGTTGACTTTTGTGTTACTGATCTGGTCTTGCACACTGTGGATGATACGGGACAGAAGGAAATACGCCATGATCAGTTCACCGTTCATGGTTTTTTATGGAAATTTACTGCTAATATTACAGTATATATGGAGTATTGAGCTCAAGAATGATGAACTTCCTCAAGTATCTGGTTTTTTAAAAAGAAAGGAGCCTGGGGAGCTGGCATCAAAGGTAAGTGTAACAAACACCTGAGATTTATTTATGAAACTACAAAATATATTGTGATAAAAAATACGAATCTCTTGACTTTTCTTTAAGGGTGCATCCACAGTATTCTGTGTAACCACTTTCAGTAGCAATTCTAAAGTAAAGGGTAAGTCATTAGAAGGAGTTTTCAGAAAACTGCTTCTTGCATATTAAGCTAATACTAGAGCAAATGTTTCAGACACCTTTTAGATTTTCGTGATAGTTCTGTAGAAAATACTTGGTGGATTGAAATTGCTCACTTGTTTGGTTTTATAAAATGGATTCAAAACCAGATGTTATTCAATTTGCTAGATTAATATCCATGGGGTGTCAGATCTGTCTCTGACTATGATGCCAACTGGAACTGTGTTGTCATTGCAATTACCAGTACTACTCATTCCCTAATGGTTTGGCACAAGCAGCAGCACATAGCTGTGACTGAGTTTTAATTCTTTATCCTTACACCTGAATCAGCATGAGTTGAAATCCATTTTAGGTTAGAACTAAAAGAGTTTGCTGACTCCAGTGCATGATAGATTTTTTTCTTTGAGGTCTTGAAAATGCATTTTGTTCTGCAAGTTTGCTGCTGGGGAAGGGACTGAGCACAAATAGGATGTTTTTTCCTAGAGTACCCAAGAGAGGCATCTCAGAGAGTGCATGTAGTTGGCACTGCTCCCCTTGTGCTAAGTGGATCACTTCCCCTGTGACTCCTAATCACAATTTAAGTTGATTCTTTATGTCATCATCCTTGCTGGTAATACCCTTTGGATCTTTAATGCGTTTGAAAGTTAGTGAGGGCTGTATTATTTCTCTTGTAAAGGTATGACTAGTTTGGTAAGAGGGATAAAGCTCAAGGGGTTCTGCAACAGAAGTTCTACAGTCTTTTTTCAATGACTTAATAAATCTCTAAGGAGCTTTAACTGTCTTAATACTTCATTCACTTTGACATTATTTCTTGTTAGCTGTATCATCAAATATCTTGTCTAAAAACAGATGGTGTCAAGAAAGGAAGCTGCTGTGTATATATGGTGATTTGGCCACATCCATAAAGCCATTAGGTGTTTAGTGGGGTTGTTTAGGCTGAATAAAATTTGCTCCATAACTTTCAAAGAATCAGAGAATAGTTGAAGCCAAAAGAGACTTCTGGAGGTCACTTGGTCCAACTCTCAAGCAGGGACATCTAGACTTGATTGCCCAGGACCATGCCTAGATGGCTTTTGAATATCGCCAAGAATGGAAATTCTGTTACATCCCGGGGCAACCTGTGCCAGTGCTCAATTACACTCACAGGAAAAAAAAAGTGTTTCCTGAGAATTCTCCTATGTGTTTCCAGTGGGATTCTCCTATGTTTCAGTTTGTGCCCATTTCCTGTGGTCCTATCACTGAGAACCACTGAAAAGAGCCTGGCTCCAACCTCTTTCCATCTCCCTTCAGATATTTCTAGAAATTGAATGAGATTTCCCCCTGTGCTTTGTCTTCTTCATAGGAGAGATGCTCTAGTCCCTTCACGGCCATTCAACTGGACTCTTTCCTGTACATCCCTTTCTCTCGTACTGGGGTGCCAGAACAGGGCACAGCACTCGAATTGTGGCCTCACCAGTTCTGAGTAGGGAAGAAGAATCACCTTCCTCAACCTGCTGTCAACCCCTCCTAATGCAGCCATTAACATTCTTTGCCATAAGGGCACACTTCTGGCTTACTTGCAACTTGTTATCCACCAGGATCCTCAGGCTGTTTCTGCCAAACTATTCTCCAGCTGGTCAGACCCCAGCATGTAATGGTGCATGAGCTGGTTCTTCCTCCCCAGGTGCAGGACTTTGTACTTCACCTTGTTGAATGCCCTGATGTTCCTGTCAGCCCCTTTCTCCCCCCTATTGAGGTCCCGTTGAATAGCAGCACAACCCTCCCATGTATGAGCCATTCCTCCTGGTTCTGCATTATCAGCACACTCATTGAGGGTACACTCTGCCCCATCATCTAGATCATAAAGAAAATACGGAACAAGACTGGATTCAGTATTGATCCCTGGGGTACATTGCTAATCACTGGCCTCCAACTTGGCTTTATGCCACTGATCACCTCCCTCTAAGCTCAGCTGTTCAGTCAGTTTTCAGTTCACCTCACTGTCTGCTCATCCAGCCCACACTTCATCATCTTCCCCATGAGGATCTTACAGGAGACAGTTTCTGTCTGGAGTCTAAGTAAGAGACAGTGTCCACTACTCTACTCTCATCTACCAAGTCAGTCATTTTATCATAAAAGTTTACCAAGCTTTTCAAGCATGACTTCCCCTGGGTGCATACACTCTGACTATTCCTGATGGTTTTCTCATCCTTCATTTGCCTGGAAGGGTTTTTCAGGATTAGCTCCTCCATCACATTAGAATCACAAAATGGTTTGGGGTCAGCAGGGACCTTTCAAGATCATCTAGCCCAATCCCACTGCCATGGGCAGGGACATCTTTCGCTAGATCAGGTTGCTCAAAGCCCCGTCCAGCCTGACCTCGGACACTTCCAATGATGGAGCATCCACAACACCTCTAGGAAGTCTTTTCCAGCATCTCACAACTATCACCTTTTCAGGGGTTGAGGTGAGGTTGTCCAGTCTTGATCCTTCATCTTGTCCTTCTTGAAGATAATAGTGACTTTTACTTTCCTTCAGCACTTCTCCCGTCACCACATTTGATCAAAGATTATTGAGAGTAGCCTCTACTAGTGACACCAGCCAGTTCCTGGGTACATCCCATCAGGATCCATGCACTTATGTGTGCCCATTTTCTTTAAATATTCCCCGATCCGTGCCTCTTCCATCAAAGGAAGACTCTTCCTTGCTTCAGACTTTTCAATGGTCTCCGGGAACTGTGTTTGCTTAAGGTCAGTCTTGCTAGCAAAGACTGAGGCAAAGAAGGCATTTGGTACCTCAGCCTTTTCCATGCTCTGTGTCACCAGGGCCCTCGCCCCAGTCAGCAGTGGGCCTAGATTTTCCCTAGCCTTCCTTTTTCTGTTGAGGTATGTGCAGAAGCAAATCCTGTTGCTCTCAACATGCCTTGCCAGACTCAGTTTCAGGCTTTGACTTTTCTAACCGTGTCTGTGCATGCTTGGCCAGTCTCTGCATTCCTCCCAGATTACCTAGTCCATCCTCCATCCCCAGGCAGAGTCTATGCATTCCAACTGTGTTGTGCAAATCCCAACTTCACCTCTGCATCTTTCTGGCCTGTGCCTCCTAAAGAGCCTGTAGCTCTGTATTGCAAGTATTCAAGGCATCACACCCTGTCGCTGTCATCCCAACAAGACCACAGCCCTGCACAGAGATCTCTAATTGCTTGTGTTTGTTCCCCATGCTGCAGGGCTCTGGTGTGCAGGCACTTCAGAGGGGCACCTGACATGCTGTTTTCCCAGAAAGAGCCTGGCAGCTTTCCCTGTAAGGCTATGTTGAAGTAATTGCCTTGCCTGTGCACAAATGCTTGAGGTGACCCTGCGTAAGCCCTGTTTTGCTGATTATGCATTTCCTTTTGTTCACATCATCCCAGGCACCCTTTGCTTGTTAGCCTTGTCCATCAGTCCCTCTCAAGGGGGCTAGTAACTCTGTACCCCCCTTTATTCCTAATTTAAAGCCTTTTGAATAATGATTGAATTTAAATGAAGACTGGATACTGTATTCTGCAGAAAGAAGAATAGAAGTGTGCTGAAATTCTTTCTGCATAAGTTTCTGCATGCTATGTGTGTTTCCTGGTCTTGAAAATGAGATAAAATTTATACTGTAAAAGGTAACTAGAAGCTTTTCTTTGGTCTGCAACCCTTCAAGACTTTTCTTAGAGCCAGCTCTGGCTCTGGAAATGCCAAGTAGAACAAGGGAGTAAATGTGGCGGGAAGACAGGGCTAATCACTGCAGAAAAAAGTCTGTGTTTCACAATATCAAAGGTTTGTGTTGCTAAAGCCAGAACTTTAGGAGGTATCTGGGGAAGCTGTGACAAGTCACACAGGCTGTCAGTCTGCTGCTCTGGCTCCATGTTAGCAGCAGTGTCAATAAAAAAAACATCTTCTGGGAGCAATCCTTTTACCCATTAAGGACTTGCACATTAGAAGAAAAATACATTGTACTACCGGCCTTGTCATTCTATTGTATGCAAAGTATTTGGCTCTTACATGCTTCTCCTTTGAAATTTTGTTCTTCTAGCTAGGCAGTGAAATAAGTGTCCTGCACAGGGAAATTAGCAGAAACTTTATAGTTTAGAGAAAGTAAGGACAAAATCAAGTGTGTCACAATAGGCATCATGTTGTTTTCTGAATTTTGTCCATCTCTTGTAAGCTGTTGACTTTAGCTTTTTGCAAAACAGAGAAATGCGGTCTTCATTAAAGAGATCTGTTTATTTCTAAGGTATCTTCCTGTGACTGAATTATCATCTCTTGAAGCTCTTAAAAGAATTAAGAGCTATCTCAACAGTTGTAACTGTTGCAAATGCAAGGCATATTCCACTGAATGGGTCTTCTGTAACTTCAAGACACACACAAAAAAAAGATCTTTAAATTAACTGCGTTTAAGCACTTGAGGTAAAAAACCTCCTAAATCAAAATATTTATGCTATACAAAACCATGATAATGACATTACACTCTTGCATGTGCTTCTTTCCTGGAAAAAAGGTAAAAATGAACAATAAACAAAAAATGGGAATTATACCAATCCAGGCATAATGAGAAGATCCCTAAACTTATAAGACAGTAGTTAAAAACTGAATAAAACAGGGTAGAATAGAAGCATGTAAATGAATACATTTAAGAAATGGAAAAGTGCAAATGAAGCAAAGTTGTATGCAATGCAGAATGTTTCCTAAATAGCTTGCCCTAAGATGCACTTTGACACCAGTGCCATCACTGCTGTTTTCTGAGAAACAGAGAAAAAAAAAGGCATGCAAAATTTGTGAAAACCAATGCTTGTATCAGTAGGACATAGGATATACAATTAGTCTGTTGGTTTTGTTTTGATTTTTGTTTGCAGATTCTTTTCACAATTACTTTCTGGCTACTGCTTAGGCAACACCTCACTGAACAGAAAGCACTTCGGCTAAAAGAAGCTACTTTATCTGAGGTCAAAGTTGGAAGTGAAGAAAATGAAGAAAAAGGTAAAGCCAGATCCAATTTAGTCCTTCAGTCATGATAGAAGTTCCAGTTACTGCGTTTCTCTGATGCTGAAAGCAATTAGCAAGGTATCTGTTATTAGCTAAGAAAGATGTTACAAAATCTATGTGCAGGTATTTATCAGATATAAAAGTAAAACACTTTTGAACTTTAGAAATACAAATAAAATGAGAATCCTTTCTACTGGAAGGTAATAAAATGACTCATTTTAGAAAGATCACGGAACTTTCAAATGATCAGTTTACTGTTGTGTTTCAGACTCAAACTAGGGGAGTAATTGCCCTAAAGTTTAACCACAGGAGATGAGTTTACCTAGGAAAAGTTGCTAAATTCCTTGGAAGTTTTGTTGGTACATAGACTCTTATACAGACACACAAGTTAAACTACAAATTTCAGTGGAAAAAAAACCCCATGTATTTTTTTAGTGCAGGGGCTCAAGCACACCTGAGAGAAAAGTTTAGATTCAGCTTATCTAACAACATAGTGACCTGTTCTTTCTTTTGCTACTGGGCACATGTTTCTCCAAACATTCCTCGCCCTCTCTCTCCAGATGCTGAACTGAAAAAGTTCAGTGCACTGAAATGGTAGGAAGTGAGCCCTGGCAGCAGTGGTGTAGTTCCCTCTCTGATTAATTACAATCCTTGTCTCAGTAAAACATCTGATCAGTGTCAAAGCTGGACTACAAGGATTTTCAAGGCAAGAGCCTGAGAAGGGGGATGGTGAGTGGGACAAAAGGAGTGGGCAAGCCTTTTAATGGTGAAGTTTCAATATTGCTCTCAATGGAAAGAAAAGCAGTACAACTGTGTACTGTGGTTTTGGCAAACCCTGTTATGTAGATACTTGCACATGTACTTGCTGCTGGGGGGACACTTACCCTCCCGTCCACAAACCTCACAGGGTTAATAACTGGGGAATCTTGACCTCTTCATAAAACTAAAGCAGCTTGTCTTTTCTGGCCCAGGTGCAGCACAAAAACCTGGATAAGTGTTATTTTTTTTGAAAAACAGCAGTATTAGTGCAGCGTTTATATTTTTTAAGCTTGTTTGGGTTTATGTTAATGTTTTCCCTTGTGGTTTTTGGAGGTAAACACAATATTATCTGAAGGACGAAACTCAAGACGAGAGGTTCAAACTGAAGAGGAGAGTTTAAACGCAAGATGAGAGGTTTCTGGTGGTGCTGGTGGTTTCTTTTTTTTTTCCAGTTTAAAAGGTTGCTGACTTGAGAGTATAAGCATTGCCATGGAAAGTGTTTTGGCTATTATCCATTATGCAACCCTTAGGCTCTAATTTCCCACTACAACCGCTGGTGTTTCAGACAAAGTGGAGGCGGGTGTCCGGTAAGGATGTATAGCCATGTGCCCTATGGCTCCAGCAGCAGGTCTAAGCTCATATGAAGTTAAAACCCTTTTCCTTGCTCTGGAGCCATACATGATTAGGAATTATGGTCTCTTGTGAATATTGTGTTTTAAGTTTCTGTGTTGTGTGCAGAGATTTTACTTTCCACCCCTTTAAATTCTTACTGAAAGTCCCAAGAATAGACAGGCCAAATGTGACTCTGTATTTGCAGAAGAGGAGTCGCAAGAGGGAGAAGTGTCAGAAGAACAGGAAGAGGAGAAGGAAGAGGAGGAGGAGGGAGAGGAGGAGGATGAACAGGATATTATGAAAGTCTTGGGGAAGCTGGTGATGGCTATGTTAATCAAATACTGGATTTACGTCTGTGGGGGCATGTTCTTCTTTGTCAGCTTTGAGGGTACAATTGTCATGTACAAAATCATCTACATGGTACTGTTCCTCTTCTGTGTGGCCCTCTATCAGGTAAGCAAGAACTGTGTTAACTGAATTTTATCCTTGAGTAGAATTGTTCGTACTTTTAGCTTGGTAATAAAGTAGCTCTAAATAGAATTCATAAACAGTGTATTTGTTCTTTAGTTAGACACAATAGAATAAGGCCATTTGAAGGGTTTAAGACTAATTTTCCTCTGGTTTTTGGTTATAGTGACAGGCAAAGTGCACATAAATTAGATAGAATGGACACCTGTGCTCTGGCATGCCACTTCACCATGAGCTTTGGAACCTTTGTGGAAAATTCTGAGTTGGTGCACATTCTACATAGCCACCAGTTTTTGTGGCAGCTGATCCACATAGCTTCCACACTCCAGTGAGCATGGAGACCCTCTCCTCCTGGACTTTGATCACCTAATGGTGATGAAATTAAGTGACTGAAGCTGTCCCTGACTTTGTGTCTGTGGCCCATATCCCATCAGACATTTTTGCACAAAAGCCTTTACTTGAATGTATTTACATCAGAAGTAAAAAACTGTATCTCAGAGATCTGTGGCTGCTGCTGGGTAATCATTGCTTACTTCAGGCCAGCTCAGAAAAGCAGTGTTCTTCATCCTTGTTTGACAGTACAATGTTGTCAATATTTCTGTCAGGGTCTTTTCCTTCAGCTTGTGTCAGCATCTTTAGTGTGTGATTTTCAGGTACACTATGAGTGGTGGAGAAAGATTTTAAAGTACTTCTGGATGTCAGTGGTTGTTTACACAATGTTGGTACTTATCTTCATCTACACATACCAGTTTGAGTCATTCCCTGGGTTGTGGAAGAACATGACAGGCCTGGATGAAAGGAAGTAAGTGGTTTTGATTTTTTTTTTTTTTTTTTTTTTTGGATCCCTGAGTTCAGTGTGATGGAAGGATCTGAGAGCAGCCTTCCTTCTTATGGGAGAAAAACACCATGCGGCTATTCTCAGGCATACCTGATTTTAGGCACTCAGTTATGAAGCTGTAGATTTTTTTGGTGTAACCATAGAAATGAGCAAGACCAAGAGAGGAGCTCAGAGTCCTATTTTCTCCAATTGGCTGCTTAGGCCTTTGGATTGCTTCTGTTCTTAATACAGTGCCAATACTTCACCCCTTTGACCATTGGAACAAGATCCAGGGAAAGATTAAGGGTAGATCTGCAGGATGTTTGGAACTGATGAAGGTGGACCTGTTCTCCTGCTGATGAGGAGGACTGGGTTTCTTCATCCTTAGGATGGGTTGGACATTTCTCAAGAGGACCTTACATTAGAAAGTATATGCAATATGAGTGGATCTCCAGTGCAGGACTTTCAGTCAGTTTTCAGAGAAAACTCATCTGATTCAAGACATCTGTGGCACGGTTTGTTCATTTGACTGTACATTTACAGTACCTGTCTACATTACTGAGTCCAAACACAAGATACTTGCATTGTAAAACTTGCTAGTTGAGGAGAATTTTAGAAACCAAAACCACGTAACAAGTACCATCCCCTTATTTCCTATTGCAAATGATATGTGATAATGTCTCATGGAAAGAATATTTTGTGTGAGAAGATGCTTTAGTGGAATAATTTTTTTTTTCCAGACTAGAGGACCTTGGCTTAAAACAGTTTTCTGTGGCTGATCTATTCACACGCATCTTTATCCCCACCTCCTTCCTACTGGTGTGTATCTTACACCTTCACTATTTCCATGATCGGTTTCTCCAGATCACTGATTTAAAAGCTGTAACCAGCAAACAGGACAACACTATTTACAGGTAAAGAAGCAAAGTAGATGGAACTATTGATTATCTGTATGGAAATGCTGTTTCTGACTGTCTTGTAATGCTCACTTTTCAGTAGAGGTTATTTGCCTTTGCTATGACCACCTGGCTTAAAAAGAAAGTGCACAGTATCCAGCACCCCACTACAACCAAAGTATGTCTCTCCCCATTTTCCCCTACACACTGAACTTTTTCATTTTGGGGTACCTTTTCAAAGGTACTAATGGCATTTATGTATTTATTTCATTGGCTTTGACCTTTAATGGGGGTTAGGTGCTTCATTATTATCTGTGCCCTTTTGTATGTGTGCCTGTCAGTAATAAGAAACACAGCTTTTAATTTGGGTCACTTCTTTTTTTAAAATGTCCATTTTGAGGACCACAGGAAAACTGGGAGATCTTTGGAAAAAAACAACATTTGCATTGAACAGTTAGGCCTTTTTGTAAAGTTGAACTTCAAAAATGGAAAAATTCTGAATTTGTGGTTACTTTTCATAGTACTGACCCTTGGCTATGCTGGACATTCGGTGATTTCATCCAGAAGTTCATTAGCACTTTTTCATGAATCAGGGGCATCACTATTGCGGTGTTCAAATCTTACTTATTGTCCTGCATAAAAACCAATCTGGCCTAGGATCCTGAGCCAGGAGTATTAGAGAGAGAAATGGTTTTGTAGTACATAGTGTTATATTATGCAATGACAATTACAGTCATTCTTTGAAGAAAGCAATTAATTTAGACCCTACTTTTAGAATGTTTACCTGTCTAGTGATAAGTGTATCTCAGCTGCACTTCTATGAATGGGGACTAGCTTCATAACAGCACAAAGACCACAGGGTGTTATGGAATAATGATGGTTACTTAACAGGGAATTATGTTCTGTGTTATGCAAGATTTACAAAGCATTTCAGGTATTTTTCATACATTCAATTCAATGTGAAGCTACTTCACAGTGTATGGTACGAGTTTGTGCCGTGAGAATAAGCTCCAGATTTATGGAATGCTTCTAGTTTCTGTATTTAAATAATTGCTAAGACCGGAACAGATCAAACTTGATAAAATTTCCTGAAAAAGTTGTGGGGGGTTTTAAACTTACCTTCTAAATGTCTGTTTGTGTAATAACTCTCCCTTTACTCTTCTTGAATTGCTAAATGTGACAGTAGATTCAAGGGCCCTTTTGTAACGGCCTGTGAGCAAACTTCCCTTGCCCAAGGCAGACTTCTGTGCAGCAGTGGGTACATGTTAACATCTCTGAATTGGCCAAGCTCTGAAAACAGAGCCCAGACAGGTATCTGAGCTGACATGGCGCTGTTCCTGGGCTGAGGCATTCAGGAGAATGCTTTACAGTTTGCAGTAACTCTGCAAGCTCTCTTGTAGCCCAAAGTGTGCACTTGTGCTGAGTAACATAGGAAGTTTCCACCTCCCTTCTAGTGTGATCCAATAGACACAGGATAAAAAGGAAAAAAAACCCTGAGGCACTTGTAGGATTTTGATGGGTCCATTTTGGCTGTGAAACCACTACTTGAAAATCTTTCCATTACACACAAAAGATACAAGAATATTATACAGCTTTCCAAATACTGGCATGAAGAGGATCACTGTGATTAAAGTCACATTATTCCGAAAGGATGGAACTGCTGATAGTGAAGACACAAAATGTTTTAATGCATTGTGAGCAAACATTTTTGCTACAAATAAGTAGCCTTGAGATACCATGATAAAAGTAGACATTCGTTGTTGTACCAAGCCTTTTATTAAAGTCATAGATGAAGAGAATCTTGTAATATCATCAGCTTTTTTGTCTTGGAATTAGATTGCTATTTTTTTGAGTCTAAATGTGTACTAGGTTGTATTAAGCAGTCATATAAGTAACTAGATATTTTTAACTGTTGAATGTGGCATATGTGCTACATTTGCCATTTTGAAGTATTTTCAAAATCACAAGTATCGCATGTATCCTTTGTTCCTCCTGCGAAGCTTTAACTATTATGACCAATACCCAAATCAGAACAGTTTTTTGGTTTGTACTCCTATTAACACTGCCTGGTATATGAAAATCCTTCTCTTTTCTCCCCTTGATGCAATAATCACTATTGAGCATCAGCTGACTTCATAGTTCAAAACTTCACAATGAGAGCTCAGCTGACATTTGTACTCGTGTTGCATAAAGCTGGATAAGAACTAACAAAACCACCAGCTTCAGCTTAACAGTAATGCTAGTAATAAATTGCAGGGGCAATTAAAACAAATCAAAGATTCATATATATGTGTATTTTTCTCTCAAAGCCACTAAAACTTAATTTCCTTTTTGCTTTGAAGAAACTAGCATTCACTTAACAACTGCTTTACCTTTCTAAACTGCTTTTATGCTGCACCTTTTGCAACAAAAAAATTTTAAATAAATAAATGGGACCTTCATTTTGAGTAACAAGACATAACTGAGTCCTTTTAATAGTGAACTTCTTAAAATAATCACAGCAGCTGAGGGGTGGTCATGAAAGTAATAAAGAAAGCACATCCAGTTCCTCCATCTGCCTTTGAACTGCCAGGTGTGATTACAGTACTACAGTTGTGTCTAAATGAAGAGTCCTGTTAAAATTGCTGAGAATGTTCATTCATTAAATTGCTGTTTTTCATCAGCAAAATTTGGAGAATGAGTTGAAGAGTAAGGCTCTGCCAGCTGCAAAGAGAGGGCACAGAAACTGGCGCACTGGAACTGGCAGAGTGAGGCACTTCTCACCATTTATAAAGGTGTCAGAACTGAGTGTGTCAGTTTTACATCTGCAAGAGAAAGAAAAATTCTCTGATTAGGACTTTCCAAGCCCATTTCCTTGCTGTACCGTGAATTGTGGAATGGCAGAGATAAAGGCTGTGAGGTAGATAATTTCTCTGATAAGATGCTCTGCCATAACTGCCTTTACATACTTTTTTTAAAAAGGAAAAAATTATTTTGAAAAATGGTGGTATTCTAAGGTTTACTTGAAGTAAAGCAGTAAAGGCTGTTCTCACATTTTGGGGACTATGAAAATTATCTGTAGTTCTGACTGAAGCTGTATAGGATCTAAATGTCTAAGAGCTGCATTTTTAAGCTTCCTAGACTTTTCACTGAATGGTGTATGTTGACATTTCAGAGTGTGTTTTGTTATGACAATTTGTCATAACACATTGGTAGACAGGAAAGTGTGTTTGTTCCTATTTAATGGTTTTCTTTTCTCTCTCTAATTCATTTCCCATTTTCATCTTGTGCTTTCATCTCCCACCTCATAGCCATGCCAAAGTCAATGGCCGTGTATATCTAATAATTAATAGGTGGGTACTTCAATTCTTCCTTTCCTTTAAAACCGATATACCTTATTTCTTTTGTTACTTCTTAGTTGCCTTAAAGCGAAGTATGTTCTTGCTGCGCAGTATTGTGAAGTGAGCAGGGAGATAATGTTGTTCAGGTATTGCAGTTTTCTAAAGCTGATGAAGCAGTTAATACCTCTCTTCTGCATATTTATACATTGTAAGTTTCTTCTCCCAGCTGAGAATTCTCCTAAACTTTGCCCATGCCTCAATGCAGGAATAATTGGTGCTATTTGTAATTGGCTGCAGACAATAGATTTGGTTGAGGAGGCTCGTTTATCTACCCTCTGTTTGTGCATGGAAAGATGCATGCCTGCATGCGCCTATGTACACGCAGACACAGAGACACACATCCCTGTCTTTCTCCAAGCATGTAAGAAAGGGAATTTGAGGACCCACTCAGTTGAATGTGTGGTATGTGTTAGGAGTTTGCACAGACTGAAATTTCAGAGCAGGAAAGGGAACACTGAAACCACTGCATGCTAAGGCTGTTAATTCACAGGCTGAGTTGGGTGCTGCAGGATCCAAACTAGAAAAAACACTATCATCATCATCCCTTTATAAATGGCATCTTGAAAACTGTTCCATAAATTAGATTCCTTTCAAAATACTTGACTGGAATAAATGTGAGCTGTTTTTAAATTGTCTCTGAGAATAGAAGGACTTCTGAGTTGTTGTCACTACTGAATATAAACAGAAAAACCAAGAAGATACCTTGTTTAGGTATTACTGACTGCCTGCTCTATGTGTCATGTTCACGCTCCTTCTTCAAATTTCATCATGTAGTTTGGGTCACCATTCTTAAAAGTTCACCAGAGCTGGAATTCTGGTCTGCAGAAAGCCTGTATTTAAGGGAGTGGTGAGGGCAAGCGCCTTGGCTAAGGCAGGCAAGCTGGTTGCCGAGGGGCATGGCCAGGAGGCAAGGCTGGACTCACCCATGGGCAGTCAAGAACATGGACCAACAACTGACCGTGAGGATCAGACCTGGTATCAGTAACAAGGGTCAGCCACAACCTGCTGAGGTCCCAGTGAGTCCATGGAGATAAGCCAGGTTTGCAGTGAAGGCAGGGTGTCAGCCTGTGTGTCAGGCTTAGGGTTGGGGAGGCGCGGGAGCAGACACAGACACAGCTGCGATGCAGCCACAGCATAGGGGTGGAAGCCTCCATGTGATAGCAGCACCCAGTGAAAGGAGAGGGACCCCCTGCACTGAGGCTTCCTGGCCACATACCCCAACAGGACTTGGATTCAGGCAGCAAATCCCCTTAAAGGCCCGTAAAGACACTCAGGGCCCTGCCAGTGAAGGTATGGCACTGTGTGCTCAGTTTGAGTGTTGCAGACCAAATATTCAAGATATGGGTCACTACTGTTATGCAGAGCAGAAAGCTTTCTGTTCTTAAGGCTGTGCATGAAAGATACTTGGGAACTTCTCTCAGCCAGAAAGTTTCAAGCAACTCATAAACAGCAAAAAATTATCAAAGACAAAAGATGCTTAATAATGCATTCAATTAATTAATCTTCTGTTCTAGTAAATTACAAATAAATGAAAGTACTGGGAATCCAGCAAGGACCTGTGGCACATGGCTGATTTTAGTGTCACCGAAATTGCTTTGTTGCCAAGAACCAGATCTACTGGTATATTTCACATTATTGATACCCTATTTAATGAACTTCTCAGTAAGAAATGCTCTCAGCTAAAAGCACTAGTGGCTGTACCTTCAAGGCTTGTTGCCTGCATTATTGTTTAGTTGTTTCTCTTCGTTAGTATCAGACATAATACTTTTATGTTTTTTGGGATATTTTCCCATCGTTATGTGGCTTCCAACAATGAAGTTATATCTCACTAGCTGTGAAGATGTATGGGTAGATTGTCTTAAAAATTCTAAACTAGTGAAGTTTTTATATCTTAATACCTCAGTATTGTCTGTTACAATATAATGTGATCTTGTAGTGAAAAAAAAATTGGAAAAACAACTGTAGCAATACATAAGGAAGTTTTGGAAGAAAGATTCCAAGTAGACTAACTTTCCAAACAGTGGGCAGGGTTTTTTATCTATCCTTGGATCTCCTAAGCACATGATCCAATGCTCCAGCCTACTGATGCCAATAAAACTAAGCCTACTGAAAACTAAACTCATACTGAGGCTTTATCAGGTATACATATTGCATGTACACATCTTTATAACCCCATAGCCTCCCAGATCTCCGGAATACAAATGGGAGTTATATGAATAAGAGAAAGATGAGTCCACTGATACAAAATCCTATAGAGTTACTGTGTTTCTGCACAGTAGAATTTACACTGAGGTAAGTCATTAAGTCCTTGATTTACACCAGTGTGAATTTAGATTTTTCCATTCTAAAAGTCAGTTGGGAAGATACCTCATAAAAATCGATGCAACTGCATATATACAAAACCTGTCTGATTATATGTTTATTTTCATTTTGTGGTGCATTGCCTTTTAAATGAGCTCTGATGGTTTATAGTAACCAGGGATCTCCATAACATTTGAACTGAACTGAAAATTCATTCTCTCTTCTTTATACATGACCCTCCTATTGGTACTTTATTAGAGTTTTAGGTAAATAGAAGTTATGTCTTTTTAGGGAATATTGATGATAAGTCACTTTATAGAGATTTGAATATCCTTTTAGTGTATATGCTAGCTGATCCGTGACTTAGATATGAAAATAACCAAAGAGCCCCAAAAGAGATGATTGGTAACAGCCAACATGGCTTTACTGTGGACAAATCATGCCTGACAAATTTGGTGAACTTCTATGATAGGGCTACAGCATTAATAAATAGGGGCAGAGCAATTGACGTTGTCTATCTGGACTTATGCAAAGTGTTTCTTACTGTACCATACGATAGCCTTGTCTCCAAACGGGAGTGACATGGATTTGATGGATGGGCCACTCAGTGGATAAAGAACTGGCTGGATGGCTGCACACAGAGTTGGTCAGTGGCTCATTGTTCATGAGACAAGTGGTGTCTCCCAGCGTCGCTACTGGGGCTGAGACCATTCAACATCTTTGTTGGTGACATGGACAGTGGGATTGAGGGCATCCTCAGCAAGTTCACTGATGACACCAGGCTATGTGGTGCTGTCAACACACTGGAGGGAAGGGATGGCATCCAGAAGGACCTTGACGCACTCAGGAGGTAGACACATGCAAACCTCATGAGGTTCAACAAAGCAAAGTGCAGGGTCCTAAACCTGGGTCATTCAATCCCAGACACACCAATGAGTTGGGCAGAGAAGCGACTGAGAATAGCACTGAGGAGAAGGACTTGGACGTGATGGTTGATGAAAAACTCACCATGAGCCAGTAGCATGCACTCACAGCCCAGAATGCCAATGGATTCCTGGGTTGCATCCGAAGGAGCATGGAGAGCAGATCAAAGGAGGTGATTTCTGCCCCTCTACTCTGGTGAGACCTCACCTGGAGTGCTGCATCCAGCTCTGAGGTCCCCAGCACAGGAAGGCCTGGAACTGTTGAAGCAAGCCCAGAGTAGAGGCGCAGAGTTGATAAGAGGACTGGACCACCTCCCCTATAAAGACAGGCTGAGAAAGTTGGGGCTGTTCAGCCTGGAGAAGAGGAGATTGCTTGGAGACCTCGCAGCAAACTTCCAGTATCCAGGGCACCTACAGGGAAGCTGGAGAGGGACTTGTTATCAGGAGCTGTAGTGACAGGACAAGGAGTAATGGGTACAAATTGAAAGAGGGGAAATTTAAGTTAGAAATTAGGAAGAAATTCTTTACTGTTGAGTGGTGAGACACTGGAACTGATTGTCCAGGGAGGCTGTGGATGCCCCAGTCCTGACAGTGTTCAAGGCCAGGTTGGATAGGGCTCTGAGCAATCTGGTCAAATGGAAGGTGTCCTTGCCCATGGCAGTGAGGGTGGAAATTTTAAGGTCTCTTCCAACCTAAACCATTTTATGATTCTACCTTCAGTAGCCAAAGCTACTGAGTAAATTCTTGAGTATAAGAGTTTTTCAGGTTATTAGACACTCAGATTCATTGCCCAACCCATGATGAGGAATTATTGTCATGAATGTAGTTAAAATGTGATTAAACTTTATTACGTGATATTTTTTGGTGTTTGAGTGTTTTGTTAAACTTCTAATTTAAAACCACCTTTTCTGCTTTTTGACAATTGGCATGGTATTTCTACTTCAGGGTTGTTTAGTCAGATATCTGTAGTTTTTCTTTCATTTGAGACACCAAATTTTCCATCCTGAAGAAACTGCAACTCCTAAATGATTGAAAAATAATTCTGATTGTTTGAATTTCTCATTAACTGCCTAGCCTATTCTCTTAATTTTTAATTATCAGGAAAAAAAATCTAGATTTTTGGGTTCTTGAACTGTGACAATCCTAGAATTGGCAGAATTTCCTGTCTAAATGGTTATAGGCCAGAATTTCACATCAAGAAAAATAAATCCCTGAGACGGTACTGTAGCATATTAGAACAGTCTTACAGGTGCTTGAAAGTATGCTGAGTGTAGTAATTTCAATAGCATAACCAAACATTTAGTGACCTAATCATATAGATATACACTTGCTAAAGGGAGACTTTATTGCCAGAAATCATAGTCAAAGGGAAATTGGGTTTTCTGCAACTATGGGAGGTGAGTGCCTACAGCACAGCTGTAGGAGAAAAAAATGAAACCATAAGAAAACGTTTATTTTCTCAGTAAAGAAAATATATGTACTGAATAATCTCATTTAAAAAAAAAAAAGGCACTGTGGCAATAGAGAAATGTTTCTGTGTTAAATCAGTTAAATCATATCCAAGTTTTGGCAGTGTGAAACTTACTGATACATTTTGTTAGAGACAATTGGAAAACAAAGAAAAATTCTCTGTGAGATGTGGCAAAGAGAGAGAGAATGAATGGCGCTATCAAAGACAGATACGATAAAATCTTCTGAAGGTGCAGCCATGGAATTACTGCTTTAGTTTGTTCCCAAACCTATAGCTGGAAGAAAATTTGCAAATTCCTTGGCTTTCCAGCTGCATCTTTAATTTGGAAGAAGGTAGAAATGCATTTACAGTGATAGGTCAGACACTCGTGATGGTTCAGCTGCATTACTCAGAGCATGGTACAGCATTGACCACGTTTAGCACTGGTGTAAATAGGTTGCCCCCTTTCCATCTGTGCTGCAATTCCATGTTTCTTTATAGAAGCACCCCGTGAATGTCATGATGGCATGCTCTTGGCATCAGAAGGCTTCTGCAGATGGAGTAGAAGAATGCTTTATGACTTGTGATGTAGCATGACGTATTTGTCAGTGACCTTCTTCTGTAACCCCTCTGTTCTCATCTCCCTTTTTCTTTCTGTTCCAATTACTTTGAGCAGCCTCAAGAAAAAAATACCAAACCACCAAAATGAGTAAGTCCCCTATGAAGTCATGAAATGTTTCTTCTTAAATAATGTCATTTCATGCTTCTACATCTTAAACTCTGACCATTTTCTCCAGTGGGGAAAATGTCAAGTTTAAGTGTCAATACCACTCATTACTAACTAACCATTAGTATCTGAGTGAGAAATAGTTACTAATACATTCCAACAACTCAATTTTCAGTGTGTGTTTGGAGAGAGTACCAGAATCATTAACTTTTCTACTTCTAAGGCATTTTCCATGAACAGTTTATTTTTTTCTAATTATACAGTTTGAAAAAGAAAAAGACTACGATGTCATTACTCCTCAGTTTGCTGACATGCTACTGTTTACCAACAGACTGGTGCACCAAGATGGAAGCCTGCCTGACATAACTATGATGAATTTAACGGCCTGCAGAGAAAAGGAAGAGGATAAAATGCTGGAAGAGGCTGGTGAGAAAAGAATGGAAGAGCCAGAGGGGGAGGGAGGGAAAGGGAGGGTCAAAAAAGGAAAAGAAGAAGAGAAGGAGGATGAGGATAAAGAAGAAGATGATGATGATGATGACGACGAAGACAATGAATCAGAGGAAGAAGAAACTACAGGTAAGCTCTGCAGAATGCAATTTTTTCCTTCCTCAGCCGTAATTAACAGTGTCAACAGGTGGTTTGTTCTTGGTCATCCCTGCTAATTTCAATCACCGGGTTTTCCATCTAGTTTTGCATGCGGTCTGTGTCAAAGAGCCTGAACTGAGCAGATGGCTATTTGTCAATTATTTAACAGGCTACAGGCTCTTCTAGGGAAAAAAATCATACTGTAGGATGCTGAGAGGAAGAAACTACCAGAAACCCTGCCTCTTTCTTCTAGGTGATCTGGGTTAAATTATTTGAAGGCTACCCCAAATCCTAAGAACTTATTTGGAGTGAAATCTCCTTACAACAAAGAAAATAATACAACATACATATTTAATATCTGATACTACATGCTTTCAAGGCACCCCTCCCCAGAAGTCTCAATGGCTTTGCTTCATTATTTATGTGCACATTAGTGTCATATTTTTCACTTCTGAATATGGAATGTGTAATTGATGCCAGATGAACATAAAAAAGCTTAAGGGCAGACATGGGTATGGCTCATGTTTTCATCCTTGATATTGCTAATATGAACTTCTAAAATGAATTATTACCATAACTCATTTTGTAAAATGTAAAATGAGCCAAAAGTGAAACCAGGGAAGAGCATTTAACACCCAAGGAAGCTGTATTCTTTGGAAAGGGCCTTACTACAAATTTAGTTACTTATGCCAATATTCACAGGACTGTGACACATAAATAGGAAGATGGTCTTTGTCAGGGCAAAATGGCAGCACATCAGGCTTAGCTGCCCCAAGGAATCATGGAATCATTTAGGTTGGAAAAGACCTCTTAAGATCCTTGAGTCCAGCTGTTAACCCAGCACTGCCACATCCACCACTAAACCAGGTCCCTAAATGCCACATCTATACATCTTTTAAATAACTCTGGGGCTGGTGACTCCACCCCTTCCCTGGACAGCCTGTTCCAGTGCTTGGACCTCAGCTGAAACAACTTACCTTTCCCGGATGGAACATCTGCCCTCACAGAGGGGTTCATGGGCCGTGGAAACCAGTCTTCATACTGTCTGTGAGGGGTGAGGGGTCTGGTGCACTCCAGCCGTCCCAGCTTGTTGGAAGAGCTTTGGGCCACAGGCCAGCTGGTGGAGGTTACTCTGTGCAGTGACACATGCAAGCAGGGAAGAGGGGAACTGCAGCTGGTGGGGCTTGGAAATAGCACAAGGAGATCCATCTTTAAGCTGCATATGCATTTATTTCTACGGGAGTTATACCATTTTTACACAGCCGTGTGGCCAGAGCTTTGACATTAAACACGTTCACGTGTGCAGACCTCATTACACAGTGTTGTACAATCTTTCAGTGGATGCGATCAGGCCTGTATTTTATTCCCTGTGTGTGTAGTGCCTGGCCATGCTAGACAGAGCTTGCTATAGCACCATATCTGCCTGCTCCACTTTGCTGTCACTGTCTGAATACACCTTGCATGATGCAACACTGCAAATGAAAATAAATGCAATGAAAGAATGAGCGAGAACATCTAACTCTGTAAAGACTTCCCTTAAATACTCTCATTGTGCTTATAAAAACACATGTAGGATTAAAGTTCTGTAGCTTAATTAATTTCTCAAGTTAATTTATTTGCCCATGGAATTTACATCACTTAGCATTTTTATTAGGATTTTTTAAGTTGTGTTCGGAGAAAAAAAGGCAAAGGAAAAAAATGCAATTTGGTTGTGAAGTGTTTCAGAAGTCTGGGGTTTTTCTTGTGCATGTGTTCTTCACACAAATATGCATGGAGTAACCATCTTGGTTTGCTTTATATATAAAATAATGTGATAATTTTTTAATAATTACATAAGGAAGGTGGTAACTCCTCTGCATTTTTACCAGGTTAGACAGTTATGTGCTTTGGTATCACTTGCAAATGTTTCCATCCATGATATAAACTGTAAGAATGTTCTCACAGCATGCAAAATCCTTCCTAATCTCCAAAATGCTTCTGAAATCCCAAATACAGTGTGAAGACTCTATACTAACATGTACCAGTCCGCTGAAACAGTTTTACAGCCAGCCCACAAGCAAAGTGTTCGGTTAGAGAGCACTGTTCAGCAAATGTACTGTCATGTACACTCTCATGTAGTAGGTGATGCCGCAAGCTTGCTCACTGGGGTAGTATTTGAGAGGATGTCTTTTTTAGCCAAACACCCCTGTGAAGGGATACTTTCACCCAACTTCAGGATCTCTACTTGATAAAGCTTTTTCAACTGAGAGAAATATTTGACTGGACTACAGTTTGCCTTGCTTGTTAAAGATGTCTGTCCTGTGAAGGCAAAGGTCACACTCTAAGAGGCTGTGCTGTTTTCAAGGCAGTTTAGATAACTCTGACATCTGAAGATGTCTATAGTACAATTGTCTAAACCCATGTGACAAGAATCCAAGTCCTAGTGTGCATGGATTTTTTCCAAGCTGGCTGAAAATCTTTCTGAGTAGTAGTAGTAGTCTCCGCTTTCTGAAACCGGCTGGGTCCATAGCTTCCAAGCATCAAAAAAATTTTTCTGAGCTGGAAAAGGACCAGGGCTGGAATTAGTTCCTGAATGGGATCTCTAAGCTTAAGTCCAAAAATACTGGAGGACGAGAGTCCAAAAAGAGCTCTGATGAGAGGAATAAAAGCAAAATTGAGAGGAATAAAAGCAAAATTGGCAAGGGAGGCCACTACTGCTGCTTTTGAAGTGCAGAATCCTTCCAGAGAATGTGGGTCAGAAGGGAGAGCACCCCCACTAAGTGGGTTTCAACCCCATTTTCAGTTAGTTAACCACTGAGCCGTACCTTTATCCTCCATCTTGTCTTACTCTAAGGCTTAGAAGAGAAGCAGAAAGCTCGTTGTTGTCTAGTGGAGTATTCCATTTCACAGAGACCTTCTGTATTTTGTCCTCACAATGATTCTGCTTGAACATCCCTTCAGACTTAAGGAACAAGTGGCATCTGGTGATCGACCGCCTTACAGTGCTGTTTTTGAAATTCCTGGAGTATTTTCACAAGATGCAAGTCTTCGTGTGGTGGCTGTTGGAGCTGCACATCATCAAAATTGTTTCATCTTACATCATCTGGGTCACAGTGAAAGAGGCAAGTAAACACCCACTGTCAAACTCTTACACATCGAGGAGGCTTGTCGTCATCTGCCATGTGGATACACACCCAGGTGTAGGGAGAGGGCTTTCTCCTGTCAGACCTCACTGAAATTATGGGCTCCATCTGGGTTTGTTGCCTGCTGGGAACCTGCCTTGACATCTTCCACATTCTCTCTGTCTCAAGAGTCTCAGCCTTCCCCTTTTCTCCAGATATTAAAGTTTTATTAGTCTAACTCTTTGGATTTAAGACATAACCTCTCTCCTGCTCAAACTGTCTGTGGGCACCATCCAGGGATGGAAGATGTAGAAAAGGACTGGGAAGGTGCATATAGGAAAATAACGTGGTCTAGTGCTTAAGAAACAAGAATGTGGAACTATGCCTAGAGAAAAAGGGAGCAACGCTTTTAGCTGTGCTTTTGGTGTGGGCAATGTGAATTCTCTGTGTGACATAGCCATTTCTTGAACAGGGTAGTAGGACAGCATTCACTAAAAACAAACAAACAAAAAATCCCTTTTCTCACATTTTTTTGTGGGGAAAAAGTCAAGAGGATGAAGGTCAGTTGCACAGACACACAGATCTGTGCCATCTCTTCTTTGTTTCATGTGTACTAAAGCAGCAGAAGCTGCATGTAGTCCTTTGTATTTCACATCTGTTGATAAGGAAGATACGGAGTTTTGTGGGTCTAATAGTATTAATATTATGTAGGTGGTAAATTTCTTCCTTAACCAACTGTAAAGTTTTCCCTTCTTCACTTACTACTTTGTGTCTGTGTTATTGTGATTATTGTTGTAATCTTTTCTTCAGTATTTTCCTCAAAGTTTCTGCATGTCCTTTCATTTGGAATTATTCTTTTTTCTACCTGCTTTGGAAAAGGTCAGACTTTCTCAGTTCTTTTGTTACTCCATGTAATTTCTGTACTGTTTTTGTGTTTTCAGGTGTCTCTGTTTAACTTTGTGTTTTTAATTGCCTGGGCTCTTGCTTTGCCATATGCTCAGTTTCGCCCACTGGCATCAAGTATCTGCACTGTTTGGACATGTGTGATTATTGTCTGCAAAATGTTGTACCAGCTCACATCTATTGATCCCAAGACTTTTTCCAGTAACTGTACATTGGTGAGTATAAATGTATATTAAAAAGGTTTGACTGCTGTCTTCTTCAGTGAAGGAGAGCAAAAGGAAGCATATCAAGCACAAAAATAACAGTTCACCTGATGTGTTATTGTTGATTATCGTACCCTCCCCAAGCAGTCTTAAATTCCTGATTTATAACTGTTGCATTTTCTTTTTAGCCAGGAGAGAATGAAACTAAGGTCGATTTAGAAGAACTCAAAACCTCAGTACTCTACAGTGGGCCAGTTGATCCAGCAGAGTGGGTTGGATTGAGAAAGTCTTATCCCCTTCTAGTGTACTTAAGGGTAACTTCTTTAATTGCCTGTATTCAGATATTTTCTTATTTGTGATGAAAGTAGCATTGTCTTGAAATAAATAATCTGTCACACACATACAAAAAAGAAATTTATGCAAACCATTGACAATAAGGAAGTACAGGGGGGAAAGAGGCGACAGAAAACCACATCTGTTACACAGAACATTTCCAGAAGGGATTCAGTACCAATTAAGTTATTCTTTCATGTAGAAGTATCACTTTTGGACTCTACCATCTGTTAAAAGCTCTTTAAGAAATGAGATATTTAAGAATTCTAAGTGATTAAGAGGTACATGGCTTTCAGGTACCAAAGGACTGATGGGTCTAATTGGAGTAATTGCCCTGAATGACAGTGTGTGCTAGAAGCAGTTAATTTTTTTAAGTGCTTATTCCTTAGCCACAGTTTAGGAAATATAAAGAGTTAAGAGAACCATTCATTCAAAGACTATTAAATGGATGTCTTTTTGTTTTTCTTCTTGTTTTTAGTTGATGCCTGTGAGCAATATTTTATCATTCCTGTCTTGATTAAAAACCTTACTTACGGTGAAAATGTGCCAAGTCCTGAGGAAAACCATATCTCTAACCAGTTTAAAGAATCTCCAAAATTCTATATACACAGTTTAAGGTAGTCAGAAAACATAAAAATCCCAGTGGCACCTGTTTCAGGAGATTCTTGTCCCAAATGTTTCTCAGAAAACAGAGCTCTAGAGTTTGCCACTTCTGCTTCAGTTATGGCTTCTTTGAGGGACTTTCTTTGAGCTGGTCTTTTTAACCAGCTTCTGGAGTTAGTTAGTGCCTCTCTTCTACTGAGCATAGGGCAGCTCTCCCTCCCAAGAAAAATAAAAAATCAATTCATAGCTACCCCTGACTGCATCCTAGTCAATCTGGCTTTGGGACAGAAGGACCTGTGCCTGAGAGAAGACTGACAGATTGTTCATGTAAAAGAGTGCCCAGGTTAAATTTGCTCTACCCAACATCCTTGTTTTGGAAAATTAGTGCTGGACACCTAAACCTCTGTAGATGACTTTTTTGTATGTTTGTGTCTTCTGTCTCCTGCAAAACAAAACATGATACCTTAAGAGAAACTATGAAATATGAGAAGGTATGTGGATGGATCAATGCCTTTTCCCTCCCCATCTTTTCCACAGTTAGTGTTAATTATAGTATTTTTTAATTAATGTCTTTATATATATCTTCTGGATGTCTGTAGGATTCATCAATATCCAAGAATTGGTGTGGACCTTAGTTTGTTTCAATCATAGTAGCTGGGAATAGGTGCCAGTGCATTCTGGAGTGCAGAAGTCCTCAGTGATAACGTCAGTTTGAGTATTAATGGGTTTATGCTTATAAGAAAATTTTATAGCTTCTTGGGGTTTTGACTTTTATTTAATATTCTTCTGATTGTGTCTCCCATAGAATAACTTACTGATGCTGGCTATTCTGGCTTTTGAAGTTACAATCTACCGTCATCAAGAATATTACAGATGTCGAAATAACCTCACCGCACCTGTGACTAAAACCATTTTCCATGATATTACAAGAGCACATCTGGATGATGGACTGGTAAACTGTGTCAAGTATTTCATAAACTACTTCTTCTACAAGTTTGGTTTGGAGGTAAATAACTGTGTATTACTTTTCTTTATGGTATTGTTCCAAACCTTTTGATTGAGTTATTTTTGAATACTAGCTTGGACTGTGTTTGACATCTAGAGGCTTCTTAGTCATCACTCATGTTAGTCATCTCTGTTCCCTTACCTTGTCGGTTTATTCATGTGCACATGAAATGTACTTTCAAAAAATCTTTGCATTAACAGTGCTTTTTCAAAATTTTCTAAGCCTGTCTGAAGACGAAAACTCCCAGAGTAATGCATCCTAAATCTATTCATAATGATGCTCTTAGCCTATATGTTAAACTCTACCGCTACTTGCTACTGATAAATGGAGTAAACTGTTCACAGCCAGCTGAGGATTAAGAATGAGTGAAAATTAAAATAGACCAGCAAGTTATTTCCTTTGGGAAATAATTTTAAGCTCATTCTAATCTGGGGAGAGAGAAAACCAAAATAGCATAGTGCACTAAATAAATGAAGTATTCACTAAGTTTTGAAACATGTTTCATGGTACTGAATGAAGAGACTGCTTTTAGTGAAGCCAGAGAACAGAAATGCTGGAATGCAGAGCCTTTAGAATAATGGAGAACTAAAGCTTTCTTACAGGAAACCACTGGATTTGTCTATCACCAATAGAAACTGTATGGTCTAAATACCTCGTTCATTTCCTACATGAGGATACGTTTTAGTTGTTACTAATCTTAACAATTCCTCTTCTTTTCCATATCTGTACGTCCTATCAAAATATGTGGCTTTGTAATATTGGTCTTTGCTTGGCAACAATTAAACATTTCGCATATCAGCTATTGTGACAAGGCTCTTTCCTTTCTGTATCTTTAGATATCACGTGGATAGAAGAGTATAAAAAAATTTGGGTGTTTGGGTGGAGTGTTGGAAGTTGCTGTCGGAGCATGTTGGTTTGTGCAGGGTTCCTGCAGTCAGACGCAGCATGTGTCCAGGCAGTCTGTCAGGATCCACAATAATTTACTATTGCTGCATTGACTGGCCATGAGGTTATAAAGTTGCTTAAGTTTCCTTACTTTGTTTCCAGACCTGCTTTCTTCTATCAGTGAATGTAATTGGTCAGAGGATGGATTTTTATGCAATGATTCATGCCTTCTGGCTGATTGCTGTATTGTATCGACGCAGAAGAAAAGCTATTGCAGAGATTTGGCCAAAATATTGCTGTTTTCTAGCATGCATCATTACATTCCAGTACTTCCTTTGCATTGGCATCCCACCTGCTCCTTGTAAAGGTAAGGACACCCTTTATGGAAAATTGCTGCTACTTGCTTTTATAGAAAGGTGCTGGAAAATCGGTAAGTATTCTGAAGAAAAGGATTAAGTAATTGCTGTAAAGTACTGATTGAATTTTTTCATGCTTCTGTCACACAGACTATCCATGGAGAAGTGGCAATGCCAACTTCAACTCCAACATCATAAAGTGGTTATACTTTCCAGACTTCATTGTGAGACCAAACCCTGTCTTCCTTGTGTGTAAGTATTTTAGCACATAGTTATGAAGTGTTTGTATGTCCTTTGCTTAACTCATCTGTACAGTGGAATTTGAAGCCAGGCTTTTATTTACTCTTCAGTAGCAAGATGATATATTTTCTGAAAGATTGAATACTAAGCATGGCTTTGAATGTAGTAGAAAAATTCACAGAATTAGTAATTTTTGCATCTGCTTTTCCTGTATCCCTTTTTTAATAATTCAGCATCAAAATGTATGAATATTTCCCCTTTTCTCATTTATTCCTCCATAAAAACCTAAGGTAAAAAACCTAAATACATTAATAAATATCAATTCAGAGTTAAATGCATTGAAAACTGCTCAGTCCTGGGGGTTCAAAGTGTGGGAAAACAGTCTGGTAACTACATTATGATATATCATAACTCTCCTTACACCTATGTTGATGACTGAATTTTTCTTTCCAATCACTGTTTTCTCCCAGATGACTTCATGCTGCTTCTGTGTGCATCCTTGCAAAGGCAGACATTTGAGGATGAAAATAAAGCTGCAGTACGAATCATGGCTGGAGACAATGTGGAAATCTGCATGAATCTTGATGCAGCTTCTTTTAGCCAGCATAATCCTGTTCCTGACTTCATTCACTGCCGGTAAAAACTGAATCTCAAACACTTGGAAATTACACTGCTTCCTTTTCGTAAAGTTCACTGGGGTAAAAGTCATTCTCACAGCTTCCAATTTTTCTTGGAATTTGTATTCATGTATGTTCCCATCTAACATACTGTTGTATGAGACAGCAGATAGTTCATTTCTGGGTAATCAGCATCTGGTTTAGAACAGGGTGGATGCAAACATGTCTTCCTGAAATTGATTGTTTTAAGTGCTCTCCAGAGGAGTTCAGTGGTAAATTTGCCTGAAAGCCTACATTCACAGAATCATAGACTTGTTTAGGTTGGAAAAAACCTTTAAGATCATCGTGCCCCACCACTGTCTTAGGCAACCAACATATTGCAAAATGTTCACCTTTTGGTCACGAGTTCTTGCATGCTATCTGTGCACATGTGGATTTAGAAAGTTTGGGAAAAAATGGCAGTTCAGCTGTTAGATTAATCTAACCCTCTATATTTCCAACTTCAGAAAGAAACTTGCTACTCAAATTTTAATTTCCCTTCATGAATGCCCAGTGGGGCAGCATTTATGATGGACTTAAGTGGTCTGTTGGTTTCCCCCCAAACACAGACATGTTAGCAAGAATCCATTGTAGTCTGCAGTTTCGTATGTATGTGTTTAATCCCAAAAAGTCATCAATTGTGTCCCGCCGAGTTGTTGTCTAAGCACAATCAAAATAATACTCTAAGAGACTGTCCTTTGTGCTGTTTCACCTAAGTGTAAGAACCTTAAAAGTTTCTTGGAAGGACGACTGACGTCTTCCTGTTCCTGAGCATTGCATACAAGGTTGTTTAAGCAGGTGAATAATATATAAAGGGGCAGAGCCTGAGGCAGTCTCTTCTGAATGGCCTTCAAACAATGGAGCTGTTCCAGTGCGATCATTTCAGCAAACACAGATTAGCTCAGCTCTTCTAAATTGTGCTGGTCATGCTGTTAATTGAACTTGTCTCTGAAAGTTTTGCAGTATCACAGGAGTAAATGGGAAGAGTAAGATTTCTTAGTTGTGGTGTTCTGTCAGACTTGATCTGTGAATGCATGTTACCAACAGATGTCTGAGTATGAAAGGAATAGAAAAATGTCCAGAACTAATGTCCATAAAAATCTTCCTTTTGATGACAGACTTTTATTTTTTTTACCAGACAAGTGGTATCACTAGAAGTCCTTCTCAAGATCTTTACGATGATCCTGCTATTCTGTTACAACTGTTGCCAAATCTGTCTTGAAATAGCTTTGAAAAGGAGACTTTTGAAACATTCAATTGACTCATTTGTCAAGAGATTTATAGTCACTACTGGGCAAAGGTTGAACAGCTTTCCCCCTTGAGAATTTCCAGTCTACACAATGGACCCAGTGCTCTAGATTCAGTAACATAAGCAGGAAGAGAGAAGTATTAATCTTTCTTCAAAATGCTTCATCAAGTGAGAAGGCTTTCTAAAAGATACCTGACAAATAGGGCTTGGTTGAGAGGAAATGTAGTGGAGATTGCCTGAGGTTTTCTCTTGCCACTGGTGTCCATCTTAGCAAAGGCAGATGCAGCAGTTGCATCAGGAACACTGATGTGTTTGGTCACTGGTGAAGACCATCACTGGTTTCTGGCAGAAAGATGGAATTTTCCTTCCTTAGTCCAGAAAAAAAAATCATTGTGAAAAAAACTCATTAATGATGAGAATGTATTTTAAAGCTATCTTTGGAAGAGAAAAAGGCAAGAAAAACACTGCTTTTTAAACAGCCCCTTTTGGCATCTTTTCAGTGTTCTCTGGAATCTGATAGATAGTTCTGGTCATCTGTATAAGATATTCCCAAATGGACAAACATGAAAACTTTGACACATAGAGGATATTCTTTGAATATTTTAGATGGGAATCAGAGTCAGGTTTATAGTAGAAAGCAAAGTTCAAGCAGAACTGGCCTGCTGCCCCTCCACGATCCTTTGGGTTAACTTCTGTGTTTTGGTTCATGTGCATGGTATGCATCAACTTGAAGCCATTGGTGTCAGGACATCCACTCAGACACACTGCTGAGCATGTGCTGAACGAGGAGACCTGTGGAGAGGTGATTAACAATATGCAACCATTTAATTGGGAGTTTGCTGCATATATTAGGCAATAGGTAATATTGCTGATGGAGAGTACAAAAAGCCCCAGAAAATCAAAGAACCCATGGTGGTGGTGAGCTGAACAAATAAACTGTGATCACTTTATAAATGTCCCACCTAAATGCCAAAATCTGTGCAACCGTTTCATGTGACAGTTTTATGTTGTGTGAATAAGGAGAGGCATGAAGAGAACAAGGCAGAGAAAGAAAAAAGAAGATGGACATTTTTGTTTGAAAAATGAATAATGAATTACTAGAAAACCCATTAATTAACGTGTTCAGTAACAAAGGAAATTCCTGTTTATGATATCTTTTCTTGTAGAAATTTGGGCAGGGAATCATGGAATCATGGACTGGTTTGCATTGAAATGGAAGGGACCTTAAAGATCATCTAATTCCAACCTCCCTAGCAAGGGCAGGGACACCTTCCACTAGACCAGGTTGCTCAAAGCCCCATCCGACCTGGCCTTGAACACTTGCAGGGATGGGGCATCCCCAACTCCGGGTGACCTGTTTCAGTGCCTCAGTACACTCCGAGTAAAGAATTTCTCTCTAATAGCTAATCTAAATCTCTCCTCTTCTAGTTTAAAACTCTTCCCCTTGTCTTATCCCTGCATGCCCATGTAAACACTTCTCTCCTTTTTTTATAGGACCTCTTTAATTACTACAAGACCGCAATGAGGTCTCAACAGAGCCTTCTCTTCTCCTGGCTGAACAACCCCAACTCTCTCAGCCTTTCCTTATAGGAGAGGTGTTCCATCCCTCTGACCATGTTCTTGGACCTCCTCTGGACTCATTCTAACAGGTCCCTGTCTTTCTCGTACTGAGGATCCCAGACCTGAACGCAGTACTCCAGGTGGCATCTTCCAAGGGCAAAGCAGAGGGGGAGAATCGCCTCCCTCGATCTCTTTTGAAGCAGCCCAGGATGCAGTTGGCTTTCTGGGCTGTGAGTGCACACTGTCAGCTCATGTCCAGCTTTTCATCCATGAGTACCCCCAAGTCCTTCTCGTCAGGGTTGCTGTCAATGAATTCCTCTCCCAGTCTGTGCTTATGTCTGGGATTTCCCTGACTCAGATGTAAGACCTTGCACTTGGACTTGTTCAACTTTATGAGGTTCATATGGGTCCACTTCTCAAGCTTGTCCAGGTCCCTCTGGATGGCATCCCATTCTTCTATTGTGCCAACTGCACATCTCAGCTTGGTGCCATCTTCAAACTTGCTGAGGGTGCACCCGATCCCACTCTCTGTGTCACTGATGAAGATATTGAAGAACACCTGTCCCAGGACAGAGCCCTGAGAGACACCACTCGTTACCTGCCTCCACCTGGACATAGAGCCATTGACCACAGCTCTCTGGCTGCATCCATCCATCCAGTTCTCTATCCACTGAATAGCCCATTCATCAAATCCATGTTCACTAGAGAAATAAAGATGTCATGTAGGACCATCTTGAAGGTTTTATAGAAGTCCAGGTAGATGACATTTCTCTATCTGTTGGCCTTATAGAGCATTGCATCCACTCCATCATAGAAATCCACCGGAGTGGGCAGGCACAATTTTCATTTAGTGAAGCCATGATCAGATCACCTTCTTGTCTTCCATATGCCTTAACATTGCTTCCGTGAAGAGCTGCTCCATGATCTTCCCAAGTACAGAGGGAAGGCTCACTTGTCTGTAGTTCCCCGTGTCTTCTTTCCACCCCTTTTTAAGCTGTAACTTCTCTTTTTTTGTTTGTTTGGTTTTTTGTGGTGTTAGCTGCATGAATCTGTAATAGGAACATGTAGGATGGTGTCTCTAAGTATAAACAGACCTTCCTTTAGTATGAACTGCATAAAAGTTCTTGTGTTTCTGAAGGTATCTTACCTTTCTTTGAGCTCTTAAGTGTCTCTTTCAATGCTTTCACTACAATGTAGATTATCCCAGGCTTTAGATTATGTTATTTTTGAGAGGTTGCACTGCACATTTGCAATCCTAAATGCCTAATTTGCTTCAAAGAAGCACCAGAGAATAGCTGACGTTACCTTAAGGTGACTGAATCTTTTATTAAGAGTTATAAATCTTTAAAAAGAAGGACTCTCAAGCTCTGGGTAATCCACTGAAGATCCGCCTCAGAAGAAAATGTATGTATCTGGCCTCCATCCAAAACAATTTGGAACTGAAAGGGCTTTGTCTGAAAATGTTTCTTGTGCTTTTCAATAGAAGTTTCAGAAGGGTCTAAGTATTTAGTTACATGGACAAGAACTCCAGGTTCAAACCTTATCCAAGCAAGTGAAATGAATAATGGCATTTCTCCAAAAGTCAGTCAGAAAGAGCCAAACAATAAGAGAAGACAACCTGGTTATGAATAAATTATGAAGCAGAAAATTTTTTTTTTTAAATGTTGTGTTTGGTATTCCTGCATTTTCTGAGAAGCTTGATGTGTATTTACTGCTATGTAAAAGAATGGCAGCTGCAGACCAAAGCATCCTTCCTGAAGTATTACTTCCCTTGAGAAGAAACTAGTTGGTCTCTGGTTGTCTAGTAGGCATGGATAAAAAGCTTTTAACTGCAACATAAACAGTGGCAGGAAAAGAACATATTTCCAAAATGCTTCATTTTCTTCTCTCTGGAGAAATACTTGAGTTCAACAATGATAAATACAGTCCAAGTAGGAGATTTCCTGAAATTTTCTTGTCTTTCCACCCCCAGATTTCTCAGGGGATACGTGCTTGACCCCAAGAGAGTACACATCTGAAGGACTCTGAAACAGAAATAAGAACAAAGAATAGAAATAGGAGCTTTTAGAATGATACAGGATTTAAAGCAACCTCACTGAGGATAATCCTTTCCCACAGTCTCTGATGCTGGAAAATTCTCATTTCAGTTCCCAAGAAGTTTTCAGATGTTGTCCTAGACATTGTCAGGGAAAAAAAGCTTGGGATTGTAACCTGCTTTTTTTCCACTTAAAAGCAGAAACAGTCATTGAACTGTCCCCTTTAATACCTGTCGTCTGAGAACCGTCATGAGGGGAGTCAGCTAAAGTGTCTGAAAGGCAGCTCTAATCCCAGTCTTGGAAATGTGTTCCAGCTTAGGTTAGTGAGATAGGACCTGCAAATGAACATTACAGGCTTCCTGCCGTATTTTTTATTTAAAGCCGATAAACATTCTCTTGCTAATAAAATGAGCCTCAACAAATAACACAGTTGTGAATTTTGGTATTTTTAAAGTGGATATAAGCATGAAAGGAGGACTTTGCTGCTAAGAAAGTAATAGTAAAATAATATCAATCCTTGGAGAGGGTTTAACAAAAATAGTAGGAACTAAGAGCTGTGAGATCCACAGCACTAGATTTGAAGAAGTCCATTAAAATAAAGAAGCTAGGTTTCAGAAGATTGAATGTTGCTGTTGATGAAGGGAAAATCAGTGAAACTGCCTTCTAAAAGCTGAAATAGAGCTCCAGGGAAAGGCTTTGAGGATGGAAGTTTGGTAGCTTGGTGAGAAATTAACAATGTTGGGATTAGAAGGGGAAACTAGCTCTGATGCAGGGTCATGCAGGCTGCTAAGAATGTAAGGAATGGAAGAAAGAAAGAAGAAATTTGGGAGTAGGTGTAGCTTACAGAACAGATACGTATAGGGACAATATGTCTGGAGGAGAGAGAGGAGGCAGTTGTCAGAAGAGGGCTACAGGAGGAGCCTTGGGGTTATAGGGAGGTGAGTACCACACTCAAAACAAAGCAGGGGGCTGCTAAGGGAAAACAATGAAGCTGTGTAACAGCAGCTCCTCCAGCATGAAGAAGCCTTGAGCTGCATCCATCACCACAATAAGCTCTCACCAGTGTGTAAGCAGAGGTGTGTTCTTCCCCTAAATTTCAAAGTGCTGGCTGAGGAGAAATACCTTCCCTGAAAGGGGTTATCAGCTGCAGCATCAGCACCTCTTGGTGCCTGCAGGCAGAGCTCCAGACACTAGACTGGTCATAGCCAAACACATCATGTAGCATGCCAGGAAAACAACTACACCTAGAGCAATCTTTCTGCAACAGGCTGGATTGTATTACAGTTAAAAATTAATTCCTGTGGAAATAAAATATTGAAACAATCATGGTAAGACCAATAAAATTTTAGAAAAGAAAAGCAGATAATTTGATACAGAGAGCCATCTGAGGTTACAATAGCTTTGACGGATGTGTGGAATGAACTTCAGACTTTGTCTTCCTTGGTTTTGAGCAAATTGATACTGTAATTTTTTCCAAAATGTTTTCCAGAGTATTAGTGGCTTCTACTAATGACATGGTTGGAAAATCAGTGGGTTTTATTTCTCATTAATCTTTCAGGTTTCTTCTGTGTAATTTCTCATTCAGAGGCTGTCATGCTACCAAAAGCCATAGTTTGATGCTTTTGGTGCACTGGTGTAGTGGCTAATCTTCCTCAGATGTGTGACTATTCCTAGCCCCCTGCTGCACCCTCCCATGTTTCTGCATTTATCACACCAGCGCTGAGTAGGTTTGGAGGCTGAATGGGCAGAAAAGTATCCCTTGCTTCTGTCCTCCCTCAAAATAAATAGGATTTTGCAAATTTTCTTCTTGAAACCATTTCAAAGAGCCAAAGCCAAAAAAGGGGCTGAAATGCAGAGCTGAAGGGATGACAGGGGATAGGACTGTCCCCTTGGGAACCAGCTGCACAGATTTCTCAGGTATATTGTCAAACATCACATCCCGAGGGTGGCCTTTTTCTCTTGGTGAATGAATGGAGATTTAAAGAACACTTAGAAAATGAGGGCTTGGAAGATCTACATGGCATTAAACTAATGATCTGTGTGGTCTGCAGTGAAAGCATAAAATCACAGTATATTCTATCCAAGATTTAGCATTTTCTCCTGTCTGTGTAGAAGCTTTTAAACAGAGGGTAAGCACCTTTAGTGTCCTGATGGTTTTGTGTAGGGTCTTTTAACTGCTGGGGTGCCTTTGTCCTTCAGCCTTCCACTGTTGCATTATGATCCCAGAGCAAGGAACTGAAAGTCCTCAGTTCCTAACTTTCTGGGCTTTGAGGCAGAATTTAAAGATTTACGTATGAGAACATGTCAAATGATTTTGGAGGTAATATGTTGAGAACTCCCCACCAAGACACATCTTTATTCCTGCTCTTACAGCACTTGACCTATCCATATCAATATAAACAATTTATGAAAATTAGGGGCATGCATGACTCTACACTGTAACAGACAAGATTTTGCATATTGCAACTGAAAGAAGCGTGATTTCAGGAAAATTTTTATCTACCTGAAGGAACTTGAGTGGTTCTCTCCATAGTGTTCAATGTGGCATTCTTCTTGGGATAGCACAGAAGTACCTTGGATGGTTGGTGATCTTCATTGGTTAGGTGTGTCTTGGCAGACCTGTTTAAAAACCATTTTGTAAGATTTCCACTCCAAGATGAATTCTTGGGAAGCATTTTTATTGTTGGACTTGCCTGTAACTGCACAGTTATAGAAGTTGGAATGCTTTCCATCTTTTAAGGACTACATTATTTGTCACTTGACAGAGTCGTATTGCCTCCCGCCTTCTGAGAAGTTTTCCTTTACATCCAATTTTGTTGTTTGGTTGGTTTAGAGATGCCCAAGGCTATTATATTTAATGTATATTTTGGATATAAGAAAAACAGATGTATTTAATATTTTAGATGACTACTAAAATGTAGCAAATGGCTACCATTATAGTGAAAAAATAGCTAGATTATTGTCTTCTTTTTAATATTCTCTCTAATTTCCAGAAGTTTTAATCTAAGAGTGGTATCTGCTGCTGACTGTGACTCAAGCAAATGCCATGTGTATATGTTGGGAAGTTTGGATTGTGACAGTCCCAGTTGTCTCTAAGAGTCAGAGTTCATTTTTATTGAAGAGTGTTAAGATACCGCTGGTTTTTTTGATCAATTTGGTTCTTTTTTGGGCTTTCCTCAAAAGATGCTGACGCATTTTGTTGGTAGCAAAGGACAAGCTTTTTGAAATAGAGAAATGTCAAGAAAGTGATCTCTTCCTAGCCATCCCACACACCAATAGTTATTATTAAAGGAATATCAAACAGAATATTATTTTCTGGAGAAACAATGAGCACCATTTCCAGTGCATATTAAGTTAATGAAGACCTCTTTGATATCTTCCTTATTTTCCAAGTGCATATTGATTCTTTGTTAATGTTTTATCACCCAGAACCCAGTAACATCTCCAAAGTCATGATATTTTTAGATTTCACGGGCAGTAGATTACTAATTTCTTAAATATTCATGGGAAATAAACATAATGGAGCTTTCTTGTTACCTTTCCTTAAATGCCTCTCTGGTGAAATGTGTAATACAGGCTTATAAACGTAGGACCATAAATACATACTCCTAGAAAGTTCTGAGCCTGAGAACATCAAGCAGCAGGGGCCTTTTTATGTGGCTTCATACAGTGCATTTAGTTCATTTACTCCTTACATGGTTTGGCTTAGGTATATGTGCACTCCTGCAGCTCTGCCTCCCTGCCTGGTTTCCTGACAAACGTAGTTTCGCAGCCTGGGTGAGCAGACTCTGAAAACACAGTTAGATTTGGAATCAAAACACTATAAACGGGAGGAAACTAAGAATTAGTTGGTTTTGCAGTGTTTAGCTATATGTAGTATTTGGTATTGCCTTTGGCAGATATTCTTGTTTGAAAGCTCACTGAGTCAATATTAAGTCAAGATTTTAAGGAATCTGAAAACACCAAATTGTTTCTCTCTCTTTCCCTCTGTGGGCCAGGCTGATTTCGGATAGCTGTGTCTCATAGCTTCCTGGAAAACATTTCAGTAAATTCTATCACATTTCTGTTCTGTAGAAAACTTTTACTTCTCAAAACTTTTGCAGTTGATCTCCATTAGAGAAAGATATTTTTAGCAGCTGTCTTGTCGTTTGACCAGGCTGAATTCCTTAGAAGTCATCAATAAATATGGAATTGTTTGCAGGGGTGTACTGTAGTTGGCTTTTTAAAATAGATTTTCTATACTATTTCTCAGACTTCTTTAAAGATGGTCTCAGACAGCCTTTAGATCGCATATATGGCATTGCCAGATAATATCCCTCTACCATGAAGCTTGGTGAGAACAGGTGTTCCTCCTTTCCATGATACAAGGCTTGATCCTGCAGCAGGCACAGTGCCCTGACCAGGTGTAGCAAGGTGCTTACACACAGGAAGGAGCTAGAGTGGAGTGTAGGAGCCGGGCAGAGCTGTGCATGAACCAAACCCCCTGACCATGGTGTTAGTGCTGAGCACCTGCACAGATGTTGAAGTGTGAGAATGCCCAGAAGACCTTAGGCACAAGTGTCAGCCAGTAGTGCAGAAAGAGGAAAGATAACATTGCCTTCAGAAAAAAAATGGTAACTTTCTCTCCTTATTTTACTTTCAGGTCCTACTTAGACATGTATAAGGTGATAATATTTAGTTACCTCTTCTGGTTTGTGCTTACCATAATCTTCATCACGGGAACCACAAGGATCAGCATATTCTGTATGGGCTACTTGGTGGCCTGCTTCTATTTCCTTCTCTTTGGTGGAGACCTGTTGCTGAAGCCCATTAGGAGCATTCTGCGTTACTGGGACTGGCTGATTGCCTACAATGTCTTTGTGATCACCATGAAGAACATCCTGTCGGTAGGTAGCTCTTGCCTTTCCTCTGCCCTCAGCACTTCAGTTTCATTGGAAGTGTGCACAGTGCGTTGAGTGGTCATTAAAAATCCTTTTTCAGGACCACAGCCCTCTGCAAGCACAAAGCAGTCTCCATTTCAATTCAGCATTGCTAGGGAATGGCAGTACATATCCATCATTGGAAAATGTGTGCCTGTATATTCAGTCAGGCTCTGTGAAAGCTCACAAGCTGTTTTCAAAGGGACAGGTTCTGGTTTCTTTGCCTAATGAAGTCTCTCCTTAGAAGTCTTATGGAAATCTCAGTGAAGTGAAAAAGGAGTAAGAAGTGAAAGATTAGTCATGTTGATAAATAGGACACATTTAATTGGACAATTTATTTAAAGAAAGAATTTTTGAACCTCGTACGAGATGCAGTCCTGTGATGTAATGTAATTAGCGAAGTTGACTACAAACTTACAAACTCCAGTACTGTTTCCTTTAGAACCGGTGTGAAATTCACATGGAAACAGATGTATCTGATAATTAAATGTTAAATTCTTGTGCAAAATATTAAATATTTTCTTGCATTAAATAACTCTTTTGTATGTATTCTTGCAGTGGCACTGATAGTGGTGATTAAGACAAGCTAGTAATTTTACTCTTTTTGGAAGACAAATTTAGATTTATTCCTGGCAATTGCTTTTTAGCTTTGAACTTTTTTAGTGCTGGACTGCAAAGAACAGACATTTTTCTTTTTACATTTATTTAAGTCACTGTACTGAAATAAAATTGATTTATGGGTGGTTTGAATTTGCAAATGTTCTAAATGCTTACATATGTGCTTCATTTTATGCTTGGGAATTCAGTGGAGCTACATGTGTCTTACGCTTGTCCATGTATGCTTGCAAGATTAAGTCAGTGATTTATTAAAGTTGCTTTGTTGTCACATTGCATCATATGCCAGATGTGTCCCTTTCTGTGCAAAACCACAAACAAACCCCACATACCTCCTATCTCACTGATAATCAAAAAATCAAATTCTGTCTGAGAGTTGTTTGTGTGTCACTGGTAAAGCCACTGTATCTTCCAAACTCTTTTAGAAATGAGAATAATTTGACTGCCCTTGGCTGTATTATTTCTCATGTAATTTTAAAAGACGCAATTTTTCTTATTTTTACTTCTGCTATGTCTTGTTATATGAAACTGTCCTTTTACTTTGTAGATAGGAGCATGTGGCTACATTGAATCATTAATTGAGAATAGTTGCTGGGTGATTCAGGCTTTTAGCCTGGCTTGTACAGTTAAAGGCTACCATATTCGTAAGTATAGCTTATTTTTCTCCGTAATTTTCCATAAATAAAGAATCACCTTTAAAAGCTTCTACTATATTTAAGTTGTGCCTTCCCTTGACATATTACCTTTTTGAAAAATCTTGGTCCTATATTGATTAGCAACACAGAATATTGAAAATATTTCATAGAATCAAGGGAGACGTATACAGAGAAAATTACCACCATCCCCATACATCCACCCACAGCCAGCGTTTGCTTAAATGAACAATTCCCTGATATTGGTACTTAGCACAGTTTCCCTGTGTATTCCGGTGATGTGATACTCTGGTTTACTGTACAACTGAGCTAAAATGTCAGCTCACCAACACTGCAAGGAGAGAGCACCTTTTCCCAGCTGCACTCCCTGTGTGGAGTGTGGACTCCCGCTCCTCCCTCTGTACCGGGGTTCAGTGGTTCAAAGGATAAACCAGTTCAGCTCACTGAAATGGCATGAAAGTGATAATTTTTCTGCATGCATAGGAGTTTAGGCAATTTTTTTTCCTTGTGATTATTCTCATGTGGTGACAAAAGGAATGGAGTGGAGAGTGTCTGTGGATGGAGGTGAGAGAAAGGACGAATGAAGTATGGAGAGCAAAACCCTTCACCTCTCAGTGAGCTATTAATTTGTCTCCACGTTGTCCTGACACCCTGGATTAACAGTTTGGAAACACCTGGGGTTTTCTTAGTGGTTTTTGGGTTTGGTTTGGGTTTTTTTTCTGAATTTAAAGAACTGTTTCATCCTAGTGAGTCTGCAGCAAAATTCTGAATTCCTGTCATCATGATTGATCCTAATAGGTAAGTGTGGGATAGGGGAAAAGAAAGTAAATATGAAGATGCAAATTCACTGGATGAAGGGTGCCTGGAAGTTCTTGTGTTATCCAAAACTTTTTGGGCAGCAACAGAAACTTAGACATAGGTTTTCAACCCACCCAGGGGTTGGGCGCAGCAGGCTTTGAAGCTCTTGGAGTTTGACCTTCCAGAGCTATTAGATTGGCTTGCTTGCTCAAAAAGCCAGCTTCAAGCCAGAGCCTGTCCCTTGAGTCCTTCTTCTGCCTTCTATAGGGCAGCATAGGCCGTGTAGTTTGAAGTCCAGCTCCACAAAACCCAGTTTTAATTTTTTAATATCCTCAAGAGAACTGTCTTACAGAGAAGAAAGAAAGAAAGAAATAGCCCAAGCCAAAACCTAGAGGTAGGAGGAATGGGATTTCCTCTCTGCCTGTCTCCTACTACCCCAAAGGAAGCAGTTTTGTGGTTTCAAATATTTCTTTTCTTATGCAATGGAAAGGAACGTTGTACTGACTTGTGGAGAGGAAAAATAAAAATATTAGATGGTGGCAGTCAAAAACTCATTTTCACAAAAATAAACCACTGTTTTCTCCCATTGATAGTGTTCTTAATTTAAAAATGAGAGAAAAAGTCACCTTGAAGAGAAGAAAAAATTGAAATATGCCATTTTAGGAAACACTAAAATCAAATAATTCAGTGTAACAAAAAATATGCCTCTTCCTTTCTTTGTTTTCAAGTACTTACTAAAGTAGGGTGAATTTATATGCAAATGGTTCATTTCTGATGAATTCTCAATTGTCGTGGGACATCATATTGTTGTAAGCTTTTAATTTCGCTGTAAAAGAAATTACGGTATACCTCAAATGGAAATGCATGACGATTTTCTTTAGAAAAATCCAATTAAAACAATTCAAATAATTTTAAAGGCTAGGGTTATTTAATTGGTTAAACATTATAAAAGAATACTTAACACTGATGGTGTCCTTTTCCAGCAACGAGCAATCTAGATTGTAAACTGCCCAGTGGAGAAGCAGGAATCATTTGGGACAGTATATGTTTTGCTTTCCTGCTGCTGCAAAGAAGAGTCTTCATGAGTTACTACTTCCTTCATGTGGTTGCAGATATAAAAGCTTCTCAGATCCTAGCATCAAGGTAACAGAAAATCTAAAAGAAGTTAAATTAAACAGCTCTGTAGTGGCAGTACTTAATTACTGATTGTGATAGCTAGTACCAAATCAGTCCTTTAACCTCAATTTAAACAATCCATGCTTGCAAACCCACCGTTGACAAAGCACGTACCAGAAAGCAAATTAAATGAGAATCTAATAGAAATTAAACCATTCTTTCTACCAAATACCATCTGCTGCTCCTATTAAAAGCTCTGAAAGTCCATGTGTGTTGCAGCATTTTCTCAACATCAATGTGCCTGAGAGAGAATGCCAGACTTTCTAAGTGTTGGAAAGAAAATATTCTGCTGTCAGAGCCTGTTTGAGACAATTGTCCTTAGAAATCTCATCTCAAAAAATGTCGTAGCAGGAGGAAGACAGGAAGGTTCTAATGTCTGGCTTGGGAAGAAATGGGAACACTTTTGGCAAGTGCTGCATCACTGAACACTGACTAGGTTTGGCAAGGAAGTGTTAACCTCGTTGGGCCTGTTACACCACAAGCATCCCCTCAAAGCCATCACTAGCACAAACATTCTTCTGGTTTATAATAAGAAAGCAGATGAGGGATGAAATTCTGGTTTTAGTTTCCGTAAGGTTTCTAGGAAATTATTTTTGTTAATATTGGATTAAATGTATTGTGGCTTTTTTTTTTCCCTTAAAAAACATACGAATATTGATTTCTGACTGTGATTCAGGGCAAAATTTGGCTTGCATGTTCTGAAAGAAAGTAGTTTTTATCTTCTTCTTCCAGGGTCATTTTAAGAAGGGGACATGTTTATCTGCCTATACTAAACAAAATTCAGCACTGTGAAGAGGGCTGCTAAAAGACTTACACCTCCACCCCCCATTGCATCTCTTAGGCTTTTGTTCTGGGGTGAATTTCAGTGCTGATGCCCAATTTTGCTGGATATGGCCTTTTCGTAGCTCTTTTCCTATGCTGAGTTCACAGTGAAAACGGCATAAAGCAAAATCATGAGTATCAGAATACCTCCTATATAGGGAAATGTGCATCCAGAATAAAGAGTAGACTTCCAAAATTACAGCTTTTCTTACTGAATTCCCGACAAAAGAAAGGCTTTAGATCTAGGCTACTTCTTTGAGAGAGACTTTGGGACTCTTTTAAGAGTCTTCAAGAGCTCAGGTGGGAATTAGGAAGAATGGCCAAGACATCCAAATCAATGAGCTGATTACATTTCTAATGTAATGGGGTGAGAAGCCATATTCTTTTGGCACACCAGAGACTTGTTCAAGGGTTTGTATTGTCAGATTGAAAGCACCATAGTTTTCAGAGGGTAAAAGTGAAGCTGAATCTGTGCTTGCCATGGCCCTGGAAAAAGCTGGACCTTGCTCACAACTTCCAGGAGGACTGAGGCAGGGGATTGAGGTGATTATAATGCTGAAAGGACTCTAAGGAAATCCTGGTGGTGTGCAAGAAATCTTTCCTCACACTTGAACATACTTGTATTCTGTGTTCTTGGGGACTGGAAACTGAATTCCTTGTGCAGCTGCTAGAGGAACTTGTGGGCCGAGTAGGGTTCACAACATTTGGCCCCAGATCTTGAAATGATTGACTGTCGTTACTATTTTAGAGCAATTGGTGTTTCTTTGAGGCCCTGGATTGGTTTTGTTTGACGTAGATAAGGTCATGTATAGAGGGAACATAGAGTTCTCTGTGATTATAAGGAAATCATAAGGAAAACTTAGGAACATTTAACATGCCATCTCCTTTTTTCTTTATTCTGCCCCATTTCTGATGTAGGGGTGCTGAGCTTTTTCAGGCTACAATTGTCAAGGCTGTAAAGGCAAGAATCGAAGAGGAAAAAAAATCAATGGATCAACTGAAAAGACAGTATGTATTTAAGGCATTTATATGTATACATCTCTACATATTTCTTTGCATATGTATGTACATATTTAACTGATTGCTCATATGTATCCAGCACTTTCTTTGATAGAAACACTGGCTTCTAGTATTTATCTAGCACCTTCTTTTATAGAAATGCTTTACCATTATTAGAATTTTGTTCTGTATATTTGATATCCGTATTCCTGGAAAAATTTGTTGCATGACTGCTCCTTCTGTTTCATTTGTGGTTCCTCCTGTAGTGTTTGAGTGAAAAATATATGTTTACCTTCACTGAAAATATTTGCATTCAGTTTAAGTGACTTGGAGATCCTTTCTCTTTATACAGCCCATAAGTCACTTTGATTTCTCTTGCATGCAGCCAGCATGCTGCTTTTGTAACCGCAGAAAGCTTTCAAAGCTCCTCCACCATGATGTGTGGAAAGCCATGACTGCTTCCTAACTGAGTGTCAAAGCCCACTCATGACAGCTTCATCCACACCTGCGTATCAGAAGGATCATCAGAAGATTGCAGAGACCGTGTTTCCTACCTATATAGAGTCACAGAATTATAGAATTGTTTGAGTTGCAAGGGACCATCTAAAGGTCATTCAACCCCCCTGCAATGAGCAGGGACATCTTCAAAGAGATTGATTTGCTCAGAGCCCCATCCAACCTGCCCTTGCATGTGTCTGAGGATGGAGTATCCATCACTTCTCTGGGAAACCTGCTACAGTGTTTCACCACCCTCATTGTAAAAGCTTTTTCCTTAGAGCCAATCTAAAACAATCTTCCTTCAGTTTAAAACCATTGCCCTTTGTCCTCACAACAGACCCTGCAAAAATATTTGGCCTCATCTTTCTTATAAGCCCTCTTCAAGTACTGAAAGGCCACAATAAGATCTCTCCAGAGCCTTTTCTTCAGGCTGAACAACGCTAATTGTTTCAGTCTTTCCTTATAGGAGAGGTGCTCCATCCTCTAATCGCCTTTCTGGCCCTCCTCTGGATGCTCTCCAACAGGCCCATGTCCTTCCTGTGCTGGGCACCCCAGAGCTGGATGCAGCACTGCAGGTGGGGTCTCACCAGAGCAGAGGGGTAGAATCCCCTCCCTCACCCTCCTGCCTACGCTGGTTTGGATGCAGCCCAGGACACAGTTGGGTTTCCAGGCTGGGAGTGCCCACTGAGGCTCATGTCCAGCCTCTCATCTGTCAGCACCCCCAAGTCATCCTCAGCAAGGCTGCTCTGGACCTGTTCATCCCCCAGCCTGTGCTGATACTGGAAGTTGCGCTGACCCAGGTGCAGCTCCTTACACCTGGTCTTATTCAACTTCATGAGGTTCCTGTACACCAACTTCTTGAGCTTGTCCTGGTCCCTCTGGATGGTATCCCATCCTTCAGCTGTGCCAACGGCACCACACAGCTGGGTGCCATCTGCAAACTTGCTGAGGGTGTGTTTGATCCCACTGTCTGTGTCATTGATGGAGACACTAAAAATAGCACTGGACCCCCAAGGGACGCCACTTGTCACTGGTGTCCATTGAGATGAATTATCTTAAAGGGTGAAGATGTAGAAAAAATAGTGCAGGAACAGCCACATCCCTGGTTCAGAGGGGCAAGATTCAGGAAAAGCACTGCATTAGGCAGAAGTCCTTTTTTTCTCAGTGCTTCATTTGTTGCGACTCCTGACAACGATTCTTTCAATTTTAAATGATAATAAAATAGTTGAGTGGGAGTAGGTAAAGCAATCATGATAGCAGGAAACCCAGCTTTCACTGACCACAGAGTGAATAGCTATGCTTGGTCCTTCCAGCCAGCCCCTTCAGAGCAATTTAACTCATTCTGTTTAAGGGCAGGATTGATGACAGTGGTGGAATATTTCCCTCAGAAGAGTTGCAGAGTATGTGTGTGTGCGTGTGTGTGTTTAACACTTGTTTTTCAGGGTGGCTCAAAAAGAATGAAGATGTAAATCTAACAAGATTCTTCCTTTTGCTAGAATGGATCGCATCAAAGCCAGGCAGCAAAAATACAAGAAGGGTAAAGAGAGGATGCTAAGCATGAACCAGGAGTCCTCAGAGGGGCCAGAAATTCGGAAGGTTTCTGAAGAAGATGACGAAGGTACCTTTAGCTACTCCTGTACCACATTTGCAGTTGAGTGCTAAGGATCTGATAGACCTGCTAGTCGGACAAGTGATAAATTGTTCTTGAAAACTGCCAGCATGTAACGACGTTGTTAGCTGAGTATCAATTTCAGGCTCTATTCAGCCAAAAAAATCTGTGTTATGTACTGCAACAAGATTTAGAGAAAATTATTTGCTTTGAGGATACTTTTTGTTAATTTCAGGCTGTTGGCAAAGAGCTGAAAAGAGTCAGAGGTTTGTTTTGATAAAAGTCGTTATCTATAAACCACAATTTTGCAAATAGGTAGCACCAACATTTTTCCAGTGATGTTTTCTGGATGCTATACTGGATTTTTTCAGTCACTGAAATGTTAGTATACTTTTTAATGTTGTTTAGAAACATGGGAACAGATAAAATCATACCTGTCTAATGCCACATTTCCAGCATTGACCTGGATCAGCACTTACTGGATTTAAAAATTTTTGGAGCCTGAAATGTAAGGGCATTTGAGAGGAGGGAAATTCTTTTCCTCTGTAAATTACAGTCATCTGTGGCAGTGTGTTTTAGAACACAAAACTCAACATTTTAGCTGTTTTAGAGTGGAATGCTGTTTTAACTACTGCATAAACCAGAGTTTTTCTGCTTAGTGGTCATGGTTTTGAATTATTTTAATATTAAATGTACTCAGTAGACCTGACATCTGATGTGCTCATGAAATTTTAGCTCTTTTGAGAGAAATTAAAAATTATTAATCAGTGTTAGAAATATGTTTCTCATTTCGTAAAATTAATATTTGAACATATTTTATTTTAGGAGATGCAGACAAAGAGAAAGCCAAGGGCAAAAAAAAGCTGTGGTGGCGGCCTTGGGTTGATCATGCTTCCAGTAGGTTTTCTCAATCCTCTTACAAATATGTGGATTTAACCCTTATATCCTTGACCAGAATGAAGGCATTCCCATAGCCTGTTTGTTTTATGCCTGATTTTGTGATTGTGACTTGATAGAAGGCTTGGGGTTTTTTTCAAAAAATGATTTCTACTTTCCAGTCTTCAAAGAATTTCCCTATATTTTGAACTTCTGTGTGTTGGAAGCATAGCTAGCTCATGATACTTTGAGCATTCTTAGAAAAATATCAAATCAGATAAACACATGCCAAAAAGAATCTGTCTTGACCTCAAAGGTTTCAACTCCCCAATACTGCAGAGCTCGATATATTGAAAAATGTGAATGTGAAAGTTTGCCAATGCATTCTAAGATTACTCATAATTTCTTTTTCATATACACACATCATACATCTTTTATTATGGTTCATCAGTTGTTCTAGTATCAGCTGTAGAAATCTGAGTACCACAGTAAGGCAGCAAGACTACTCCCCGAACTAGGCTGTGTAGAGCTCAGCTGCATCTCTCTGGTGACACTTTAATGTGTTGTTGATGCCAGTTATTTTGCTATTTCCATTTTTTTGTGTGTGTTTACCTGAGACCAAAAATATGTCCAGCCTTGTGCACAAGAAATAATTAGCATGTGTCGCTCATAGAATTGGTGCATTATGATATCTTAATGTTTGTAGCCCAGCCCAGTCTTATGATAGAGTTCTTTGCTACGTTATGGATTAGGTAGAACAGGAAATCTGAGTAGGCTGCTCTCTTAAGTCAGATGTCCTTCAATTGGATGTTTTTTGAATGAAATCGGAACTGAGCTGTTTAGTAACCTCTGAAGATGTAAAAAAAATACTTAAATGTAGAGCACTGATCAGAGTTAAATCACAGAATCATAGAATCACAGAATCACAGAATGTGCTGAGTTGGAAGGGACCCATCAGGATCATCCAGTCCAACTCCTGGCCCTGCACAGGACACCCCAGGAGTCACACCTTGTGATTTAGAGCACTGTCCAAATGCTTCTTGAACTCTGTCAGGCTGAGCTCTGACCACTTCCCTGGGGAGCCTGTTCCAGTGCCCAACCCTCCTCTGGGTGAAGAGCCTTTTCCTGATATCCAGCCTAAACCTCCCCCAGCTCAGCTTCATGCCGCTAAAAATATGAATGTCTATATTATGTTTGGTCATTTAGTTTAAGAGCTACTCCAAGTCATAATTTTACACGTCTACACACTGCCTCATTTACCTATATGCATTTATTTATAACTCCAGCAGATATGTGTTTGCCAGCAGTGTTTAACAGAGCATGGTATGTTTATTTCTATCAAGTCACAAGTAAACTGTGCCTCTATTTTTGTTTTTCTAAAGGGCACACTGCCACTTTAGAGAGACCTATCCTTTCCAAAAGCCTGATGAAAATAAAATTCTTTTCCTGTAATTTCATTAAGAACAATGACAAAACCGATAAAAACTGTAATTTGTGAGTTTTTACTATAGAATTTCAAGCTATGGTGATTTTGAAGGAATGGGATATGGTCTCTTGTTTATTCACCACTGGTTTTGTAGAAAGAAGAACTCCACAGAGAGATATCAACTTTGGCTTTTACTTATTTCATCCTCATTATTTAATGTTCTTTGGTGGCAAGTTGCATTTTGGTATTTAAATAATGAGCATTCCTGAAATTATTTGCTGCAATAATGCAAAACCTTGTGGGAAACATCACAGACCCTGATCCTACAACCGGTGGTTTCCTGCCACGTGGCTTGCATCCACGCTCAGTGAAACATGGCTCTGACAGTAGGTGTTCACAGGCATGCAGACCGGGAATAGACTGATATTCCCAACACATTCTTTTTGGAACACCACTGTTACTGCAGCATTCTGCAGCATGTGGCTGTTCATCTCAGTAAATGGGTTTGTGGGTGTATCTGTGTATACATTGAAGTCACTCAAGCTTGAAGTTTTTAATTTAGATTTTTATTGTTATTTTTATATCACTTGCTATAATTTCATTGTGCAGAAAGATACCTCATTTTGTATATCATAGCAATTGAAACAGTCATGAATTTGGGTCTGAGTAGAACAGATAAAAAACATTGGTGAGGATTTCCTCACTGACAGTCACCCACAATCTCCCTTGTAGGGAGGTGTGATTCCTGCTGTGCTTGTGGGTTATTTGTGGAGTCCCACAAAGATCAGCAGGAGTTAGGAGCACATGCTTAGATCCTCCTGGGTCACACAGTTGCGTCTGATGTAGTGCAAAAGATGGTGACTGCAGCTGTCCTGGGGAGCTCTTTCCCTCTGGGCACAAGCAGATGATGAGATTATGCTTTCTCCTGCATGGCTCCTCTTCTGCCTCCTCCATCCCATCCCACAAGAAAAGCCTGTATGTCCCTTTTCTCAGTAGGAGGAAGCCACATTTTGCAGTACAAGAGCGGTCTCCCAAGTCCAGTCTGGCCATGAATTGTGTCACTGGTAAAACTTGGTCTCTTCAGGAATCCTTGTAGGTGACTGACACTCCAGTTACTCCATTTTGATGTGTGCAAGAATGCATTATTGCTATTCAATCATACCTCTCTCTTGAGCTGTAAAAGGGGTGTAACTGCTACATTGGACTCTCCCCTCAGATACACTTCAACCTAAAAAATTTTGTAGGGTGATCAGTGTGGGTTAATTTGCTGCCAGCTCAGGTGTTCCAAGCCTGACTGAGTGCCACTCTGAGCCTTTACAGAGCTGCACTGCAGTAGAGGTTTTCCCTAATGTTAAACCTTACCCAGCTGATCTTCTGTGTTGACAATTTCTGTTGCTGGCAACAAGATACCTCTTTATGAAAGAGAACTGCAGACTACTGGCTCTTAAAATACTTTCATCTCTTCAACGCATTTTAAATAGGCATTCTTGGAAGACTCAGCACCAAAAAATTCATTTGTTTCCAGGAAATTTCCAAACTTTCTTGTCACCTCAGTGCAACAATTGCTGAAGTGGACTTTCTGTCCCTCTGCAGGGCATTCATTGATGCTAAAAGTCATAACTAGGCACATAAAGCACAAAATTCCCTCTGTGAGGGAGTTTTAGATGCCAAAGTTATGCTCCAAAGATCAGTTCTGGCAAATTTCACAGCGTGCTTACCCTGAGGTTTGTAAGTAGTTATGTGTGGTCATCTGTGCACACAGGATCTGTCTAGAATTCAAGGTATGATTGAATTACAATTGTTACTTTTCCAGAGACCTGTAATGATGGATAAATATAATTTTATCTAAATGTGTATTGCTCCATATATCCAGATTTTGTAAATTTTCATCTGAGTAACTGTTCCTTTAAATATTTCATCTTAAATGTGGAAATTATTTACCAGTTTTCACTGCTGAATGTAATGCTGTGATTTTTATTTTTCTCTTGCTCATTACCTTATTTTTATTTCTTTTGTTTCCCTTGTTTGTTCATGTAGGCCTGTTGCCATCTGAGAAATAAAAACATTGCTTCTGTTCAAGGATATAAGGCCTAGCTTAATCACTGTGTACCTATACTGTATCAAGGTTTCAGAATCTTTCTGAATCCATGGGCAAAAAATTGAAACTTATTTGCAATCATGTTAATAGAATCCACGTGATTTGTTTTAAACAAGCCAAGGTTTTCCATTACCTCATCAAACTAATACCACCCCATTGCCTAGTTTAAAGGATTGCCTCAGTGTTTTAAAGAGAAGTTCTGTATTTTTTGTCCAGTGGTATTGTTCATGTAAGTTCATTTACTTATCTGCTGGGCTTTATTTACTCCCTCAGATAATCATAAGTCCCCAATAAATTTAGACTTATTTGTCATTTTTTTCTAAAAATGTAACCTTGTAACTTGATAGACTTCAATCCTTTTCTTTACATTTTCTTCTTATAGGGATGCTTTCCTTAGTTCTTGTACAGTTCTTATTCATGCCCAAAGTATTGCAGACTAACATCAAATAAATGGCCTGAGACCTTTTCATCTCTTGCTTCTTCTCTGCTTTCACCTCTCCTGGTCATAAATTTTTAAATGACTGCCTACCTGTTCATAGGTCTTGGGGGAGTTGAGAATAGAACTGTTCAGAAAAGTAAGAAAATATTTTGTTTCACTTAGTGGTCAGAAGTGGAAATTATTATTTGTTTGAGACGGATAGTGAAGAGGAAGAGGAAGAGGAAAAAAAAGAAGAGGAAGAGCCACGAAAAAAATCTGCATTTCAGGTACTTTATGGTAATTTGCTTTCTTGTTGACATCTGGAAAAATAACCAGGCACCTATGTTAAAGCTGCCAGTTCCTCTAAAGTAGTCCTGAAAAGTATTGGAAATTAAATTTCTTGCCAATTTAAAATGTTAGTTCGCCTTATACTTTAAGCATTGCCAAAACTATGGTAGAGTCATCTTCATTCACTTATGCCTGAAGATAACAAAAATGCAAAAAAAATTTAGGAATCCAAGCTTTACCTTTTTCTGCATTGCAATAAGGACAATTGAGGAAGCTGACTTGCCTCTGATGCTACTGTGCACTGCCTCCAGTGGCTTTCTAGTTTTGAGGAGATGTTATCATTCCATGAAGAAATAATCCCCATAATAAGCAGCTTTTCATGGAAACGAATACATACTTAATTAAAAAAAAAAAATTATTGAATCTAGTGGGCCAGAGAAGTATATCCTTGGGTTAGAAAGAGCTTAACATTTAAAATTACAAAAGGAGACCACATCCATTTCTTTTCTTTCCTTTTCAGGGCAGTGTTGATTATTATATTTGCATGTTTAGTGCCAGACTATGTTGATGTAGGAGGATATCGTAATGTTGAAAAGATATCTGAGGTTTCCTATCTGGGTTCCTCCACATGGACTGGTTGGTGTTAGGCAATACCAGATACTGAATGCAGTGGTTTAAATGAAGAACTTGGGTGAAGAAATTAGTGAAATACTCCTGCATCTAGAATTGCTTTTGTTTTTACAAGATTAAAGTTTCACTTGTGGAAGAATTTTTGGAAATGCTGCAGAAGTTTTTCAGGTCGGTAACTTCAAAAGCTTCAGCAAACGAGCAGCTTTTTCCAGCTGAGTATTCCCATCTAGATGCAACCTCACATCTCTGCAGAATTGGTGCATTGCTGAACTTTCAACCCAATCAAGAGCAAGAAACTGCCTCCATGCTTTTCTATTCCCTAAGCCAAAATCTTTCTCTCAAAGCTTCCCAGACAACATTACTGAATTACAGGAAGAAATGTTTTATTTAGTTAATTAATACAACGTGCTTTTAGTTTATATACTTACACTATGTTACATTGCCAGTTGATTACATTTGTTAAGCTGCCTGCATGGTAATGACATGAAAAAAATTCTGACCTTAATAAGGTCCAAAAAAATATGGATCAAAATAATGTGATAAGCAGGTTTTATTTTCTAGTATTTGCACTATTTTTTAAAATATATTTTACGTTTAACTTACCTTGGACCATAGAAATGGCTCATGAATTTCTAGGTCATTTTTCTTTCTGGTTTTCATGCAGGTATAGAGGAAAGTTTGCATTCTTATTCATGCTGATTTTTAAAAAAATTGGTGACAACATTTTGCTCAGATGTGCTGGTGCCAAGCACTAAGTTAAAGAGTTCTAAACTTGAGGTCAGAAGTTAACAAGATTTTTTCATTTATGTTGAGGTTTGAGATTTTTGTTCGTCTCAGTCCTGAAACTATTAGTTTGAGGATGGAGGATATGTTCATTATTTCAAAATTTGTCAGCTGTTCTGGATAGGTGGCCTATTCTGCAGTATGCACAACACGAAGATGCTGGATGGCTTTATATAAGCAGAGACTTCTATAGAACAGAAAACTGGTTTTGTTCATGAAATGTTTGTTCATCATTTGGTCATCGCATCGTATTCACCTTCCATCATCGTGCACAAGGTCTTAGCAAAAATACTAGCAAAGTGAACGTTGTTGTAGATTCTGTTAAAGAATTATTTTAATTTCTGATCTTTCTTTCAGTGTAAATTGTGTTTAATTGTCCCTTCAAGGGTTAACTTGGAGATTTTAAATATTAGAGAATGCACGCATTTGAGTCATACTGCTGAGATTTTGACATGAACAACATAAATGATCTTTTCCTTATATTGAAGTTTATGAATGTAAATTTGTTCTTAGTAGTCTAGATACAGTAATTAAAGAGATCCTTTTTATTAATATTTTCTGCTTTTCTACTAACTACTCTCGCTTTGTCCTTCTTTCTAGAGAGCTATTGGAAAATTTGCTTCAGCCATTTTAGCCTTGCCAAAGTCTATCATTAAACTACCCAAAACTATTCTTCAGTATTTAATCAAAGCAACAAAGGTACTCGACATTTTGCAAATGCTCACTGTGTGACCCACCCCATAATTTCTGACGTCGTATATATATACCTCTGTCCTCATCTGCATTTTTCCTCTTATATGAATGATTTTTAAAAAATGATGACAGCTAAAGTCTCCTTCCTAGTAAATGCAATGCATTTCATAATTTGGAGTGGTCAAGTCACAAGCAAAGTGGTCTATCTTTTTTTACGTGTAACCCCAGAGAGAAAATGCAGACCCAAATTCTTATTTTCTTTTGATACTGATTTACAAGATTGTCCCATCAAGTTGCATGTATCTTATGGACACCATGATAATTGATCTCAGAAAGCTGGTGAAAGGTTTGCTAAGCACACATTCTTCTCCAAACCCCTTTTTAGCTCTCTACTCTTCTGGCCTTTATAATCACAAAAAAGATTTGTTCATCTTCTTTCTTGCCCTCCTTTAATACATTTAGCATTTCCTAGCTTTGGGCACTGTGTATCATTTTCCGCTCCATATGTAACATGACTTTTGTAAGAAATGAATGTTACAGGTTGAGAGTACCAGGTCCAAAGCCTAAAAGATACTGCACTGAAAGTTTGTGCAGTGGTAGAAATCTAAACTAATGTGTATGCACCCAGTCTGCTCTTAAAATACCCACTGCTTAGCATAAGCAGTTACATTAAATTTATAAATCAAATGCCCTTTCCTAATTCTAATTTTCTACCCCCTTCCAAGTCTGCCTTTTACCTCTAATTTCTTTATTCGCACTATAATTGTGGCTGGTGTACACTTTTACAGTTAAGTGACAATGGAAGACAAACTGTTGGCAGTTTCTGACTTCCAGTAAAGTAATATGGTATTAGTTCATTTAAGTATCACCATTCCCTCAGATCACCTTCATTAGAAAACACCTATTACAAAACAAAGGGAAACCAGGGCCTCTGATCCCACACATTTTCTCTTGTGGTGCTTGTTTTGAGCAACTCAGACATATAAAAATAAAGGTACAGACTTTGAGAGATTTGGAAGAGGATCTTCTTTTCAACAGTACCAGAATAATTTCCTCTTCATGGCTGTGTATATTCACAAAACAAAACAAAGTATTTTTCACTTTTAAATTAATTTAATGTCAGTTTAACAGTTTTAAAAGAATGCTTTAAATGTCCCAAAGTGATTTGCACAGGGAAATTCTAAAAGTATAAATAAACTAAATAGAAATTTTACCATTCTGTCCTATGAGGGGCAATGCCAGCTTCACTGAGATACACGTGTTGTTGTCATTGTCTGCATGCTTGTGCTGTGAATTAATGACATAGAACTGTTTTGTTACTGTGCTTTTTCAGCCTCTTGCCTGCATCTGTGTGCTTCCCTGCCCTGTCTCTGTTAGAGGCCTGTGTTGCTTAGAAATAGAAGACAATTGAAGATAATTACCATTTTTCAATGAAAACCTTTAAATGAGCAAAAGAACACCTTTTGCCCCAAAGAGCTGTGGAGAAGATAAACTTACTTCAGTTTCTGTTATTGATATACATTTTACATCACATAAGGTTATAAGATACAAGTTTTGTTCATTTTTTTTGTAACCTTCCTTCACAGCTTAAGTAGAACTATTAAAACAGTTACTTGTCGGTAACATTTTTACTTTTTTTTTTTTACCCCCACTAAAATACAATTTATAAATATTTTGGGCCAATTCCATGCTGCATGCAGTCATACAGGTCAACAGACTGTTGATCTGTGAGTGCTGTGAGTAGGATTTGGTCCCATAAAATACCCTGGATAAATAGGTGAGTATTAATGTCTTCCTTTTACAACTGGAAAAACAATAGTGGAAAGATTCATGAGTGACTTATCTGAAGCGACAAAGAAAGGCATTGTTAAAATCAGGAAGCAATCTGAGGAATTCCTGATTGGCAGTTTTGGGACTGTGTATAGATAACAAATCTGTAAACATTCCACTGGGACCTACAGAGGGGGAAAAGGTATCTAAGCTGTGAAAAATACACCATTACATGTACAGGGATATCTCTATATCTTTTAATGTTTTAATTAGTGGATTGCAAAGCTTTCCCTAAAAGTTTTCTTTGCTCTGCATCTTGCCTGTAAAGTGATAAAGTAGAAATACAGAATTGAGAGATTCAGGCAAGGTAGCCGATATGCACAAAAAGGTATTAATTCCCAAAGTTCAGAGCACAAATTTTTGTGGGTTCTAATGAAACTTGGGTCACCCACAAGTATTTTCACATTTGGTTTTACACTTGCAAAAATAGCACATGAAAACTCAGCAGATCTGCAGGGGAGATATTTGATTTGGGATTAAAAATATTTCCTTGCCCCCGCAGGTCTGTATGCATTTACTCAAATTATGTAGTCCTGCTTTTGGCTTTTTCTATGGCTTACTCTCAGAACATGAGGAACCTTGATATAAGTGAGCTTTTTCCTTCCAGTTTGTTTATCAAGCCTGGATAACTGACCCTAAAACAGCTCTACGACAGAGGCGCAAAGAGAAGAAAAGTTTTGGGAAAGAGAAGCGAAGGCGAAAAGGATCTGGGGATGGTACGTAACCTTTTCCATTTTAAAAAATACAATAGTAACTATTGCCCATTGTCCCTGACAGTGAAAGGCAGATGAGGTTTAGAGGACAAGTGCTCTCAGTGCTGGCTAGGAACTGGAAAAATGAGTGAACTTTGGCTGGTGGTCTTTTCCTGCACCAACCCATGGCGAGGTCAGCCATAGCCATGTCCTTCTGTTCTGCATGACACACTTTGAGGGAGGTGAAGGGGAAGATGGGATATATGTATTTTCCATGGAGTTGCAAAAGATGCCCAGAACTTTTGGTAAGTAGGAAGATTCAACACGTTGCAGAAAACATCAGCTATGTGAAAACGTTTGTGGGAGTACTTGCAATAGTAAATTGTAAACGCGTAACTTTATAAAGCAAATAACCTTTAGTAGTTACCAGCATTTTTCCAAAATATAGGAGTGTAAATTCCAGGTGTTTGGCCAGAATCAGGAAGAGCAACAACATTAACCCTTCACTCCCTTATCTCCGAAAAAGGTTTATCTTTCTGTCCAGGGGTTTCTAGAGTTCATCACAGTCATTTCTTTCAATGGTAAAGTCATGTATATTCCCGGGGAAAGGAGTTGAAGAACTATTTCATGAGGGAGTTACTGAACAGCTGTAGTTCAAGTGGAGCTGTAAAAAAAAATTCAATGAAGTAGCCACATATTATTTCTTTTGGCCACATTTCCTCTATTGTTCCCTAAAGAAGCTTGAGTTGATACATGAAGGAGAATATAAAGAAATGTTTTTCACTTTCCATGTTGTACTCACTGAGGAACCCAAATATCCACAAACCCCTAAATTCAGTAGATAGCAAAAGGAAAACATACTGACATTGATTGGGTTTTACTGGCAGTGTGAAATCATTTATACCTCTGAAAAAAAAAAAAAAAGCAGAGTTTTTTTTTCTCCTTTCCTAAGCTAGAAAATAGAAATTAAAAAGCTTTTCTGGTCAGTATAGACGGGGAAGAGAGGGGCCTATACAGGCTTAATCAGCTGGACATCTCCGTTTCACCTCTTCACCTGTCAAAAAGAAAGAGCTTAAGAACTGGGCTTCTGCCACTAAAAACGTAGCTGCAGTTATTGGGCATTAGATAGAAGGAGGGTCACTTATTTGTCCTTCATTTCTGCCTGTGATTCTACAACACTCTTCTGCTACAGGCCTAAATAAACGCATGTGGTGGTGTTGAAACAACTCTGCTGCTTCATGTCAGCCTGAAGGTCCCACTCAATTCCCTCAGGTTTGGTGGGTCAGAGGCAGGAGGAGATCAGAGCACCACTCAGGTTGCCCTTTGCAGGAGATGAAGAAATGAGATCAAGTATGAGTCAGCCGAAGGTGAGGTTGCTGGGTGTGGCTGAGGAGTGACTGAGAAAGTATCTGGGTTTACACCAACAGATAATCTCGCTCAGCAGCCTACCTAGTAAGAAAATGCCACTGCAAATTGCAGTAGAGGGATGGTCATCCATGAATACCTTCACTGGCAGGGTTGTCCCTTCACCTGAGTGCTTTAGAAATGGAAATGTGCTTTCTGTTATGGTGGTCGGTGAGGAACCAGTCACTATTGCTTAGTAACTGTAGCATTTTCTAACTTGAATGGCATTTACACCAGCACTTCTGTAGGTGTAACACTCACTGGTTTGCTCATTGTTTGCAGGAGGTGGCAATGATGCAGACTGTGAGGACAGTGAAGAGGAACCTGTCAAGAAGAAATCTGATGGACCAGGTATGAAAGCAAAACCACTGGCCTGTCACAGAGACATCATTTCAATGATCCACTCTGACTGATGCAGTAAGAACTTCCTAACTACTATCAGATTTTCTGCTGCAAGATTTACAAGCCTTGAGCATAGGAACTTCTCGTTCTGGACTATTAGCTACTGCACTCACTCTCTAAATACTTTAGTAAATACACTTGCCTGCTCAGACTTGATCGCTGCTGTGTATTTTACTTACAGAACAACTTAAGCTAAGATTCCACACCTGATTGCACACAGCCCTGTGTTAAAATCTCCATTGATTTTGAGTGTGTTTTAGCAAGGTTAGTATAATGCTTTTCTTGGTACTTATCCATTCAGCAAGGTACAGTAATCACCTCTGAAAAATTATATTTTCCTGATCTTATACATTCTCATTCATAATCAGGCTTAAGGAGTTCTGTACAACAGAAGAAATGCCAGCAGTTCTCAGGATCTTGCCCACATTCAAAGTTTTCCTACAAAGAAATCATAAATCCAAGCTTGGCTCCTTGTTTCTAACTGGAGTAAAAGAATAAAACAGACTCTCCTCTTAAGTAGGTCTTCATCATGGCTTACCTTGAGTGAGACTTTGTCATCAAAAGCTGTATTTCTTCTCTATATAAAATTGTTTCCCACAGTTCCAGTTAGGATTTTGTCCCTGAGTGACTCACAGGGCAGAAGATGTTACAAGGACGTGGGAGATGTCATTTCTATCTCACAAGAGCAGTGGTCTCAAATAAATGGTCTGCATTGCTATGAGGACGGGGGGGTTGCTGGGACTTGTATTTGTTACTTACTGGCAATGCAGTTATCTGTGTTAAAACACTGAAGTGAATCACTCGAATGCATCTCTAGGGATGTAATGTTGGTGCTATGCAGGAGTTGGGGGAAAAGATGGAGGTTTATAATTAATTTATATTGGAAAAAAAATTTAAAGTGCTTTATATTTTTGTTGAAATACTTTGGCCTTGGTAAAATACTTACATTCCTAGGGAAAATTTGTTAAAGAAGATGGCTAGAAAAATTAGCCAGTACTTGGTAATGAATCATTAGCATCATTACTAGCCTTAGATCGAACCCTATCTCACACTCTCAGGCAGAGAGAAGCCTTCTCTGTACAAAGTAAATATTAGTTTCCCTTTTGGAAGATGCTTAGATGCAATTAATCCCCAAAAGATTATTTTTAAACAGTTTTGAAGGACAACAAAGGTGCCAGAACAGCTACAGTGTCATTAGAAATGTATGCTATGACACCTCCATCCCAGGGAGAAAAATGACCTTTCAGATTAGACTGGAAGTGCTTGGCACCATGGTGACACTATGTCAGGCTAGTGATGGTCAATAGTAAAAATTATTTTAACCTGAGAGCAGTGACTTCTCCTGAAGTCAGTAGCAGAAGTTACATATTGGAGAGGAAGGATGGGGGTAAAAAAGAATATATGCTGTAAATTTTTGTGTATGTGTGCTGTTTTCTTATTACCTACTCGTAATATTGTCTGGAATTCAAAGGTGGTGAATGGTCCTTGAAGTAGAAAAAGCTTTCCATTTAATTTCTAATGGCAGGAATTCCTTAGCTTCAAGATCTGCACATTGTATGAATAAAATTTAAGTGGATAGCTCATAAAAATACCTCCAATTCTAAATGACATAGAAAAGGCCTTAAATAAAGGGCAAAATATTATTGAAATAATTATATGACCAAGTGAAGGGTGCTAAATGCTCCTATGCTCAGTGCTAGCAGAGCAGTTCCATGGCATCGCTCAGGTAAATGGGACATACTGCCATTTCAGCAGTATGTCCCATTTACTTTTCAGGAAAGTAGCACCAATGATTTTTTCCCACTTTTCAGGAAAGTAGCACTAATGATTTTTTCCCATAGTTTCCCTCCGCATAAATGTGCATACAACCCTGCCTGAACAGGGAAATCTTTTGCTTTCTTTTAGCTTCCCTTTTGCAGTCTTTCTAAGGAGCTGTGCACTCACTCTGCAGAGTTTTGCATGCCATCTTGTGGTACAGCTAAGAAGTGAGGTTGTTGAGAGCATCATGGCAGATTATTGGTAGTTTTCTACTATTTCTTAGGCTGCTTAATCTAAAATGTGTCTTTACACCTGCTGCTCTGGGCTTTGGAACCTAGCAGGGACAACTAGCTCTGGAACTGACTATTGGAAAGAAATTTTTAGTATTTCATAGATTCATACAATCATAGAATGGCTTGGGTTGGAAGGGATCTTAAAGATCATCTGGTTCCAACCCCCTGGCCATGGGCAGGGACATCTTCCACTAGACCAGGTTGTTCAGAGCCCCATCCAGCCTGGCCTTGAACACTTGCAATGCTGTTTGACAACTCTAGCATGGTGTGTATGTTTGTGAGTGGATGAAAAATAATTTGAAAGTGCTGCTTTTTGGATGAGAAATACCATTATTAATGTCAAATGAACTACTGAAATGAGAAACTAACTTGAGACAGATGTGTTGAGCAAAATAAAGCTACTATTGTTAGTATACACCCATAAGCCTTATTCATGGGAAAGTGTACTCTTTTGCCAAAATGGTGCAAGAATAAAGTTTTATGATTAATATTTGTCCTAGTTGTGCTTGTTGATCTGAGATCACTGATGGCACAGTGCAGCCTACTTAAACAAACAGAGACTTTGAAAACAGTAAATACAGGGAAATGTGATTCAAAGTGATATGAGGTCACATTCAAAGACTGTTTAGGTAGGTTAGACTTTAAAGCTCAGCTTAGCAAGGTTCAAGCACAAAAGGCAGAGTTTGTGCGGAGAGAAACACTCACAAGTAATTAGACACTGAAGAGGTTCAGCTCAACATACTGACTGAGCACTTGTTCAGATCACAGGACCTGGGGATGTTGAATGCTCTCAGGAGATGCCCAAATCCTTGGGTTTAATTTGACAGACCCGTGCATTCAGTGTCCCTCTAAAGTCAGGTACTGTTTATATGACTAACGATTGCAGGACCAAGGACTCAAAGGGCAGAAAAGGGATTCCAGATGATAAGCCTAGGCATACAGTCAGGAAAATGATCCAGACAGCCAAAAGGCCTCCAGCCGTCTTCAAAGATGGCTTAGTATGACAGGGTCTCACAGCCTGGTATATTATTATGAGACAATAAAATAAAAATGAACCTAACTCCAGGCAAAAGTACAATAAAAGATACTTGTGTTCACTAACTCTCTGTTGCTTTTGCTCTCCCTTAGATAACATCATCAAGAGGATATTTAATATCTTGAAGTTTACTTGGGTCCTTTTCCTGGCAACGCTGGACAGTTTCACAGCTTGGCTTAACTCCATCTCCAGAGAACACATCGATATCTCCACTGTGCTCAGGATCGAGCGCTGTATGCTGACCAGGGAGATTAAGAAGGTAACGCCTTCGGTCTCTTTTGTCTGCTAATGCTATTTCCAGCTTGGTGAGAAACAAAAGGCTGTCTTTTCAGATCATGGCGCTGAGCAGGAAAATTATGAAAATCTCACACACACATGCATTTTAAAAATAAGTCTGGACATTTTTACTGCTTGCTGGTTTATAAATCCATAAATAATAAATTATTTGATTTATTACCTGGGCGCAAAACAAATTATGGGAAAAATAATTCTTTGAGAGGTTGATGTAAGGTTTTGGCTGAAACACTTCTGTAGTGTAATGTGGTTCTGAGGGGACACAATAGATGTGAGAAGGGAGGAAAAGGCATGGTATTTTAAACAGCTCAAAAACTGCCTCAGCCTTCATATTTCATTCTTCTTGTAGCTCAACTCGCACTGGAAATGACTGACAACATACATGCATACATTTCTTCAGTGAGAATGAAGCTGTGTGCTCCTTTGCAAGCTAGCTGCATATTAGCAAACCCCATTATTAGCAGAGATTAATGTTATTAGTGAAGCTAGAAATGTATTTAGATCTTACAAATGCAAGTAGATGATACAACTCTTATCCTTTATGCGAGGCCTGCAGTGAAGCTAGAATGTAACTTGTGCCATCATTTCAGAGTCAGGATGTCATAATGGCACCAACATTTATCACTGCAGAAGCAATACAGCTTGTACACAAACATACCTAATTGAAAACCTGAGTGTCGAATTTTGTTCTTAAGATTTTTAAATTTTTTTTTCACAAAACTCAGATTTCGAGTATTGTAGTTTTGGGACACTGTAGAGGACCAGAATTGAAATACTGGAAACTATTAAAATTAGTAAAGGAAATACAGGCAATATTTTAAACTACTTTTATTGTCTTAGCTGGAAAAAGTCCTTGTGTAAGGCTTCATTTTAAGTTAGAAAAATTACTGTTCAAGAATAGCAGTCTCCCCTCTCAGTGTATCATCTGAAGTCAATGCAACCACTAGTGGAATGAGTTGGATATGTTTCTGCCTAAGAACAGAAAATTCTCACTTTTATTCTTATGATACACCTTTAGAATTCCAATTACTATATCACAGCCAGAAAGACTTGATTCTGTGCCCAGATCTGGTCTGGCAGTTAATAAAACTATCCTTTCAAACTAGCTTGATTGTGAAGTCACAGAGAAAGAGTAAAGGTCTTCAGTGGTTTTTTTTCATGGTTTTCCACCTGTGTCCATAATTAATGAATAAATTTTGATTTTGAGACACTAGTTAATATCTAGATCAGTTTGTACATGAACAGTTTCTTGGGATTTTTTCTGTTTAAAAATTCTGCTACTGGTCACTAATGATTGTTCTGAGAGTCAGTAAAGCTATCTAAAAGAGATCCATCAAAAGTTGCTGGAGTACACACTGAGTCATGGGTGCAGTCCACTCCTCATCCCCATGCTGAAGGATCTGCGGTCCATCCAGCAGAGTTGTGGTGGCTAAATATAGCCTGAAACTGCGTGGGTTCCTCCAGTTTTGCTTGAAAACCAAATACTTGGGGCCATGGTAGTTTAAGTCAGAATCTGACTTGCACTCTGAAAAGGAACTACAGGTAGGAGTTTGCTGTTTACTAGGAAGGTTTTTGCACAGTCCTTGATCTGTTACTTGCCAAATGACAGAAGAAACTGCTTCCTCAAAGAATACACCTCCCCCTGGCCATGTATGTCAACCTCTACTCTCTTCCACAGGGAAATGTTCCAACACGGGAGAGCATCCATTTGTATTACCAGAACCATATGATGAAACTTTCTGAGGAGTCAGGACTGGACTCAATTGATAAAAATCCCAGTCAAGCTTCTGGTTTGCAAGCATCGGAAAGAATGGATAGTTTAGATTCAGCAGCGTCTCGTGACAGCATCTCCAGGTATTGATTTGATTTGATTCTGTGAAAGACAGAGGGATCATGCAGTAGGTGTAATATTAGATACTATCTAAGCACTGGTGAACTTTCTAATCAGTGCTGAATTCTATTTTGATTTTTTCGTGCCATCTTAATAGTGAAAACTACTATATGTTACTATTCCTTTATAGGGATGGACTCAGTTGTTGGCTTAACTTCTTTTCCGCTGCATGGCTACCTCACTGCTTTCAGTTTCCCCTAGAATTAGGAGTCATTGGCATTGGCATTCTCTTCTTGTGAAAGAAAAGCAGTGGAACATAAGAGGTGCTGAGGGTGCTTCTCTGATAATGGTTTAGAAATTCAGGCATGTAATTTGGCGAGGGGTCATTCATTGTGAATATTTTATCTTTGTAAAATAAATTGTTGTCTGTTGTCCACAAATCAGACGAGGCTTTGCATTGAAAGAGATTCTGCATTTGAAAGAACAAAATCCCCTCTCATACCCACAGAGTAAAAGCCACCTGAAGAGCCTGGTTTCCCAACTGCCATGATTACAGTCCAGCAGAGCTACGTGGTTGTTAAATCAAATACCTGAACTAGTTCAGGAAAACCACCTTCCTCAGTCTTTTCTGAAAACGGATGCCGTCAAGTCCCTTGCCAAAATTACTGCCTGCTCCTGCTGCTTCATGCACACAGAGGCACACACATTCACTTCCCTCTCTTACAGAGGCAGTCTGTTCCCACTATGTCCCTGGTGTTCCTGACTTTTAAGATACTGCAGAATTTGTATAACATGAGGGGGAGAAGGGAGGGCTTTGGAAATCCAGCTGTTTCATAATCCATGGCCTTCTGCTGTCTCCTTCTGTGAACTGTGGCACTATCATATTGTGTTTGATACTCCCAGCAAACTCAGAAACTTCTGTTTACACTAAATTATGCATAGCTTTTACTAGTGACATATGGGTAGATGTCAGCAGACTGAAAATAGCGAGGGTTGTCTTCCTTTCTGATAGTATTGAAAAGCAAGGCTAAGAGAGTGCCTGTGAGTATTATGCTTGAACAAAATATACACAATTTGCTCTTCAGTGAGCACTGGCCTTTGAGAGGTTCAGTCCAGTAAAAACACCAAATCTGAGCAAATGTTTCTCAGTGGCTTGTTGCCCAACTGAGCAACACCTTTGTGTTTTGTCTCAAAGTTTTACAGGAGCCAAATGATGTGAGAAAAAAGTGAAGTCAAATTCTGTTACCAGCTCACTTGGACCCACTTCGATATCTGCAGGGCAGATTTTAACTCCACAACGTTCAGTCTCACATAAAGAATTAATAGTAGTATCAGTCCTGCTTTCATTAAATAGTTTTTAGTTGCCCTGTTTACTGTATATAGAAGTTATCGTTACTATACAATCATTAGTAGGAACTTTAATCATAAACAAAGGGAAGCCAATTCCAAAATTAATTATAAAAAGAAAAACAAATCTTGTCATTTTCATGTATAGATTCTGCCTCTTCAATGAGATGGTATCCAATGTTGAGCTCTACTTGTGTCTTTTTCTTTTTTTTTCCAGAATAACCACCCATTTTTCACCCTGATTTAAGCACACTTGCACATTTAAAATCTCTTTTCAAACTCAGAGAATTCAGTGATCCTGTGGTGCTGCTTTGCAACAGAAAAAGTTAAATCTTTCACACGGGTTTCTGTCATCTCCATTTCCTTTGAAGAAGTCACAGGGTTTATAAACAAAGGAATAGCAAAGGCAGAGTTATGACTGATTTCTCTAATCTCTAATTCTCTTTCTGGTAATGAACAATCAAATATTCTTGCACTGAGTATTATGAATTGTGGACATCTGCTATAATAATAGAGGAAGCAATAATGAGTCTGTTGATTGAATGATAATGCCATCTGTCTATTGGGGCACTCTTGCATATCTTTTCAAGGCATTACAGAAGTGCCTATGATGTTTTTTAGAAAAGTGAAATGTTTTAAACTTGTTATGAGTTTATTGATTGATTTTTTTTTTAATTGCCCAAACAAGAGCAGGTGGCAGTTTGTATTTTAAAGTAATGATTTCCAGTAAATGTAGAAGTGACTAATTAAATCTAAAGCATCCCTGTGATCATGGATCTCAGGTTGCAATGGAAAACTTTTGGGAAGGGGCAGAGGGTTTCTGTTCTGCTTATCCTTTGGTTGCACTACTGAAAATTCTGTAGTGGACTTTAGGTACCTGAGTAAGGTGAACACATCTGGAAGCACACAGGAATGCTGAAGCACAGAAGCTATTCCATTATAAGAAGACATAATCCTCAGTGCTCAGGATAGAAATTACTGTAGGTAAACACTGGACAGCCAAAGAGAAAAACCCTCCTGATCAGCTGCAGGAACTGTAAATTTCTTGTGAAGTTCAGGGCTGACCCTCATAAATCTAATCCAGGGATGATGTTCTTAGCCTGGATAAAACTCTAAATGCTTTTTTGTAGAGTATTCTTTGTGGGGTTTTCACTTTTACCAGGGCTGTCATTTATTCTCAGTCATTTCTCTACACGGTAGAAAGTATGAGATATTCATAAGGTATTTGTTTGGTTTCTCTTTCTGTATAAATACTCTCATGTATTCTAAAGGCAAATTGCAAAGTTCATATGGGCCAGGAGGAGAAGAGACTGATGCTGTTCCTTACCAAGCTCTTTGAGGAACACCACCGGAAGGGATTGGGATCTAGCATGGCAGAGCATTTGCTGCAGTTTGTTTCCTTTTGGCTGATGAACTTATTAGGTTAAACAGCCTGTGAATTTCAGTAAGGTGATTGGGAACTTACTAGAACTAGTTGACTGCCTTTATGGGGCTTTGCCTACAATTACATAATAGCAGCTAGACACAGCTGCTAAGTCAGATTTTAGGTTATCTAAGGTTTTGTATCCAGTTCAGTTTGTATTCATTTCTGTGCATCACAAATAATGTTTTCAATTCCTGACTCTACCTTTGTGTAGACTTTTATAGGAGCTGAAGGAGAAGGCACTTAAACACCTGTCAGGGTGTTTAAGAACACCACCTTTTATCTGTGCTTCCCACACTAGAAGGGAGAGTAGGGCTTGAGGCAGGGAGTACTGGAGAGGTAACTTTTGCCTAGGGAGGCAGAAGGAAGGATGATAGGAGAACCCCTGTTTGGGCTGGATCAAAGTCCAATTTAGGCCTGTGATTGTTAGGGATTGATTGAGATTTTTTCTTGGAGGCATGGGGAATGTAGTAGTAGTCAGAACAGATAATGACAGTTAGTAATTAGCCCATGGATAGAAAAAAAACCCAGAAAAAATCGTAATTCACCCATTTGGCTAATAAACCCTTCAGGAGGGGTAAATTTGTTTAGCAAAAAGGAAGTCATAGACTTAAAAATTTCCCACTCACTGAGGATAAAATCATCTCTGCTATATATGTATCCCTATTTAAAATGGATACCTGATTAACATTATATAAAACGTTTGAACTCGAGGCTTTTAATGAGCATTCAATTTAAAAAACCTAGTATTTGTATGATTTCAAGAAGCTAATGCTTTCAAAGTCTCCAAAAACAAAAATTTGGAAAGTCAATCAGGAAGATATGCTTGGATCAAATTTATGTGATAGGCAATGACTTGAGTCAACATCAGCTTTGCTCAGTGTGAATTGCTCCACTTCATTGGTGTTCTCATTTCCTCCACGTTGGGAAGCATGTTCCTAAAGCACATAAATAATACACAGACTGTGCTACAGGTGTCCACTCATACTCATCTTCTGATATTCGAGGATACAGTGCAGCTGCTCAGTCAGTAATTACTCTGATGATTCATTCTTCATTTAAAACAGCTTTAAACCCAATGTTGCAGGCACTTGTCCGGACAAATGTTTTTATCTATTGGGATTAATAGATGTTTTTCCTTTCATTTTTCTGGGAGCAAGGTCAGAGCTGGTATGTTTAGGAGGGAAGCTGGCATAGGTTTCTTCCATTGAAAATATATAAGTGGCCATGTGAACATGAACAGCTGCTCTGCTTAAGGCCCTTGGACAGTTCCCTTTGAACTATGTCTGCATTTAAAATCCTTCAACACCTTAGTATTAGGTGTTGCCCTTCAAAAGAATAAACTCAGCCCTTGAGACCTAAACTAACACATGCATCAAACATCGTAGCACATAGACAGAAAGGTCATCTGCAAAACTGTATTGTCTCCTTGCTGCCATCTTCCCATATTTTAGCATTAAAACCTCACTGATAGAACAACAGCCTGGCTATATTCCATGTGTGTATGTGCAGAGCGAAACCTCCTCCCTCAAGAGCCCTCTGAGTTAGTTACAGCGAGCTTCAGCTGCCTCCCATGCTGCTGAATCACACCTCCAGGGCAGAGCTCCTGGTTCCATATCATAAACCATACACCATGCAGACAGCCCTCCAGGTTTTGTCTGGAGGGCCTTGTGTGCCTTTGTGCACACACAGAAATAATGATGTGGCTTTTAAAGGGTTTTGGCCAAGTGAACTGGCAGGACAGGGGTGCCCCTGCCATTGAGGCGCTTCTTAAGGAAAATATTTCACAATACCATTGGTATCTTGGTGATTGTTTTCTTCTGTTCAGAGGCCAAGGTATGCTTTTAGCCTCAGTCAAAAAAGCCAAAAGAGATCATCAGTGAGGGTAGGCCTAAGAATAACTGCTTCTTCTCTTCACATATTTTGCTCTTTCCTCCCCATTTTCCTAAAGGCAGTAATTGCAGACTGTCACTTCATGCCAGCAGATTTTTTCCTCACTTCAAGCTAGCAAGACCAAAGGAATGTGGAAAACGCCATTGCCCTTCCTTTCTGACCTCTTTCCTAATTCTCTGTGCCCCTGGACAAACATAATGCTTGCCAAGGAAGCAAATCCCCCGCTGCCACTGCTCAGGTGTAATACAGATGGAGTCAAAAGAAGAAAAGTAGAGTGTAAATCCTGAACTTTGGGGTCTTTTCTTCTTTCATTCTATCTGAGAGACTCAGGCAGGTCACTGCATGTGTTAAAACACCAGGCCACTCAACTCATTTCATTGACATCTGTGTTTGTCAAAGATTTTTAAAGGAGAAATAATCTTTTTACCTACCATAACTCATTAATGTATTTGCTTCTTTCCTGTTGCTCAGTAAAATGCTTGTATTTAATTATGTACTTTCTTTCTCATAACTCATCCAGTTCTTCTTTTCTCCAGTTACACATGAATGCTCAATGTATTGTGTATGTCTCTGGTGTTCTGTTGTATTTGATAAGTGAAAGGAGATAAGGGTTTATTATATCTGTTCTTTATTTCAAGATGCGCATGTTATCAATTTTGAAATTCTGTGATTGAAATCAATTAAATCTTCTGGAAAGAATCATCAGAGCTTCCTAGTAAATATCAAAATAAAAGCCATCCCATGCAGAGCAGCTTATATTTGGCGTGCATTTACTGGCTAAGTAACATATCCCATTTGGCTCTTTGGTTTGGAAAGAGGATTAGCCAATGTCTGTCAGCTATTTTTCTATTTGTGGAATATGAGCTTACTCAGTTTTAAAGGCTCTTTTAGGAAATTGGAAATTGGCTTGTACCTGTGTAAAAAGGTTTGGTACAGTGTATCATTAATAAAATAGAATTTGTACAGAGGAGGTCCCTTTCCAAAAGATGCTTGTGGAATCTGGAAATTTCAGGGGTAAACAAACAAAACAAAACCTGCTCACACATGTAAGTCTGTTCCCCTGGAAAGCATGTAGAGCACTATGTTGGTTCCATAACTGCTTGAACAGTGAATAGATGGCCTTCTATAGCCCCTCTGTGAAATTGACCATGACTAACCTAGAAGTGTGTTTCCGTGGTGACTCTAAACAAATCCTTATCTTCTCTCTGAACCTTTTTTTCTCTGTGTCAGTGTTTAGCTGCATGGCAAGCATATTTGTTTACTGAACCATGTGTATCGTAATACCATTTGTATTTAACACTGTCTCTATAACTGTTTGCGCTGCTGTAGCTGCTACACTGAAGCAACCATGCTGTTCTCAAGGCAGTCAACCCTTGATGATTTAGATGGACCAGACTCTGTTCCTAAAACAAGTGAGCGCGCTCGACCTAGGCTTCGTAAAATGCAGAGCATGGATATGTCCTCCTCATCAGCTGACAGTGGCAGTATAGTGTCAAGGTGCTTAACTCATGCATGCTTTGTTCACTCATTTACCCATACCATTGTTCTGACTGCAGTGTACATGGATCTGTGTTAGCAGACACGTGGTGTGCAGAGTGGTTTGCATGGTTAAGGGAAGCTTTATGCCCTCCTGTGTCGTGGCACGGTTCTGAGATTCAAAGTCAGGATCACAATCTACAATTCATTTGCTGTTTCACTTCTTGTTCTGTTTTTTTGTTTCTTTTTTGTTTTCATCCTAAATTCATGTATTTTTCAAAGTTGTTCCATAACATTACGCTGAGTGTATAAAAACAGGCTAAAGACTGTATTTATTCAGCTAAAAAAGTGTCTTATTTTCAGAGTTACTGAGCTGATGGTTGTTCTTAAATTGGAAGCTGGAAGTTAAGTTTTTCAGCTAATCAGTTTTCCTAAATAAGGACTGAGATGTATAATTTTAGAAACTAAGATAGGCACTATTGTGCCAGTTTTTCAATTTTTATTTTTGTCCATATAGGAAAGATTTCTAAATATGTTTTGATTACCATTGGTTTACAGTAAGGTGCTGGAGTTAAGAAAGGGAAAATAGTTATGAAAAAATAGCAAATAATATTAATATCCAGTGCAAGAGAAAACTGTTCAGAGCTGTTCACTCACTTCTTAGCAGGCAAAACCCAGGGATTTACATGACATTGGGAAGCAGTGTTTCAACTCATTTTATAAATATCGTAAATCTGAAATATGTCATTTTGCATCATTGTTTTTCAGTGCTGAAATTGTTTGACAAATTTTTTGAGTCAATCAGTTTTGAAATTTTGGGATTCTATGATTTTGTACATTTTAACCAGGATGAGTACTACTGTGAATCATCCAAACACACATCATTATAAGTGTTACATGTTCTAATTAAAACTCTGCTACAAATAAAGTGATCTAACATAGCCACAATAAGTTTGGAAGCAGTGTAAAAGAGGAAAAAAAGGAAACTTAATTTTAATTTCGGCAGAAGATGGTAGTGCCAATGACTTTGCCAATGCCAGTTTTCTCTAAAAGGTTATAGTTTATGTGAAAATATGGCCCCATTAATTTCATAGAAGCTACGTGAAATCTTGTTTTGTCTCTGTGAGACACAGGGATATGCAGCCAACAAAGACACTGAGCTGATGCCTGTTGTCTAGGCTGTGGAGTGGAATGAGACTAAAAAGGGAAAGAGTGGTGTTCAAGGAGAGAGGTAAAAAAATACTTGGGAGGGAGGGCCCCAAATGTGATCAGAGGGCTGGAGCACCCCTCCTATGGAGACGGGCTGAGAGAGCTGTTCATCCTGGAGAAGAAAAAGTTCCGGGGAAACCGCAGAGCGAACTTCCTGTATTTAAAGGATGGCTACACGAGAGCTAGGAGAGGGACTTTTTACAGGGTATGGAGTGATAGGACAAGGGGAAACGGCTTTACATTAAAAGAGGGCAAGTTTAGACAAAGAAATATTAAGAAGAAATTCTTCATTCAGAGGGTGAGACACTGGAACAGGTTGGCCAGAGAAGTTGTGGATGCCCCATCCCTGGAAGAGTTCAAAGTTGGGTTGGATGGGGCTCTGAGCAACCTGGACTAGTGGGAGGTGTCCCTGCCTGAGGCAGGGGGGTTGGAACTAGATGATCTTTAAGGTACTTTCTCACCCAAACCATTCTATGAGTCTGTGCAAAGCCAAGAGTAAGGAAGGTCAGTCAAGCAAAGAACTGATCAGAGTGCATCAGGCAGTTGAATGAGGAAATAGATACATACAGAAGTAAAGCAGGCAGGTAAAATAAAAAGGAAGACTACATTGAAGAACACAGGGCAATCTAAAGGTAAGCAAGATACCCTGTTACTGGAACAGTTTTATAATTTGGTTTGTATTTCCTCAAGCTAGCAATTTACGTGTTCCTTTATTTGAATCAGAGTTGATATGTATGTGTTCAGTTCATATTCCAATTGTCTACAACACTCATACAGTGATTGTTAAAAGCACTATGATTAGAAGCAATTCCATGGCTGCCTATCCTTCACCATGGAGCATGTCTTAAATAGATATAACAGCAAGTCTTGACTCTGTTCAGAAATGTTTGAGCTACTTTCAGAAAGGTAGTGTAGTTTCTCCTGTTGATAATATTAATTTGCCCTTTGCTGGTGTTAAAAGATGGCGAATCACTGAGTTCAGTGGGATTTCATTCAGGGAAGAGATGGACCCAGATGTTCCATCTGTGTAAGAGGAGATCAGGATGATGTCTTTTCTACCAGATCATATGAACTTTGAAGGCCTGGGAATGCAATGAGGTTGCTCAGCTGTCTGCATAAAGGTACAATTAATGAATTTGCTTGATCATAGGTCTTGTAAACCTCAGCTCACTCTCTTCATCCATCTCCAACAGTGAACCTACGCAGGTCACCATGATCTATTCCCGTCAGGGAACCACAGAAACCATTGAGGAGGTAGAAGGGGAACATGAGGAAGAAGGAGCTCATTCTGCATCAAGGCTGGAGGAAGAGGAGGTAGAAGATTATAGCCTGGATTCAGAAGGAGCTGCATATACTCCCGATACCGATGTGCCATTGTACTCCACGGTGGATAGCAATGCAGAAGCTCCTCCTTCCTATAGCAAAGCTGTCAGCTTTGAACATCTTCCCTTTGGCTCCCCAGATGACTCAGCTGGTAAGAGCCTTATGATGGTGAGCCCAGACGACAGTCGGACAGACAAACTTGACACGATTCTCCCCCCACTGACGCACGAGCTAACAGCTAGTGAGCTGCTCCTGAACAAGTAAGAATCCTCGACCATGAAAAATTGCTGGTCACGATGTGTAAAGTTTTGTCATTACTTTGGGTTTTTGTCTCAGAACTAGCCTGCAGTTTCTGATACAGACCTTGTGCTAAGTTTGGTTTACGGGAAGAAGCTCATTTCCTGTGCAGTTGTTCTAATTACAGTTTTCTAAAGTGACTCAAATTCATCTTGGAAGGAATCTCTGCTTTCTCCCTAGATACCATATTTAATTGTTCTGATTAGCATTGCATTTCTGTGCTGCAATTGTCTTGGGGTCAAGTGCTTTTCTAAATATTCTTTGTGGAGAGGGCTTCTCTTCTCCAGGCAACTATGATTTCAAATGAGTTTCCTCCAGGGCTATCTGGGAAAATGTTTCTCCTTTAATTATTTTGGATTACTGTAAGGGAAACTCTGACCTTTGGCAGTTTTGGTTTAAGCCAGTGGGAGCTGAGGGTTCTGTAGAGACACCACCTTGCTGGGTGCTTTCATAAGGGAGAGGATGTTCCCTTCTTTGCCCCTTAGACACAGTGATGAGTAGCACAACCAGCATTGAGATAGGGATGGTGCTACTGCACTTCTTCAGCTGCTTTCTGGCCTGACTCAGCTGGGGAGGGCTTCCCCAGATGCAGGGGCAAAATCTTAAACCACAGAACTGCCTTTCAGCCTCACTGGACCCAGAGAGAGGGAATATAGATCTGACTTTGTCAGATGCAATGGCTTATCTTCTGGTTCTCCATAGAAATTTTTGCTTTTCAGCAAGATCTCTTCTCTTGGAAAGAAAGGCCAGGAAACTTTATGAAAAGCAGAGAGAAATATGAATGTGTATGATAGTCACTGCCTTTTATATTTATTTGAATCATATAATGAGAAGATTGGACACATCTAATGATCAAGGGCATTTATTATGTTCTGATCTTATGCCCCTGGACAATTCATAATATAGGTCTCATGATGTACCTCTGTTTTTTCTCCAAATTCCTATCTGTGTTGATAAATCAGATGTGAATCCAAACCAGTCTTGGGTGATTTACATGAGATATATTGGTTGGGCAGCTGTAGGAAAGCCATGTTTGTAGAAGTTCTTAGGCCAGGCTGATTCTCTCTCTGGGTAAATTAAAAACCAGCAAAGCAGTGCTTCTAGTGGCTTTGCTTGAAATTCTTGTTTTCTGAGCTTAGAATCAGGCTATTTAATTATAATACCAAATCCCCCCCCCCCTTTTTTTTTTCTTCCATTGGACTAAGCAAGAGAATGTAATACTTTTCAAAAGGAAAAATAGCAGCAATTTGAAAAGTAGCTCTTGTGAAGTTCATGTTCAGTTCATTTGTGGTACTCTGCTCCTCACAGGATGTTTCATGATGACGAGCTGGAGGAGTCAGAGAAGTTCTATGTTGGTCAGCCTCGAGTCTTGCTCCTTATTTATGCCCTGTACAATACTCTGGTGGCCCGGTCAGAAATGGTGTGCTATTTTGTGATCATCCTTAACCACATGATCTCTGCCTCCATGATAACCCTGGTGCTTCCCATCCTTATATTCCTGTGGGCCATGCTGTCTGTTCCTCGGCCAAGCAAGCGCTTCTGGATGACAGCCATTGTCTACACTGAGGTATGCTGCTGGCTTTGCAAGCCCGTGCCTAACAAAGAAAACTGAAGTTGCAAGCTTTGCATGGTCCCTTCTCTGTTTTTGATCTCTAGGATCAGGGGTGGGCCTTTGGCCCTTCACAGTAAAACAAATATTTGCTAAAGCCCTCAGCAACTTTTGTGGTATGGAATGATCTTGTTTGTTATTTCCTTCACTGCAATGAGCAATATCCTTCCTGGCATGTAAAGCAGTTCTCACAAGAACAGACCATTTGCAAACTGTTGCTATGTAATTGTTAATCAAGAGACAGAATTCACTGCTTGTGGTATCTCAAGTACCACTGAGTATCATCTGTTGGTGAACGTTGACTGACTTTATTACTGAAGAAATGTGAAGTGTTATTCCTCTGTAGTAATGAATATGCTTGTTTATGTTCTCATAAAACTGACAAAGTAGTCATATTTTATCCCTCTTATTGTCATGAGGCTATTATATCTGACATGCTTGTAAAACACCCCAAATGTGTTGTGTTTCTGAACAGGTGGCCATTGTCATCAAATACTTCTTCCAGTTTGGCTTCTTTCCTTGGAATAAACATGTGGATTACACAAAAGATAAACCTTACCATCCACCCAATATTATTGGCATTGAGAAGAAAGAGGGTTATGTGCACTATGATCTCGTTCAGCTTCTTGCTTTATTCTTCCACAGATCCATTTTAAAGGTAATCTGGGTTCATGTAGTTTCTTATTTTATATTAATTTTTAGTTTCCATTTTTTAAGTGACTCATGTGATATAAGGAAGTCATTCATTTGGATATCAGGAAAAATTTCTTCCATGAAAGGGTTATTGAGCATTTGAAGTGGCTGTCCAGGGAAGTGGTTGAGTCACTATCCCTGGAAGTGTTTAAAAGACATTTAGATGTGGCACTGAGGGAGGCGATTTAGTGGTGGACTTGGCAGTGCTGGGTTAACAGTTGAACTGATGATCTTAAAGAACTTCTGCAACCTAAGTGATTCTGTGATATCCTGACTCACTGAATTTATCTTCTCCCTTGTTATCACGTGACTGAGCTGAGCAATGCCTGTGATAAATACTGTGACAGGAATACAGGCTTGATATGTCCTCTTCTTGGTTTTCCACTAGTGCCATGGACTGTGGGATGAAGATGAGAAAGGAGACAGCTCCAGTAATAAAGAGGATACTGATGATGAGCTCTCTCTGCCAGGAGGCAGGAGAGACTCTTCTGCCTCCTTGAAATCTGTCAATCTTGCTGCATCAGTCGAGTCCATCCATGTCCACTTCCCCGAGCAGCAGACTGCCATCAGGAGGAAGAGTTCTAGCAGCACATCCCAGCTTTCTCACAGGTCCAGTTTCTCCTCACACAGATCCAAGAGAGGTAAATGTCATGGCATTTCTGGGATTTGAAGGACAAATGTTCATTTCCCTATAGGATCATTCTCCTGAAACCTTGGGCTGGTTGCTGCGGAGCTCCCAAGGGCTACTGAATGCTGCTGCTTCTCAGTGATGAAATAGGATATGAACCAATGTATCTTCATGTTTGAACACACTCCAAGCCTTCCTAAAGTTCAAATGGAGAGCCATACTTTGTGATTCATAATGTTTTTAAAATGACATTATCCAAAAGCTGGGAAAGGAATGCTCAGTGTGGCCCAGATCCAGAAATTCTGGTCCAGCATAATCTCCAGCTAGAGGGAATGCAAAGCATATGTATTTTTCATATCTACATTTGTAGACACTTGAACTGAGAAAATGTTTTTATTAGGTATATTGAAACAGATTACATGTCCCATCTTGTAAAAAGGGCAGGGGTACTCTAGCCTAAATGTGTATAATACCAATTGAGGTGACCGAGTCAGATGAATCAAATACTTGCTTTTATCACTAGTCTTCTCTTTTTACAGCTATTAATCAAGTTTTGATCTGCCAGTGATTAAACCTTTACTGGATGCTTTCCAGATTTTATCATATTGAGGGAAAAAAGGCAGAAGAATTCATTTCAAAGCTTCTTTCAAATGTGGGAGTCATATGAGATGGAAGTCTCAAGGTTTATTACTTTCTAGCTTTAGTATTTAAACTCTTCTTTTGAATTGACTTCTCTTTCCCTGCCTTTTTCCCAGGAAGTACCAGTACACGAAACAGCAGTCAGAAGGGAAGCAGTGTGTTAAGCATCAAGCAAAAATCTAGAAAAGAGCTTCTCATGGAAAAGTTTCGAGAACAAATGATCAAAGCCAAGGCTTTTACAATTAAAAAGTGAGTTGTGTGGGTTTGGGGGGAGGTTCTGAACAGTAAAGCAGTAAGCCAGCATTTTAAAGGGAGCAGGCTACTACTGATGCTAATTCAAGTGTTCGTTGTATGCAGATGTCCCACCAGCTGAACATCAGACAAATCAGCAGTTGTTCAAATAGCATCTGCCTGATAAAAAAGCTAAACATCTCATATGAACTTGGTTGGCTATGTATATTTCTACTGAAAAAATCCTAATACAGTGGTTTGGAAGCAATCAGAACAAAGGACTGGTGTCTCTGCAGTCCTGTGAAGGCTGTCAGAGTAGATCTCAGATATCTTTAAAAATATTAATCATACCACACTCAGCCTTTACTTTCTTCAGTGCAAGTTATGTGTTAGTAAATCACATTGTGGTCTGTGTTGTTTTAGGACTCTCCAGGTGTATGTGCCCATCAGACAGTTTTTCTACAATCTTATTCATCCAGACTACAGTGCAGTGACTGATGTGTATGTGCTGATGTTCCTCGCAGATACAGTGGACTTCATCATCATCGTGTTTGGATTTTGGGCTTTTGGGGTATGTCACAGAGGCATCTATCTGTAAATTCTCAGCAGGATTTACATGTTGTAGATGCTAAGTATCATGCAAGTGTCCTTTTTCCCTTGACCACCCTTATATTTTGCTTTTCAGAAACACTCTGCTGCAGCAGATATCACCTCTTCATTATCAGAGGACCAGGTCCCGGAGGCATTTTTGGTGATGGTGCTCATTCAGTTTGGTACCATGGTGGTAGATCGAGCACTGTACCTCAAAAAGACTGTCATGGGAAAAGTCATCTTCCAGGTCATCCTTGTTTTTGGAATACATTTCTGGATGTTCTTTATCTTGCCTGGAGTGACAGAAAGGTATAACCCTTCTAAACAAACAATATGGGTTGAATACTGATGCTCTACCAAGTTGTTTGTACTTAAATTGGAGATGTTTATAGCTAGGCTTTGGAATCGTGAACAAGTCTCTTCTTCATCTCATTTCTAAGCAGAAAGTTGGAATGCATTTTCACAGCAGTAACTGTGGCCAATAAAAGTCTGAGGAAGAATTAGTTATATATGTACAGAAATATTCTCAATTTAGGCCAAAATGCAAGCAGGTGAAAGAGAAATTGCCTGTAATTGAGTGATTAGAGCCTTCAGCCGAGACAATGTTGGCCTCTGATCCAATTCCCTGCTCCCAAGACTGCTGCATGCTGCTTTAGAAGAGCGAGTTGAAAATGTCTCCCTCAGAGTAACTTATAACTTAGCACTTTCTGAAATGTGTGAACTATGGCTTTAAACCTCCTTAAACTGAGGAATGTCTAAAATATATGTCTGTTCTGAAGAGCAAATTTCTCCTCCCATGCTTCTGCCACTTGGCTCTGGAGGTGATGTGGAGGTGGTCACCCGCTACATGAAATTTTGCGTCATATGCCTGGTCAGGCTCACTCCCAAATCTAACATTTCTCATTTCATGGCTCAGGGCACTGACCACTGCAGTCTGCAGTGCAGAGGTGTTAAGGTTCCCTCCCTAGTGTTTGGCTAACTCCCCTCCTCCTACTTTAAGTTGCCTTGAAGTATTTCTCTCACTCCATCGACTGTCCATGGAAATTGGGTGAGTCACCTGGGCGCCTTACACCTTGTCAACAGTCAAGTTATTTTACTGGGAAAAACAAAATAGGTTTATAGTGTAAAGAAAGACTGAAAAGTCTCACTTTCTCTCAAAAATAAATGTTTTATTTTTCCTCAGTGCAGTAGGACTTGTGCCCAAATTTGAAAAAAAAAATATTTTTCAAATGGATCTCTTATCTTTTGCACATTGAGAATTGTTATGAAATGAAATAATTTTGACTTTGTGCTTTTGGGAAATCTATATCAAGTTGTTTATCTCAAATCTGCATCTGAAACACCCTGTATTCCTTCTAAGTCATATTGAGGCTTAGAAACCCCTGCAAATTTCTTAATTAAAATACTTCTGTGGGATTTAATTGAAAATATTGGGTTATGGCTGGCTGACAAATCCTGTCCATCATGAGGCATCTGCTGCAGATCCACTGTGCTATTGAATAGCAACCAGAAATGGCACATGTGAGGAGAAGTTGAGGGTTAGTTCAGTCTGGAGAAGAGAAAGTGAAGAGCTGGCTCCAGCTGCCTATTAATAGGACATTGAGAAGAAGCTAAGCTGCTTTCAGACAGGACAAGAGGGCATAAGTTGGAAAAAAAGGGCAATTCCAGTTAGATATGATGAAAACTCTTGACTGTTTTTGAACACTGGAGCAGGTTCCTCAGACAGGTTGTGGGATCTCCATCTTCAGAGACACACAGAACTCAGGTTTCTGAACTATTTGTTGGAATAAGACTTGATTCAAGCAGGGAAAGGTGAAAAATATTTTCACAGGTCCCTCCATCTTAAATTCCTATATGAGCTGCTGCCATGAACACAAATAGCCACTAAAGCTGCCTTGATTGAGCCACTACCCAGGGCTCACAGAGGGTTGTGCCATCATGGGGGCCAAGGAAGACTGGTCTGTGTTGAGCAGCAGAGGACCTCCAGCATCCAGAGAGAGAGGTCATTGCCCCAAGCCCTCACTTTTTGGGGAGCCTATTCCCAGTCTCTCCCCTGTGACATTGAGGTGGCAATGGATGCTGGTTGTAGACTTTTCTCATTCAGTGTCTTTCCAATACTGTTTTAATCCTGCCATGGGGTCAGCAACCAAGGGCTTTTCACAGGGCCTCAGGAAAGAGAAACTGCCAGGAGCAAAAAACATTTCAAGCTAATTTGGTCATACACAGAGCTCATCATTTTCCTTTATCTGTCTTTTCCTTTACAGGAAATTTAGCCAGAACACAGTTGCCCAACTCTGGTATTTTGTGAAATGTGTTTATTTTGGCTTATCAGCTTATCAGATACGCTGCGGATATCCAACTCGTGTTCTTGGCAACTTCCTCACAAAAAGTTATAACTATGTCAACCTCTTCTTATTTCAAGGGTAAGCACAGACTTACTGCCTTTCTTCTTTCCTTTGTGTAATAAGGATCTGCTATAGTGAAATGCTGGGGTTATTCATGACTTTTCTTCACAGGCTGCTGGAAATAAGACAGTAAATTTTGCACAGCACGCTCTGTATATGCCATAGGTCCCCTGTAGTCCACAAGAAAAAAGAAAAATCTATCTCTGGAAGGCAAACTTCATAAAATTCCATCTCCCAGTCTGAAACCAGAAGCTATATATACTGGTATATCAGTATACCGGTCAGCCATTCAGTCCCCTATGAAATAGACATTTTTAACACTTCTAAGAAATAACCTTTGTGAATAGAAATAGGGGCTACACATTGTGCTAGAAAACAGGTAGTGTTATTAGTTCTGCAGTCCTAAAAAGTAGTAAGGTGTCCAATCCCAAGGAGACCTTTGGAGCAGGTCTACAGGCTCTACCTCAGCCTTTCCTCTACCTCAGAAAGGAATAGAGTGAAAGAAAACATTACACAGAAATAAGAACTAAAAATAAGCACAAAAAGAAATGTTTGCTTTGAGAAGTGTTGCACATTTGAAACTCTCAGGAGTTCAGAGTGTTTGTGCAAGGAACAGGCACGGCATCTCCTCAGAGTGACAGGTGGTCTTACACAGGGAGACCACCCCCTCCACTTGCACTATTACAGTAGTCTTGTGATTAAGCCAATTTGAAGCATATATGTATTTCACAGAAAAAACAGAATCCTTTCAGCCTTTTCACAGTATTTGCAGTATAGGCTTCTTCCATTCCAAGGAAAAGTTACAGAAGAAAGCTTTCATCTCATGAAATACTCTTTAAGATGTGGCTGATCAGGAAAGCGTGGGACTAGGAAAGGGAATGATGCACTTTGAACAGCTGCTCTATGTGTGTTGATTTCCTGTTGATTTCCACCTTCTTCTGCTGCTTAATCCTGAGTCACAAAGCCCAGTTCCATATGCAGCTGAGGGCTGCCCACCTACTGCAGAGATGCCATGCAACACATGGTGTAAGGAGGTATAGAACTAAATCCCACCATCCTGTAGAAAACATGTCCTCCACTCCCAGGTCAATGGAATTTAGGGATACAGGAAGGTCTTGTACTATTCCATCAGTGGCTCAATCACAATTACTGGGCATAATGATGCAAAAGCATGTTTATGGCCTGTCAAGGAGATCTAGAGTAACATGAGCTGTGGCAATTTCAGGATGTGATTGTATTTGCGTTTACAAAATCCCCCATTAAGCTCTTTTCATGTTGTCTTAATTCTCCCTGTTGTCGTATACACACTTGCTGTGCTTGCTGGATGCGATGCCTCTATTTCTGACAAGTTATCTGCTGTGGTCTCCCTTCAGGTTCCGCCTAGTTCCATTTTTGACTGAGCTGAGAGCAGTAATGGACTGGGTTTGGACTGATACCACTCTCAGTCTTTCCAGCTGGATCTGTGTTGAAGATATCTATGCTCATATATTCATCCTGAAGTGTTGGCGAGAGTCAGAAAAAGTAAGGAAACCCCCTATGAGTGATTCAGGCCTTCTCTCCCCAATGCAGAAGGGAAGAGAAATAATCATGAGTCCCTACATAATTGAGAAATCCACCATAAAATATTTGTTGGAAGATGTGCCTGGCACTTGTGTTCAGAAATATTCAGGCTGTTGGGTACTTTACATTAGTTGGCAGCCACCACGAGTGAAACTTCAAATGGCTTCTCTTTTGTGCCCAGCTGATTTTTCCACCATTAACGTGAGCTCCACAAGCATGTGCCTGCTGGCTTAATTGCATGCCTAGGTTTCAAGGCTGGGGTTGGAAGTCCTGGTATTCACACAGTCTCACACACAACTAAATGAGTAACCTGGAGCAGCAGGGAAGCTGCAGCTGAGGACAAAGGTCAGTGGAAGGAAGAGCTCATGCCCCACAGTGTAGGTCCCAGGGACACTGGGTTCATGTAACTGCAGAGGGAACTCAGCTGGCTCCTTTGTCTCAGGAGAGTCCCTGCACATCCAGAACTGAACTGCAGGCCAGATAAACCCACCATTTGTCTCAATGAAATTTCAGTCTCTTTAAATCATTTGAGCTTCAGTTCAAATTAAACTTGCAAATTCTGGATCCTTTATAACTTCTATAAAGATTGCAACCATATGCTTGCTTATTTTGCCAATTTGAAAAAGAAATTAAACATTATTTTAAGGGTGACCAAACCAGTCAGAAATTCTACATCTGCATTGAAATGGATTTATTTTTAAGTGTTACTGACGTATTTCTACTTTTATTATAATCCTGTCTCTTAATGGCAATTACTTTCCAAGTATGTCACTTAGATTAACTCACAGCTAAAGTGCACACAAATCTTACATATAGGCTTTTTCTCTATGACTCCCACTTCTGCCACGAATGGAAGGAGTTCTGAAGAACTTCAGGAGTCTGAGAAGTAATAACCCAGTTCTACTCTGACTCTCCATCTCACCACATTTTTTTTTATGCTACAACTCACATGATGTGTAGCAGAGATCTGACACAGGAAGATTTCCGTGTCTAAGCTGGCATGTGTGTGCTAATGCCATACAGCAAAATAACTGTCATGACTTTATGAGTGTTGTTCAAGGTTCAACTTTGGTTCTCTCTCTCTCTCACTGAGTAGTATGCCTAAGTACTTGGACTGCTAGAGTCTCTCTGAGATGTTCTATAACATCATTAAAGGTGCCTGAACTAATCTCCTGCAGACAGATAATATACCCCTGCTGATGTTGATACGATATTTTAATGAAAACAATATTCTTTAGCATGAGACAAATTACTTGATACACTGCTTTTGAAAAGTAAATAATTGGTTTTAAATATAGCATTGTATTACAAATTTAATATTCTCATAGGGCTTTATGGATTCATGTTGCAAAGCAAGAACAATTTCCTGAGGGACAGATTCTTGGTGTGTTGGAGGTGCAGTGCAGTACAGTGCATCTTTATTTTGAACATGTGGTATGCAGTGCATGGAGGACAGGCTACTAAACACTGCAGAGTTAAATCCTGTAAGAGAATTACACCAAAATAAATTACAGTGAAAGTAAGACATTTTACAGGATGGTGAAAGTGTTAAGAGTATTCAGTCATGAGGCAAACAACAGAGGACAAGAATTACGGACAAGGAAAAACAAACATGCCATGTGATGCGCTTTGAAGGGAGAAAAAAAGCAGTCACTTTTGTCCTCAGAAGCTAAGAAGAAGGATGTTAGCTCAGCAGTATCAAGATTTTAGGAAAAGCAACAAAATTTTAAACATTAGTTAATTACAGTTGGTGTGAAATTCACTAGAAACAGGTTGGATCAAGCCTGTGAACTCTTAGAAATACTCTGAGGTGTGAAATGAATGTGGCGGTAGTGCAGTATCAGACATTTTACTGATTGTGTATGTCAGTTGCTGGCAAACAATTTTCCTGCTCCCCCCATCCCCCACAATATACAGTTTGAAGCATTTCAAGATCTATGAGAGGAAGTCTGCCTTAAGGAGTTTTGATAGAAAACTTTTTGGAAGTACAAATACAAGAAAGTGAGCTCCTCATAATAGCAGTTTTTGGAACAAATTTTTGTATCACTGTTTCTACTATTATTTTATATTTTGTTCTTGTGAGTTCATTCTTGCACTTAGACAAAAAGAAAATCAAATTATCCAGCCTAATTTCTCCCTTCTTTATGGTTGTGAGGGATCAAAATCACAGAGGTTCACAGTATTTTTCACACTGGACATGCACTTGACTTGGGTTCGTCACTTTTCTCTGTTGTCATCAGAAATCGGGTGTCTGTGGAGGTTTGGGTAAAAAAATCTCAAAATAGCTGGCCCTTCATGGGGTAGCAAATTACCACAAGAGATTGGAAGCCTTAAGATCATTACATATTCACCCATCAAACCAAATGAAATGTACCTCTGATAGAAGAGATGTTACCATATTGCTGTTTGCTTTTGCAGAGATATCCCCAACCAAGAGGCCAGAAGAAAAAGAAAGTTGTGAAGTATGGAATGGGTGGCATGATTATCGTCTTGCTGATTTGTATTGTCTGGTTCCCACTGCTCTTCATGTCTTTAATCAAATCTGTTGCAGGCATCACCAACAAGCCTCTAGATGTATCAATCACAATAACTCTAGGAGGTTATCAGGTAAAAAAGAAGAAACACTAAAAGCAAACTCTGTTTTTTGCACTGTATTTCCTTGTGCTATTTCTTCTTCCTTTCATTGAATTGAACTCCCCTGCTTTATGCAAGGTACCTGGCAAGCTTCCACAAATGACCCCTTTTGGGTTTAAAAACATGTTAGTTTATCACTGATGTAAAATATTACCTTCATTTTCAAGTTAAAACTAGAATCTACTGGCAGTGGAAACGGAATAAATTATCCTACAGGTCCACATGGTAGATACAAGATAATTGTAGATAGCTTGCATCTCAGAGGAATGAGATTATAAACTGGTTGAATTGAGTGCCATAATTGTCTTGGACTCTGATGCACAGGATGCTGTACTGTGTATGTAGCAGCCAAGGTGAAGTAAATGTGATAAGCATGTGTTCTTTTGTTTCCCAGCCTATTTTTACCATGAGTGCTCAGCAGAATCAGCTCAAAAGTTTGGATCCGAATGAGTTCAATGAATTTCTGAGAAGCTATAGGGGTAACACCGTAAGTGAAATGTAGAATACCTCATTACTTAAAAATGTGTGCTTGTTTCCATGGAGGCCTTTTGTTAGTTTTGTTTGTGTAGTTATAAGTGGTCATCAGTGCTGTCATCAGCCGAAAGATATTTCTAAAAAGAGGATTTGCATGAGTAAAGGTTCAGACATGTCATTTGTCAGGACAGGGCTGGGTTATGGTGAGACAAGCTACCATTAATGCAGATCTTTGCACGAAAACCTGGAAGGCAGAAACCCTAGTTGTCCTGTTGTCTGAATGAAACCCACCCCTCTAAATGACACAAACCTTCAGGAGATGTGATGCTGTTTGTGTACTGCCAAAAAAACCATGCTGTGGGGACACAACAGTATCTTATGCACTTTCAAGCCCCATGCTCCTTCCTAGAGCACACGCATCTTTCACCTCCCAGGGAGGAGTGGTGGTGCTGTCAAAAGAAAGCGTCTGTAGCCTAGAAATGTTTTGACATTAAAATGTCAAAACATAAGCATTTAAGCAGAGTCTCAGTGTTTCATGGAACAACAGGCCCAGTTTTCACAGGTTTCTACAGGAAAAAACTAGTAATTAGTAGGAGCTGTTGCATTGCTAATGTAACTGGCATTTGATCAGATATAACTTTAAAAGAAGTGCTTGCTACTAGCCCATTCAAGAATTTGAAATTAGAATTTGATAGTAGATCCTACCAAATAGCCCATGTATAATAGCACTAATATTGTAACCTAGATCCATTTGGAAGTTACAAGGCTCAAGCTGCTTTGTCCTTTGCAGACACTTTTCTGTGCAGAAAGATACTTAACAAAAGACAGAATAATAACTCAAGTTTAAATAGACTCTACAGAGTTTACTTCATGAAATTTCAGACTCACTTTGGCCAACATGGCGATCAAACAATGAGGCCATTTTTGTTTTGCCTTTTTAGCTTGACTATACTTTGTTGATTCCCCTTCCTATCTCAAGCCCCAGTTGGTACCTGAGGAAAACAATCAGTGCACTTACAATTAATCAAACATTTACAAATCTGTCTGACTGGGAAATGCAGCTCTGTGTCTTGTGAATATCACTGCAATGAAATTTTCTTTTCCTCTTCTGCACCTACAGGCTGCTTTGCAGTTTCTAGAGGGCTATGCAAGAGAAGATATCACTCGAGCAGATCTAGAGGGAAATTCAAACTCTTTATGGACCATCAGCCCTCCTAGTAGAAACAAAATGATACAGGGACTTCTAGACTTTGATGCTGATTTCACTGTAGTTCTTTCATGGACCATTCAGAGGTAATTAAATCTGTTATGAGGTGGATGGATCATCTGCCAAGCATTTGCTCAGTAGAACAGTTCCATGCTGCATTTTTGGTTTATTTTTTCAGCAAATTCTATTGTTTGGCAGAGCAAAAAACTCAGAGTAGGAGGGAGAGAGACAGAGAGAAGTCACTTTTGTTACCCACAAAAACATTTGTTGCCTGCAGTTCTCAAAAAATAAAGAAGTGGAGCCACTACCAAGTAGATTATTTAAAATGCCAAGGTGGAATTTTCAATGGGACTTGATGGGAAGGAAGAAAAACTAAGAAAATTTTAGCCAGTTTTAGATGGAGATGTTCAAATCAACTGCCCTTAACAACAACCTTGTTAGCATTTATGGAAAGTGAATACTTAGACCTAGTTAAGGCAGAAAAGCAATGAGGAAATACAAACAGAAGTTCTTGGTCCTCTTATTAAGAGAGTCTGGAACTGACACAAACTTCTTTTATGTGTAAATAGCATAACAATGGCACAGATCCACTTTGTTGAGACCTTTGTCTGTTCATTTGAGACTTCTTTGGCCCCAGTGAACTAACTTTACAATGGAGTTTTTGAAAGAGGCAGCCTAGGATATAAAGTTGTTGCACACAGGCTAGAGCACACCCAGTCATCAAGGTCATTTGCTGGCTACTGTCTGCCAGCTGGCATTCCTGTAGATTGCTGGATTAAAATGGAGTTAAGTCATCACTCCATAGAAATTAAGTTCCTTCGCAGCCTTGGTATTTACGTGTTTTGTTTGAAGTAGAAACAGGATTGTTATAAGAAAAGGCTATGCACAAGAACCAGGTCAGCTGAATCACTGTGGGAGCTCTGAAAATGCTGGGTCCATTCTTCCACAGCCAGAAATAGGCTTGTAATGAATCTGCACTCTTAATTCAACTTTATTTGATACCCCCTCCCCCTTATTTTCCTGGAAGCACAGATTGTTAGCTAGTGAATTACATCACTCCATCATTTCTGAGCCTTATATTACTTTTTAGTACTACTACTCAGTGTGCCCATTTGCTTTCATAGCTACAAGCATTCACACACTAGTGGAAAGAGACCTTTTTCACCCTCACATTTTATCTTGTGGATTATGCTGTGACCATGAATGACTGAAAGTGTTACAGACTTACCACAGTGACCTCCTACATAACTGCTGCCTTTCATCCAGGCCAGGAGGCCACAAGCAGCAGTAAGGTGGGACTGTTGTGTCACTGAGGCAGCATACACATTTTCTGCCTTTGCCCATCATCTGCCGGGGGTGTTTCTCTGCAGCCCCCAGCAGCCCAGGAGCTGCCTCACCCAGCTGCTGCATGGGCTTGGCCTAAGGCATTGTGCAAAAGCTGATCATGCCCCAGTCATGGTCTACAGCTGGTGTGAAGCCTGGGGGTGAGGCAGGGAGGTCCTGTCAGTCTGTCAGACACATCTTTCTCCAGGGCTGAGGTGGGAAGCTGTAGCTGACCGAAACATCTGTAGTTGTCCCAGCACCGAATGGTCCCATTGCCTAAAGTCAGCAAAATGACATTAATCCGTCATCCTTGTCCTGTATTACGTGCAAAGGCATAGTCAGTCAGAAAAACACAGCTTTAAGGCTGCTACATATCCTCTGTGAAAAAAACACCCCTCAGGTACAGGTAGCATGATGCTTTATCACAGACTAGGACAGCCAGGGTCAGTACAGCTAAAGTAGGCAGACAACCAGCTCTTGCATTCATCAAACAAGTTCTTTGGTTATACTCTCATTGTAGGTTGTCAATGTGTTTTCCCTTTTACTTCCAACAGAAACCTCTCCCTTGGTGCCAAAGCTGAAATAGCGTCAGATAAACTTACCTTTGCACTAAAAAGACATACCAGAGAAGCTATTGCTACAATGATGTCTGAACGTCAACCGGAAAAGGTGTAAGTTATTTTCTTTTTCTATTTATATGCAAACTTCCCCCTTTGAAGCCTGATTTCCTAAGGTGGTCAAGCTTGTGCAAATGTTTCATTTCTCTGCCATCTCTAATAACAGATGCCAACAGCATTGAAGCCAAGTAATAGTAATATTAAAGGTAAAAATTTGTTTCCTATTAAAAAGGTAGGCTGAGAGGACCATGAACACTGGATCATCAACAACAAACATGGTGAAACTATTAGTAACTTTTCTTTGATTTGCTGGATAAGCACAAGTTCAGTATATTCACAGTTCAACTCGCCTTTGAGTTACATTTGTTCAACTTGATCTGAGGATGTTGTATTGTGGATTTTTTTGTTCTAAATAACCATCCAGACTGCATTTCACATTGTTACTCTTTAATAGTGCAGGATTGGCAAGGAAGCGTTAAATCACTGCGGTCAAAGGGTAACATCTGCAGTCGTTTCTGACATCAGATCTTTTCCTGTGATGGAAATTCACAAGGCATGCTCTTCATATGAATATCAAACATTATTCTACGGATATAGCCTTATAGCATTAACAGCAGTGGAGCCTCCTTTCAGATTTGAAAAGAGTCTGGTTCTTCCTCTTCCACCTTCTCACTGGGGATTACTTTACAGTGGTAGTTTCTAAGTACTGCGAAGCCAACACATCATCCCTGAAGGCCACTTGATCAGATTTGTAGCCACAGGAGTTGAAAAGTTTAATCTGAGACCAACTGGGATTGTGAAAAGTCTGAGAGGTCCTTATCTGTTAGTAGATAAAAATTAGATTTGCCTTTTCTGTGCACAGCTGTTTTTCTGCACCCACACACCTGTACATTCAAACAGGCTGCTATTGCACATGTGATCATTGCACTTAAAAAATACTTGATTCCTCTTTTCTGCTGCATAAAATACAGCAATATTTCCTAAGGTGATGTAGGGCCACAGAGGGTAGAATTTTCTCATTTGTGGGAAGAAGTAATTCATTCATAATTGTCTCTTTGCAGGAGGCAAGCAGTAACACAGATGATATAGCTGCATTTGCCTGTCTTGCAGTAATTTTGTAGATTTAAGGTTTTTTTGCTTGGTCATAAAGGAAAAATGGTTGTGACAGCTGTTAGCCATTCAGATACTTCAGCAGGGAGCTTTCTGCCACCACCTCTGCCGGGACAATTTAGTTGCTGAGCTCTAACCTTTTCTTGGACCTTCTGGAGTGATCAGTTGGCCACCCTTGTTCTTCCTCAGCCTGATGTATGCAATGTAGCCAGGTGTAGCACAGGACTTCCCTGAGAGCTCCTCTTCCCTGGAATTTTTCAGTCATTTGAGGAAAATGTTAGGACAGTGTCTCTGCTTTTAATGAAATGTGTCTCCCTCTAGGTACTGGGAATTTATTCCCACTTAAGATGATTTGATTTGGAGTCCAGTGGAAGAACTTTTAGAAACATCTTTCTTTCTAATTTTGAAATCCTCCTGAAAACAGTGAAAATATTTCCCCATGAAAAATTCTGGCAAAAATTCTCACTCTTTTCAGGTGTTACTGTCAAAACACCTTGCAATTCTGAAGTAATAGCTGTGCTCACCACGTGTTTTTCCAGCTTGTTTACCACTGGTGATATGCTGCCTTTATTGATGACTCTATAGCTGACTATAAAAGCAGCTTTTTTAAAAAGGGAAACAAAATATAAAGTCTACATTCCTTGCAAACACACATGCCCCAGGTTATGTGGAATTCATGGTGTGTGAGTGGTGACATTATGGATGGAACTCTCTGCTGAAGTTCGGACAAAACATAGCTGAAAAATCCAGCTAATTTTCAGATGTGGCATCTGAACAATATAAAGTCATAAATTAAGCAAAGAATTACTCTGAAATGTGTATAGCACTGTTAGGTATTTCTAAATTATTTTAGAGGTAAAAAAGTATGAAATATTTGATTTCTCACTTTTTTCCAGAACATTAGAGGAAGTGTACCCGTACTACATCAAGGCTCCTAGCGATTCTCTGGCAAAACCCATAAAGCAGCTATTGAGAGGTATGTCTCCAGACCATGGGCAACAGAGTATGGTTTAAAGAAGTGCAAGGCAGCACTCACATTTGTACACTCACAGCTGTTATTGGGCACCTCAGTCTGAAGTGCACTTAAAATGGTTTCTACTTGGTGTCTGCAAGCTTGAGGAGAGATAAGGTAATACAGTATAAGGCAGAAAATGCATCTACATGTATTTTAGCTTTGGATTTAACAGTAAGGACTCTAAGGATGAAGTCTGTCTCCTTTCCTTCAAGTCTACTTTAGGAACTGTTTTCTTTCGTTTTATGTGTAAGCGATCTGAAGTTTTACTTCTCTACATCTCCCTGCTACCTTACTGTGACCAGTCAGTAGTGTTGCATGTCTGCAAATGCAGCTCCTCAGCTTAAATAATGACACTGCATTATTCTATTTTTTAAATTTTTTTAAAGCTATTCCTTCCTTATTGGCTACAAAGAATCCACTTGAGATAAATCATTGAATTTCAGAGTTCTATTACCCAATCAGAATCCATACAGGTACTCACAGACACACAGAATAGGTGCACCCACGCACATACACATGTGCGAAAAACCTGTTGGGTTGGAAAAGTGGGAACAAGTTTTTATCTAAGAGCAATTTTCTCAACAGAGGCTAAGTTTGGAGCTCTAGTGTAATAGTAGTAGTGCTACATAGGATGTTCCTGTCAAGGTTCAGTGACTTGATTCACTGGGAAAAAGAATTCTTGAGGCTGAATGCAGCTCTGTGAGTAGCAATAAGTTATGAGTGCTTCACTGTCATTGGTGAGGTCCCTAATTTGAGATTCTTCAGGAGGGCTTTAATGTATACACTGCTAATGTGCACTCAGGAGGGCCAGAGTTCGTCTCCTGTCTGTGTGATCAGTGTGTACAAAATACCATAGTATCCTTTTTTTGATACAAGAGAATAGGGTCTTTTATATCAGACATAAATGGTTTATGGTGACAGTTTCACTTTGAGATACAGAAGCTGACTGTTGTCCTTCCAGGTTAAACCTAGGCCTGAAATGCAGATGTGATGAATGCTACTGATATTTTGGCCTGAAAATACCAAAAGTATTTGACAGTCATACAGACAAGAATGTAGGTGAGATGAAATATTTATTTAGTGAAGATTCAGATGAGGTTTGCAGAAGAAAAAAACACAGAAGTCTGGGTTTTATACTTTTGTATACAGAGATAATGTAAAATGGAGTTTAGGAGGATTTTGCTTCTGCATTGCTCAGTCATTTTATAATGCAGATGTTTGAAGTATCTGTCTCATAATAGTTCGATTTTTGCAATTCTTGGTATATATATATTAACACTTCTTTTTTCAATAGACTGCAAGTGGGAAAATATTACAGTTTCCCTTGTCAAAAATGGATCTGAAGAGGGAGCTCGTGAGTGGTGGGTTTTGAATCAGCTTGGAAAAAGACAAAAAACGCCTCAGGAGAGTCTTGAACTCTTCATATTCAGTGATAAAGTCAGTCCACCAAGCCTTGGATTCTTGGCTGGTTATGGGTAAGGAGAAATCTTTATATAAAATTAAATAAAGTACATAACATAGAAGTAGAGATGACTTTATTTGCTGATTTGGGGGGGGGGGGGGTTATTTCTTTTTTGTTATTGTAGTGTTTGAACATTACAACATTTTGAAAATGTAATGATTTTCAAATCCATGTCTATTAATATTATCTATAGAAGGGTTAATATTTGCAAGGTTAGTATTATCCCTGATAACTGCTCTCCAGTGGGAATAAAAACAGAAGCACCCTTCACACCAATTTCCTATTGAAGTGAAATAATTCAAAATATGTTAGTTTAGCTGCAGGTCAAGTTCTGCCCAAACTCTTCCTGGTTTTGGTGACCTTCCTAATCTTGTAACCAAGACCATGGATGTGAAACAATTATGAAATACATCTCCACAGACAGAGGAAGGCAGGAAATTAAGCATTCCCAGGAGATACACCCTTCTGGTAGGATTTTGGAGAAGTCCCCATAGAAAGATTATCAGGGGGAACAGGTAAATATTAGTTTGTCACCACTTACATACACCCTAATAAAAAATATTAGATATGAAACTTGACAGGTTATTTGCCTTTAGCAGCCAGCTGCTGTCAGATTTCCAGTTGTGACTTCCTGTAGCAGGCAGGACATGCAACCATCAGCAACTGGGGTTAAACAATTTAAGTCAGCAGCCTCAGCTGTTTATGATTCCAGATTTGTCTGGTGTTCGAAGAGATCTTATTTTCTTTCATCCTGCAGCACAGCAGAAACAAGATCCTAATTAGAGCTTGATGTTCACCCAGCTGACAGACTACAGTTAGCCATGTAGATGAGCTTCCTCACACTTGGCTGCCCTTTTACAAGGCACGATTTGAACTCTTCCTTTCTTTCTTTTCAGCATTATGGGACTATATGCCTCAGTTGTCCTGGTGATAGGGAAGTTCGTCCGTGAATTTTTCAGCGGGATCTCTCACTCCATCATGTTTGAGGAGCTACCCAATGTAGACCGAATTCTGAAGCTGTGTACTGACATTTTCCTAGTGCGAGAGACTGGAGAACTGGAACTAGAAGAAGACCTGTATGCCAAGCTAATATTCCTATATCGCTCACCAGAGACTATGATCAAGTGGACTAGGGAAAAAACTAATTGATCTCTTTGGCGTCACACTGCAAATCAAGTTGGTTTAATCTGAATTTTAAAGGAAAAAGAAAAAAAGCACAATATTCTCTTAAGAGCTAAGCCTTTTATAGTTGGGTAGCAATGATTTTTCACTGAAGGAATCCTGGAAGCTACGGCCTTAGGAATCCATGCTGCCTTTCAAATTAAGGATCAACAGTGAAGAAGGTTGAATGACTTTTTATTTTTAATGTGCCACTCCTCTACAATCTGGGGACTGCTTTGTAATTTAATCAGCAAAAAGTTTGCATCTTTGTCTGGCTAATTTAATTTTCCAGATGACCATTACAACTTAGAGAGAAATGAAAGGAGTGAACCCACAGATGACTCCAGTGTACCTTCTTAATCCTTTCTGGAGCCACACAGTTTGGATTGTGCAATATGCTGTTGTACATCACTGACTTTCAAGCTACAGTAATGGGATGCTGACGAGCCTTCAGGACACCCAACACCCAGCGCCACAGTGGGAACTGAAGACATTCTAGCCATACCCATTTGTAGAAAAGCAGAGGTTTTGATGTACAAAGGACACTGTGGACAAGCCTCTGTCAGCAAAAAGAAAACAAGTAACAATCTCTTGAAATGCCTTATTTTATTTGTACAGTCACGGGAGACACTTCCACCAAACATCAATGACTTTTCTCAGGAAAAAGAAAAAGCAACTGAAACTTGACGCTTCGTCAAGATTAACTAATGGCTAGAATAATTATGGTGAATTATGGGGTGTTCTGCTGGGCCATTCTCTTCAGAATTACTGCTTTCCATTGGATGAGAAAAGAAAGTGAATTCAATGACCTTATGAGCTACTTCATTTCTTATAACCCTTTAAAGACTGAGTAGTGTGTGCTTCTCTCTGCTCCCCATGACATGCTTTTTCCCATTTCCATGATTTAAGGCAACTGTTGTTTTGCTGTTAGCTGATATTCTTCTTCCAGTGTTTCAGGTATACGAAAATGTTTACATATTCCAAGTCACATTTTTACATCCGAGACGGGTTTTTTTTTAAGTTCCCAAATATAGACATACATATGAGCTTGAAAAATGCCCTTTTTTTTTAATTGCTATTATTAGTGAAACAAATGGCTCATTAGAGAACATTGCAGCATGAAAATTTACAATTGCAATGTAGGTTTCTTTCCATGTTAAAAAAAAAAGAGAAAAAAAATCATTGAGTGGGTAGGGTATATTAAAAGGATATACCTGTAGTTTTCATTCAGTAATGACTTAAAATAAAGCACATGTTGCAAAGTCATTTTAGAAGTATTTTTTCCTCTGCCTTTTTACATGAAATGGGAAAAGTTTGACATTCTTCTAATTCTGTGACAAATAAATCTCTTTCTTGTAGTTAGCTGCTATTTATTATATGAATGATTAGTTAATCACCAAAAAAGAAACTAACATAATTTGCTGGCACATTTTACTGCAGAACTTCATAAAACAGCACAACTAAATGAAGTTGAAACATACTCTGCTGAGTGCTTCCATGACAAATGCTGTCACATCCCTTCTATACTGTGAAAACTAACATTTTGAGCACCTTGACGTGCACAAAATAAAAATTGCTTCGTGATATTGTAACAATAAAATAATTTGGTGACTGGAACTCACTGGAAGACAACCTGATTTCCTCTGAAGTATAATGAAAAGGTGGCTGCTCATACAGCCAGGCAGTATTCCCCCCGGAAAGGTTTTCTCCATTTCTTCCATAGGTCCTGGGAATGAAAATTGAAATATACCAGGCAGCCCTGACATAGCACTCGGGGATGTTAAAATGTCCTTTATAGTTGGATGGATCCAACTATAGATCATCACCTGGGTGTTCAGTGATTTTAAGGAGACCAGCAGTGGAAGGAGAAGTGTGAAGGATGTAGTGTGTTTCTAAAGGTACCAGCCAGCAGAACCATGCTGGCCACAGTTGGTCCCACCTCCCTTCCTGGTTCCTTCTCTTTAACAGGCACTTCCATTCTGGTGAGAAAAATCTGTCTTCAGAATGAGCTGTACAGTTATTTGGGCTTTGCAAAAATGTGCTGCTCTTTCTTTCATGGATTGATCAAACTTTGAAAATAAAAGGATTCTTCTGTTGGTTTTTTTTATTTATTTATTTTTAAAACAGCCTGTAGTCAAATCACTGATCTGGACTGCGTAGCTATCTGCAACAGGTGTGAAATGTACCAGACCATCCTTTGAGCCCAGCTGTCCAGATAAAGTTGAACTGGCAGCCAGTTTCCAGGGGCATTCTAGGTGGTTACTCCTCAGGCCAGTACCATCTAACATCGTTAACATCCTGGAGGACATGACAGAGTGCCTTTTCAGCAAGCGTGTGGGCTTCGCTGAACCTGGGTCTGGAGGGGTTCATGATAATGCAAATGTATCAGCTGCTCTCCTGGGGCATGGCCTGGGCAGTTGCTATAGTGGGGTCACAACTTCCTTGAAAGGCAGATCTCAGGATGCTGGAGAAATTATCTGGTGGGTACTTTGTAAACTAAGGCAAATGCAGCAAAGTCCTGCCTCTGAAGCAGACTAACCCTTACAGCAATTCAGACTAGGTAGATGGGTTGGGAACAGCTTTAGAATAAAAAGAGCCAAGATGGGGGTGGGAATTGCAGCGTGACCTTGAGGCAAAGGAAACCAACAGCATACTGGGCTGTACTTACAGGATCATGGCTGAAAGTCAAGGCAATTTATTAGTGCCCTCTATTCAGCACTTGTGAGACCATGTCTGGAGAACTGCATGCAGCTTTGGGGGCTCCAGTGCAAGAAAGATACTGACATACTGGACTGAGCAGGCAGCTGAGAACACAGCATGCGAGGAGAGGCTGCAGGAGCTGGGTTTGTTCAGCCTTAAAGCAGAGAATTCCCATGGGAGAGCTTATTGGTGTCTGCAGCTGCCTGACGGTGAGGTACAGAAAAGGTGGAGCCAATCTCTGCAGAGCTGCATGGTAGATCTGATTAAATAGAAGGAAAACTACTTTTACCATGAGGGCAGTCAAACACTGGAGCAAGTGCCCAGAGAAGCTGTGAGATCCTCAGCTTTGGAGGTTTCCAAAACTTGGCTGGGCGAGCCCTGAGCAACCTGTTGTAAGTGGCCATGCTTTGGATTGTAGGTTTGATCTGAAGCATCCTGATGTCCCTTACAATCTGAATTATGTCACGATTTTAAGATTCTGTCAGAGACGCAAAGTAACCTGCTGGTGTGCTTTCCCAGTCTGTGGATGCATTAACTCTCTTGTTCTGCCCATCAATAGTCCAGACATAACTCCATAAAAGCAGGATGAGAAGCAGATTTCAGCTGCAGTTTGTTTTCCTTGGCTCTATTTAGAAACCTGCATGTGCTTACTCAGGCAGTGGTGTGAGTTTGTAAGTCAGAGCAAGGACAAGTGCTTTGACAACACACACCCAGCTGTACCACCAGGCATCCCAGAATTCTCACTTGCCTGTGTGACAAGGCAAAAGGTTCAGCTTGCACTGTTTGTGTAATCAAAGCTTTCACAGTTTTCCCTGATTTGCTAATCCCTGGGTAACTAATATAAATAGATAAATAAATAGATAAAACTGCTGCTGCTCTGCCTGGCACCATGTGATATTTAAACAGGGTTTCTACTCTGGGAGCATATGGGCTATTTTAGATCAGGTTTTGTTGCTTCCTTCCTGAGAGGAAAGAAACCAGAGGAAATCTAATGCTTTATTAAAATCTTGGGGAAAGCATGAGAAAAGCAACCTATGAGCATGCAACAGGAAAGGCAAATTCCCTGTTTGGTGACCAAGGGAGCAGGACCATACAAGTGCAGTACAGCCCCGACCCACTGTACTGAAGGGCTACAGGATTTTTTAGGTCACATTAAGAGTTAAGGTGGACACTTAGGACAGCAGAAAAAGAGCTGGAGAAGAAATAAGTATTCTGAATCAGTGAGACTCCTATGATTGAAGGAACGCCTTCAATCCTGTGTTTCAATTTGCTGAAGTTCATGGTATGAGCAATCATTCACACCATAGCTTTAAGATTTGTCTGAGGAATGTGCTGCACAAGTAGAATACCATGCAAAGGACCACCAAACATCTCTCCTTGCCTCTCCTGGCCTGACAAGCACCTCCCAAGGCCAGTTCCACTGACTGCTATTTAGAACTGTTATTAAACCAGAAATCTAATGAAAAAAATCTTCTCCTATGGAGAAAACTAGTTGGAGAATGACTGATGATGCGGGAAACGGCAGACTTTCCTCTTTCAAGAGTAACTGGGAGAGTATTCATGTATGAAGGAAATTCTTTGTCCCTCCTCACTATGGAGAAATTACTTATATACTTAACAAAATGCACGAAGTGAAAATACTAACCCTGTCCCAGCCCAGGCTCTGGACTCACCAGATCATAAGCCCAAACCAGGATTGGTTATCTACAGGGAGACACATCAGGCACCGAGCTCAGATGTATTGTGACCATCTATCTCTTCCTGCCTCTCCTCACTAGCAAGATCACACACAATCCTTTCATTTCCTTGATGTGGGGGGCCACAAATGAACGTATGAGGATCCCCTCCTAGCGTAAAGCTCTCGGTGCTTGGTTCCAACCCAAACCCCTTTCAAAGGCTTTCATGAGGTGGTATCATTTTTCAGAGGGAATCTGGTTTTCCTGTGAGGAATCTGACACCTCCATAGGGCCTGAGGCAGCCCAGCTGTGCTGGATGTGCAGCATTGCTGGACACCAGCTAATGCCTGCTATGCAACTTCAGCATCTTGCCTTGCATGTTGGAGTACCTCAAACACACACATGCATGGACAGTGTGCATCTGTGTATGTGTGTGTGTGTGTGTCTCTCTCTCTCTCTGTTTTTTAAGAGCGCAATTTTGCTGTATTAGCTCTCATTAATATTTCAAGCTGCTGCCTCCTGCAGCTCATGCTGGGGAGGAAGAGGGAGCTGCCAGCAGACACAGACGTGACCATCAGACTCCTGTAGCAAACATTCAGGGAAAGCACATTTTTAATGTTGTGGCAGCAAGGGTGAGGTAATGCAGTTAAAATATTTATGAACCCTTTCAGCTGACATCTCTAAATACCTTGTAGAGTCTAAATTTTGGAGGTCAAGGCAGTGTATTAAGTAGATATTCATCCAGCTATAACATTTTCCCTATTTTAAACAATGCTGGGGACAGGAGGGAGGGAGGGAGGGAGGAATGGGTGGATCAGAGAGAGAAAAGAGAAGGCCAGTTGTAAAGTTCATTGCATATCAAAAGGAAACACATGGAAAGTTTGGACAAAAATTGGACTGTACCTTTCTCCTTTTCACAGAAAGCCTTCTAAAGTTAGCTTTTAAAGGTTCAAAATACTCTTCCTCAAAAAGTGTCACAAAATAAGGATGAACTCCAAATACTCCAAGCTTGATACAACACCATGTAACCTGGGCTGCAAAAAGGCAAGTAGGATCTGCAAAAGATCCCACTTGGTTTTATTCTTATTCCATAGCTCACCATCAGTTGAGCAGAAACATGGTGCTTACAGCTGATGGTTTTAGAGATGAGCAGCTGCTTGTGGTCTTGTTATTCAAAGGGGAAGGGGAAAAAAAAGAAAACAAATAAAGGAACAAATAGTTAGATGAGAAAAAAACCTCAAGAAGTGCTTCTATCTACCAATTGCTCTGATGAACAAATGGGCAAAGAATATCACTTGAAATTGTTTCAGTGGGGCCCCTAGAGGTCAAAAATCATCATTTTTGCATGGTTTGACTCTGCTCACTCTCTTCCTCATGCCTACATGACCAACAGGGCTTTTACTGCTGGGCTCCATCCTTGTCATCAGATCTCACATGTGCCGCATCACAGATCCCCTTCCCTGCCCCCTAAAAATCCGCACAAGTTCACAACTGCCAGGGCTCTGACGTAGAGATCCCAATGCCAGCCAGCCCTGCCTCCTCCCCAGTGGTTCCAGCTCAAGTCCAGCCTCAAGCTCTCCCTTGCACAGGCAGGCTCCAACTCCCAGCACAAGGCACTGGGAGACACCAAAGATTCGCCTTTGAAATGGCACAGTTGTACTCCCACCCTAATAAAAGACACAATGAAAGAACTGAGGAAATCTAGCTGAGCTGAAAGTACAGCACTGCAAAACAAAATGACTGAAGGTTATTTGTGTGAGCAAGGAGACAAAATGCATTTTCAGATGGCTTTTTGAATCATCCTTTTTTATCTCTGAGATGTTTATCTATCTGAGCTGTTTCCTTTACAGTACTCAGCCCATCTGGTAATTAGCTCATGATGTATGGATTCTAAACATATCCTTAGTACTTTCTTGATGAAGTAATATTTCTCCTGCTTGTTTTGCTTAGACAAGACTCTATAGCCATTCCACCTTGTCTGTGGGATTTATGTAGCTACTTCAACAAATTTCAGCTAAAAAAAAAAAAAAAAGAAAAAAATTGGTGGTGGTTTTGTTTGGGGTCCAAAGGAGAGGAAGGGCACTGGTCTCCACCAGGGTTTCTGACAGACACTGAGTCTGCTGTGCTGGAGCAGAAGGTGGATGCACTTCTCTTTTTTCCTGCTCCAGCCATCCCTTTCCTTCTCAGCTGACCAAGCAGAGATTCAGATGGCCATCGGTCTCCTTCAAAATACACCCAGGGAGGTGCTCCCTATGCTGAACACTTCTCAAGGTCTCCGGGGCAGAGGCTAGAGTCACCAACCAAAGTGGCCAGCCCCAAACAGAGACTGCCACCTTCCACTGAACTCTGTAGGAAACACCTCTGAACCAAATGTGCTGGCTGCAGCCTGGGGAGGCCAATTTCAACACCTGCAGTATCAGGTAGAGTCCCTTTTTCCTGTGGCCAGACTTTCTGATACCCACGCACTGAGCTCGAACTCCTTGACGTGAAGTAAAGAGCAGGGCATGCAAAGCAGTGAAAAGGGCATCTTCCCAGCCAGCAGCCTCTGAGGGATACATTGGAGCACTTCCCTGCAGCTCAGCACATCTCACTTAGGTTTCCTCCACTTCCAGCTACAAGAATGTGAACTACAGGAGTAAGGATGTAAGGATTTGGGGAACAAGACTGTCTACACAACCAATTGAAAAGGGGCAAACCTATCCTAGGGCTCAGTGACTCAGGAAAGAGCTTTTCTGCCTTGCAGGTCAGGAGCAGAATAAGTGCAATGAAACAGACAGAGAAATTCTCTAAAAGGGATCTGCAGAGGATTGTACCCATTTTGAAGTTTTTCCTTATTAATCATGCACTGGCTCCCACCAGAACTATTCAACATGTAAATAGTTGTGAGCCTTCATTTACCACAACTCTTCATCTTGCAGTATTCGTAGGGGTCACACAGGCAAGAGAAGACAATAATTCTGCTTGCATTTGGGGCTGCAGTTCAACAGGGTATCTGGAAGACAAAAGAAAAGCACACACATACATATATATTCTGATGGTCGCTTGCTGAAGAGAAGCTTTAGTCATTTGGCAGCAGCACAGAACAATGATTTAATACTTAGTTTCATACTTCATATATGGTTGAGGGCAAACAAGAACATGCGTGAAGAAGATCATGCATATCCTGAATTGGGGCATCTCTCTCCACTGACCATGCAAGGGGCTGAAGTATTAAATGAGGGAGCTGAAGGATAGACCTAAAGCTGTGCATGTGAATATATTCACCCAAATACAGTCCTCAGCCCTGCTAGTTTTAGACATCTGGTGCAGTTTTCCATTACGTTCTCATTGTTCAACTTAAAGGTAAACACACAGCAATGTGCGATTTCACTCATCTCAAATCACATTGGCACTATTTCTGGAATACTATGGCAACAGGTAATATGGAAAAATGATGCAAGGGTGACCAGACATGAGGGATTGTTAAAGAAAAACCACCAGTTTTAACTCCGAGGAAAAAAAATCAAATGCAACCAGTGGTGTTTACAGAAATGTGTTTTCTGTTTCACCTGGCAACACCTACTTCCAAAACCATTCTTCCTTCAGTATTACAAATTCATCTGGAAGGTCCACAAAGCAGAGAGGTTAGCCAGCTCTTAGTGCACTGAATATTGCTGCTGACTAGGAACTGAACTTTTTTTTTCCCTCATCAGTTTTCCCAACCTGTACTTATGAAACCTATCAGGATGGATCAAAATAGATCAAGGACTGTTGTTCCTAATCAACAGCACCATTTGGCTGCACTTCACCAAGATTCAGACACTGTGACTCAGCCTGAGCCAACACTCTAGTTCATGACTTTGAAAAACCTGCTTCCCGTGGTTGAGTTTAATCTACAGATGAAACCCACCCTTTTTGGCCTGTAAAATCCCCAACTCACGTAAGCCCCACAAAAATGAGGTCGCGGTAAAGAGGAAATTAGAGGGGCAAGAGCTTTAGAGAGGGTGAGCTGGGATGACTGTTAGAGGTGACAAATGCAGCTGCACCTACACGTAGCTGACAAGGACTCTAGATTGCACCTGTCCCTCTTTAACCCTACAGATGCCGTGGAGAGAAGGGTGGTGTACGGCTTTGCTGTGCCAGCAGCATCACTGCCACAAAAGCTCCAAGACTGACCGAAGGCACACCTCTGTCCAGGTGCACCTGACTTTCACAAAGGCAGACACTACCAGATTCGGCCCTTTATGCCATCTAAAAAAGCCATCCATACATGTTTATGTTGTTGATATGACAATTAAAACATTTGCTTGCAGGTTTTTATAGCCTCGTTCAATTTATACATATAATGGAATAGTCAAATTGAGAAATTAGACTCACAGAAGTCATGAAGTCCAAAACATGAATTCCCAAAGCAACTGTAAATTATATCCAATTTTCATATAAAACCAGAAGAGAATTGGTTTGGATGTCAAGAGCTGTACAACTCAAGTTTTCATCTTTTTTTTTTTAAAGTAGACTCTTTCAGCCAGTGGAATAGGAGCTGAACTCTGAACAATGGGGCAAGCATCCGACTATTTCTGTTTCTGGAAAGTACCCCTTTACCTTCACCCTCTCTCACAAACAGTTAAAGCCAGCAAACAAGAGGAGCAGAGTTCCCAGTATCTGCTGCATAAGCCCATGCCCTCTCCTCAGGACCACCTCCTGTAGCTGCAGAGAAACAGTTAAAAAAAAAGGATCAAAACCCACACCGAGCCATTTTAGTCAGGGAGTAAACCATTTCTGCTGGTACACTATTATACACCTGGCCCTCCATCATGCACACTTCCTGAAAAACATCCACTTCAGGGAAAAAAAAAGCCTCTCTAGAGAAAGGACGGCTATGAGACACAACTGTACTACATTTATTAAGAACATTTTATAAAGCATAAAATCTGACTCCTTCCAGGGGTGATCACTAACACAATTTCCAGACTTTTACTATCAAGATTAAGTGCCATTCAATTCCAAGCCATAGGAAATGTTTATGCTGATCAATCCAAAGGTCTAAAACAGGAGTCATCCCACTTTCCCCTCAACACCCTTCCTCCCACAAGCTCTCCTTCCACTTCTGGCATTCTCCAGGCTCCTCACTGGGATAGAGCTTGTGGGGCAAACCTACATTTGATACAACTTGTGGGGCAAACCTATATTTAACGCTGTTTCCTAACCCCAGATCCAGTCTCTGGAAGCAATGTAAAACATTAACAGTGTTAGCAAACAAGTAAGAATAGGCAGAGAGACTCAGGGTGGTTAAAGGGAGTTCCCATCTTCGACTGCCTAGTAAGTGGCTTTAGAGAGGATGGAACCAGACTCTTCTCCAAGGTGCACTGTGATGGAACAAGAGGCAGCAGACACAAGTCCCAACACAGATTCCCATTAGATAGGAGAAATAATTTTTTTTAACTACAAGGGATAAAGACACTTGGGGGATCTCTGTCCTTAGAGACATTCAAGTCCAGTACCTCACTGCAAAACTCTTCTACTGAACTTCCCTCTCCTTGACCGCATCAGACTCTGTTTTTAAAATCGTCTGCAACACACTATCACCATCTCCTGGGGAAGTGTTATTTCTTCAAACTTAATTCCCGTGGAGACTGCTGCTTGCATTTAAGATGTAGCAATTACTTCTTCAATCAATCCATGAGCTTATTACAGCTGATAAAATGTCCGAGGGTGGTTTTGAAAAGGAGTTACAGTTCTGTCAAAAACAACGTTGGGGTGAAACTTTATTACTGGCGAAATGCTTCAGGACTCAGCAAGCAAAGTAGACGCTGCAGCCCACCCCAAAAGTTTTACAGGCACTGCTCTTTCTGACAGTCTTCTCATGCCTCTCCCTTCCTTTCCCCGCCCTTCGTGAATATTGGCTTGGAAGGCAGGAGGTGAAAAGAGGGAGGGGGAAAAGTTATTTTTGGCTTTCAGCTTTTTATGGCATGCCTGTCCCATAAAACTCTTTGGAGCTGTGCGTCTCACCCCGGGTCAGAACAAAACCGGGTCTGAAATGGCAGAGAAATTTCTTCATGAGACGCAAGCTGTCCAGCTGCCAGCCGGTAGCAATAATGTCCCGAAGCACTGACCTGCTCAGGGCCTTGAGCCAGCAAAATGCAGGCACGGGGAGCCTAGGGATATAAAGTGCTTATAAACCCACTGGATGCTTAAGCCCACATTCGTCTCTGAGGTGAAATTCCCCCAACGGGAGCTTTCCTTGACTTGAAAGGGCTGAGCTCAGAGTCCTTGCCCCGTGCAGGGCAGCAGTCTAGACAGGCCGGCGTGGGCGGGCGAGCGGGGAGGGGGCTGGCAGGAGGGGAGCTGCCTCCTGCTCTTTGCCAGGAGGCTCCTCTGTCCCCCTAAGCACTGCCACGACAGCCCAAAGCTGTGATGGCCCATGTCTGAGCATTTAGACACAGCATTACTACAAGAAACGCGTGAGCCTCCTCAGAATTGACACGGGGCGGGCGAATGAAGTGTAATTAAGTAGGTCACATGATTGCGTGGCACGTCAGGAAATGCCTCTCTTCACATCTTCAGTATCAGCAGTGCCTGTCGAAAGCAAGATCAAGACTCCTAAAAAAACTCTTTGGAGGCTGTTATGGCACTGATTCTCAACACATTGTTTAAAAGCTTGAAGGCTGCTTACTCAAAATATCTAACACAGGTGGAAGACCCTGAACAGAAATGGATTTTAGGGAAGAAGTCCATGGTGTAATTTCTCTTTTTTTTTTTAGTTAGTTAGTTTTTTCTCTTTTTTCAAACAGAGCCACTCAAGTTAACTGAATTATCACATATGCCTCTCCAGACACCATTCAGCACCTAATCAAGTGGTAGGATTATAAATTCCATGTGCTGCAGCAGTGTCTGAGCCTCAGCTGTTGAAGGTTAGATTGTCTTTACAGCTTTGCACCCATGGGACAAAAAAAAATTGCATCAGGTAAGCAGTGATTTCATCGCATCAGGCAAATGCCACACAGAAAATAAAGTTTACAGAAAATAAAGTTTACAGAAAATGTGGAACATGTGAGTCACGCAAAACAACCTTTCTGCTCTTCTGCTTCAGTAACATAAAGCAGAAGTTACCTCTGAACTGCTGAATTACAAGTGAAATGAAGAGGTAACATTTCAAGGTAAGCAGATCTCTGCCTAGGTAAAGCTCTCTGTCTCTTGCTGGGAAGCAGATACAGCCTCTCCAAACTCCCAGAGATCAACTTTCCTAATTGAACAAGCAGGAGATCTTAGAGGGAGGCAGAGGGAAAAGGAGATATGAATTTTACCTGTGATTGATGCATGCTCTTGAAACAACCTTGACAGAATAATTAAATGTAATTTAGAGAGGGAAATGTATTATTTATTGGATATATTGCAATAACTAGGGAAAAAGTAGATCTTCAGCATTCTGAAGACAGGCAACTCTCCAAAAGAGGAATGAGCAAGCAACAGAGAAAGTAGACATTGCTGGATGATGTGTCTGTTTATTTCAAAGTGGATCCCAGAGATCACCCAGCTGAGTTAGAAACAACTCCCTGGATTTCTAGGACCTTAACAAAAAGGCTGCAACTGAGAAGAGATGCCCAGATCTCCTTTTTGGGCAAGTATTTTTCCAGGGCTAGTAGAGGAAGTTAGTTGCCCATTCTTCTGGCTTACTTAACTTTAGGGCTTACTTTCAGAGCCAACAAGTTTGTACAGCCAAGTCTCTGTGCTCACTACTACCAAATTGTTTATTTGCAGCTGTTGTGCTCTGAGTAAGATAAACAAGATCAGTAAGGCTCATGTGAAGGTGCAATAGTAGAGCTGGTCCTAGCTAAAGCCAAGTAAATAGGTTAGCCCAATGCCTGTATGAAGCAGCTGGCACCGTCTTGTAGGGAAAACAGAAGGAAAGTGATCCAAGCACCAGCCAGACCTTTCTCTAAAACACACAAACCCATGGGAGCACAAGACATGTGCACACAGAAGGAAAGGCAAAGAAAGGGTGGAGGACTGGAATCAGATAAGGTAAGAAGGCAATGGCTCAAACCAATACTTCTGAAGGGCAAAAATTGAATGCAGATTTGAGAAGGTTATAAAGAGATTTAGTTTTTGAAGTCCTGTCATAGAATCATAGAACCATACAACTTGAAAGAGACCTTTACTATCATCAAGTCTAACCATTAACCCAGAACTGCCAAGTCCATCACTAAACCGTGTCCCCAGGGACACACACAATATTCACACATTGTTTTGAACACTTCCAGGGATGATGACTCTGCCACTTCCTTGGGCATCCTATTCCAGTGCCTGTCAACCCTTTAAGTAAAGAAATTTTTCCTAATATCCAATCTAAGCTTCCTCTGGAACAACTCAAGACTGTTTTGTCTTGTCCTATCACTTGCTACCTGGGAGAAGGACCAACCCCCACCTCACCACAAAATTCATTCAGGTAGTTGAATACACAAGCTCATCTGAAGAAGTTATATTGTACAGTCCAGTAACTGATACTTCTGTGAGTTTTAGCCCATGAACTTCTGTATTTTGGATCTCTCTCTGCTGTCAGGTACAGCTTTGACTGTACATTTGCACATTCCAGCAACTGTTATATTTTCTTTAGCTTTCAGCCTTCTTCAGCTTTCATCACAAGGATCTCTAGTCTGTTTTAGAGCTGATCTGGCAAAGAAATCCACAATGAAAAACTTCATGCAAGAGCTCCCTAAGGTCTGCAGGTCTTACGAGTTTGGAAGACTTCCAGCCCTCTCCCAGGGATTCCCACTTCACACTCAAAGAAGTTTCAGACAATTGGACTGACATTAAATAAAATTTAACTCTATAATTCCCCAGGGCCTGGAATAAAAAGGGAAGAATACATATAAGTTTAGGCAGATGAATAATTACACAAGATAGAGAGAAGAGCACTGGAGGGCTGGTGGAATTTGCTGCTGTCACAGCAGGATGGCCACTCCCAGCTCAGCTGCAGCCAGAAGCAACTTTCTGGGCCTCAAGGTGCTTACAGGAGAAAACCACAACATTTGCTGTAGGAACTTCATGCTCTCAGATGACTTGGAGGGGTAGTGGGGGAAATGTCACTTCAGATTTGAATCTCACTTCTGAGGGAAAGAGTGTTAACAGCAGTCTTAATTAAGAAAAAGGCAACAATGTGGGAGCCTTCAGCAGTGAAATCCCCCTCCAAATAGTCGCCTTTGTAGCAGAGTCTGTGCAATCTCTCCCATTAGATATTGTATGTAGCCATCAGGAAACACAAAGATTCACAGCCATGTAGCACAGCTGGAAAAAATGCATTTAAATCTTCCTCATGTGTCATCCCATGGCATGTAGGAGTGATGCAGCATTAAGTAATTGTTGTATCAGCTAAGGCAATGCATATATTTGTATATTTTACATATAACCATATGAATTGCATAGATATTGTGTATAGATTTGTTACATTAGCAGGTTTACAGTATGGGGTTTTTTCAGCAAAAGCAGACCTTTAAGTAATTAGGGATTAAAAGAAACCAAACTCAGATATTCCCTCAAGGCAGATTGCTCAGGACATATTTGAAAATATCGTGGATGGGCTGAGTCTACTTGGTAACTGGCCTCTTTTATTGAGAGAATCCCAAACAGGAGCATTTTAGAGCAGTCCCCCTGCTCCAGTGACTCGTGTCAGCAGCAGGTAGCAAACAGCTGGTTCTACCCAGACCACCAAAGCAAGATCCATGTAAAGCACTGAAAGATTTCAAGCTTACAGAGTCCCACATCTGCCACCTTTTCCAAAAGCTGCAGATACCACAGAGGCGCAGAGATCACTCATTCTTCACACAAAAGATTCAGTCTCCAAGGTCAACTCCACAAGCCTGTGTATAGCCATCTCTGCCTGGAGTCCCCAGCCCTGCAACTTCTGATGGCCACAAAGCAGTAACAAGGACTCTGCACAAAGGCAAGGCTCCAAAATCTCCCAGGAGACCTGTTCCCCTTCTTCCCTGTCAGTAAGTGCACAGAAACAGCTGTGGATCTGTGCCATGCCAGGTGTCATGGCCTCCTCCCCAGGATGGTTCCGCCCCACTATGATCCAGCTGGAGAGAGCCATGACACATCCACAACCAAACACAGACTGCTCAGTGCACTCTTGGACCAAGCAAGCACAACAGCCAACTTTACAGCTGGCCTCAGGTTTAACAGGAGGCACTGCAGCTGCTAGGAAGGGCTTGCTTGCTGAATAAAAGGATATGATGCTTGGATTAAAAGAAGGCAGCTGAAGCAGGGTGATGAAGGCAGCCTGCGCAATAGTGAGAGGCTGCAGTACAGCTCAGATCTGATGGATTGCAGGTCTGTTTTCATCAGCCTGGTGGCTCTGCACAACATAGGATAAAAGAATACTTGGTTGCAAACATCACTGCAAATGGGAATTTCACTGAAGAGTGCTGCCGTGTTCTTGGTCATATCATAACCAAGACTACTGTTAACACTTTGTCCCTCAGAGGAAAACAGGAGAAAAAAACCCCCAACAAACCCTAAACAAATCCTTCCAGTGTTATTACTTTAAATTGATGCAGAACTACAAACCACATCCAGTCAGTATCAACACACAAATCAAAATGATGTTGAAATGCAGGAACTTGTCAAAAAACAGCAATTCATACAGAATTTAGCTTTTAGTTTTTACAATAATAGGCATTAGTGACTAACATCTCCAGGTTTAAAAGCCTAAAACCAGCAATAAAGGCACCATCTCAAATAAAGTAAGCCTGTTATAGAATAAAGTACATCAGTCTAGCTTCCTACATGAAATTACAATCTACATGCACTGTAGCCCTCTAACAGAAATGACTGCATATCATGTCCCTACAATGAGTGGAAAGGGCTTCTTACATTACAAGATACATTAATGATATCAGCATATACTGTCTTTATTAAGTGGCTAGTGCAGGGATGTTATGCTAAGAAATTTACAATAAAAACTCCCAGTGGGTGAAAACTTGATTTTTCACCTTTACCATATATTTGACTACTCCAAAGGCTCATTTAACTTTCATAAGGACTTCATCAGCTTGGAAATGAGAAATTTCCTTTAAAATTAAATAATATAAATAATAATAAAATAAAACAGCCTTTTAAAAAATTAATAAAAAAGCCTTAACTACACACAAAAAAAAGATGCTGAAGATCCTGTATAAGAAAGCAGGCATCGAAAGAGTATAAGGCTGCTGACAGAAGTCTGCACAAAGGCAGCTTCACATGCCTCATGTGATCAGCAAGATTTAAAGATCAGTAATGTAACTAAGATTTAAGATGATCAGTGAACATCCAAAGCAATGCTGAACTACAGACTGTACTGTTGGTCACATGACTAAATTCTTTCATGCAACTAAACCAAAGTGCTTTAAAGGATTCCCTCCCACCTCAAAGCAGTTCTCCAGATATTATATGGCTATGAAATACTTTTAGAAGAAAATTTTGTTAAGTGTTGCTTGGTGTGAAGGTATCACAGGGCTCTTTGGGGACTCCTCTTTGCAGTACAATGTAGATGCCTATTCTCTTGTTAGTGGTGTGTCCACAGCAGAAGCACTGTAGTTTGGATCTGCAGTGCAGGACTGAGGGCAGCTTCCCAAGCAGATCCCTCTTACCAAACTCTGGTTTGTGTCATGAGGTGGTTTTGTAGCACACTGTCTGAATCCATTCCATTTGAATCGAACACAGAGGGTGCTCTGCAGGTGCATATTAAATGTGCTATAACCTTTAACAAGCAATTCAGTCCACGGGACCAGACTTCTTTTGCCTCCAACCCTTTTCATTCTGGGGAGAAGATGTGACAGGGGTGTTCATGGAGAAGTACAAAAGATGATGCACAGGACCAGGCTAGAGCTAGATCTCTGTAAAATACCCAAGTCACACCTGATGTCAGTGCTAGAACCTTGGTACTGACTGTTTATCCCACTGATGTGTCCTTACTGTCCCATCCTGTTCACAGGTGTGGACAGGAGGCAATAGGAGTTCTCAGAGGTTATTTAAGAGCATTGTCGACTCAAAGCAAAAGGTTGAAATGATGGTCCTGCTCCAGCCTTTGACCTTGCACATTTTCAGTTCTCTGGTTCTTATTCCATTCATCCCCAGTGCCTCTATTTCCTCTCCCAGACTCCAGCACAGGGTCTTTAGAGATCACCAACAGACTGATGAGACAGCGTGACTGAGGATGGGTTTGTCTACTGCCCTTCCTTGAAGGAGAGTCCCACAGTGCCCCTTCCTAGTACTGTAACACATCAGGGAAGGCATGACCCAGCTTCCCCTGAAGCCAAGGCTTGCTTTATTTTGGTGGTATAAGGAAGTTCAAGTTCAGGACTCTAATTTTTCAAGCTGTCCTATTAAGCCCTAGGGAGCAGTGATACATGGGCATTAAAACACACGCTTTCATCAGAAGCTTTTGTTAACTCCTCTGACAACGAAGCTGCTTAGGACCAAATCCATTTGCACTCCCAACAACCAGCAACATCACTCTGTTGTCAAAATAGTCAAAATAAATCACACAGGCCGTAGACCAAGTCAGACTCCCTAAGAAACATCTAGAAAGGAAAAAACTATTTTCAAGCTCTCGTGCTTGGAATACTTCATGGCAATGTTATAGCTACAGCAAATTCCTCTCTAGGAGGAAATACTTCAAGCAAAAATTAAAGAGAGGATTTGATTTATAATGGAAAAAAAATTACAACTAACAGGCCAAGTTTTGCTTACACTGAATAATACTTAGCACCTACATCGGAAAATTCCCACTGACTGTAGTCACAGCAGATCTGAAGCTTTAAACATGCAGCTTCCCCTTCATCTCCAGAATAGCAGTGCTAAAAATTAGGTGTCAGACTGGGACATGTCCTTCTGATGAGAAAGAGGGAAGAAATGGTATGCAGGGAGCCCCAGCTTCCTCCTGCGGAAAAAACAGTACAAGGGCTTTGGCCCTCAAAGGGAAAACTGACTGGGCAGGGCAGGTCCATTGAACACCTCTGGGAGAAGGGTGAGCACTGGTGACAGTGCTCAAGTGGATTTTGGAGCTTGTGGCTCCAGGGAACAAGCCTGGGGAAAGCCATCAGGGACCATTTGAGCCAGAGTGGTCCATGGCTGTTGGGCTTAAGCCAGAACAGCTAGGAAAGGGGTAAAATCTGCATTTTGCTGCAGGCAGAGAGGGCAGCTTCTGCTGTCAGCCATGTCACAGGGGCAGCTGCCATCCCCCTCCCTCCCAGGCAAGGAAAGGGAGAGAGGCCGGGGCTGCGATCCGAGGTCATAGTCCCGCCCTGGGTGAACAAGGCCTAAAGGGAGCGAAACTGTTTGAACAGGATCCAGCTCAGCTTTAGTGCCTGTGGCCGTATCTGTTCTCCAGCGTGCAGAGCAATGTCAGCGTCACGTGCGCTCCAAGAGAAAAGCTGCCATTTACGGCCTCGGCGGCCAAGAAAGCAGACAAACCTGAGCATCTGCGTTTGCAATCTCCACTGCTCCATAAAAGACAAGGTCAGACAGAAAACATGTGTTTCATATTTGAAAATCTGAGTGATTTATATTAGGGGAGCAGGACTGGACTGCATGCAACCTCTAGGTTGTTAAAATTTAATTTACTAACCAATTACTATCAGATGCTTGATTTCTTCAGCTGCCCCATATGAGGAGTTTAGTTTCTTACAGTACTCTGCCTTGATTTCTTTGCTCTATCTCCTTCCAGGGGCTGAAGAGAGGTGAAATGAAGTGGGTGAGCAAAAGAAAAGGACCAGTCAGTCCCATGAATTCATATTTGATATCCAGAGAAGCTACCAGAGCATTATCTCCCAGTTCCTGTGGGTCATCCTTTTTCCATTATTTGCAGCTTTACCTGAAGAAGTAGATGGATTAAAATGAATGGTACATCTCTCACCTCAAGAGAGAAAATCTGGAGGAGGCTGTGTCCCTATCTCCCTGTCCTCATTTTGGCTGGATTGCTTCTCAACCATCACTCCCAATTTAAAGCATCTAAAACATTATAAATGCATGTCTCAGAAGATGAAACAAAATGAACCAGGATAAAAAGTAAAGGCAGAAACCAGATTATTGCTGATAAGCATCCTTCCTGTTTCATGGGTTATGAGGTACAAGTTGGTTCTCCTGTGCTGCACAGCTTTGGGTTGCAGGTTCACAGAAAGTTCTGACCTCGTGGCAGTGATGTGTGTGTGTTTTTCTAACTCTTCTTAACACTGAAAAAACAACATCAACACTAGCATTGGATGAACAGTTTTTCAAATGTTCTCCGTTAAAATTAACTCAATTTTTGGTTAGTAAGTCACGCATGAAATGAACCTGGCTTTCTTTTGATGTGGTGACCAGAGACCAATAACATTTTGAAATTATGGATGAATTGCCAGCTCTTCTCTCCAAATATGTTATATCTCCAATGCTATCTGCATTTTGAGTGACAGGTTCGCTGGGATTAAGTTAATGTTACTACTCTTGGAATGAAAAAGGAAAATACTTTAAGCTGGGGAATAATCAATCTAGTCCAAACTTTAGGATGGAGAATCATTCATATTAAGACATGAAACTTTAGAATTTTTTTTCCCAGCAAATACCCAGCAGGTCACAGGCAGCTGAACAACTAACTCCACCATGGTAATTTATGAGATTGTCTTATAAAGCAGAGAACTACTGTGCTTTTTTTTCCTTTTTTCTTTTTTTGAGGAGGGGGGCAAGGGAAGAAGGCAGGAAGGGGAGGAAGCCAAAAAATGTCAGACTCTGGGTCTTATGAGTATTTTAATGTCAGCAATTAACCAAGGACTGACTGTAATAGACAGCATATCAGATTGTGCTGAAGATTTCAATGCATAATGTTCAGGGGTTTCTTCATATTTCTGAATGCCAGTACTTCAGACATGTTTATACCTTTCCAGAATTCTTCATTCAGCCCTGGTTTCACTAAAGGCAGAATACAAATGCTGTTGACCTGAGGTCACCCACTCACTATAACTGGAGAGTTACAGCGATGTTACTGTCTGGCAGATTTATTCCTACCTGGCATTACTGCTTAGGAACAGTCTAATTAACAGTCTGTTAAACCAACAGAATGAAACATGGCAATTTATATGTAACAAACACAAGGAGAGCAAGCCAGTATAGGATCACTGGGTGTAACAGGGTTATGACCACAATATGTGACAATAAATTCTCATGACAGAAGAGAAAAGCTGAACCAAGGCATGTAGCAGAATCAGAAGTGCTGATGGAAGGCTAATCAGTCCAGCAATTAGTCCAAACAACATCAAATTCCTATTTTAAATCTATGCTGTAGTAGTATTTAGAGAGAACTATTTTTCATATTGTTGCACTGTGGGGTTTCTGCATACTATTATGTTGTGGATCCTTCAGCTCTGGAAACTGCTGCATTTCAGTAATAACTCAAACAGCCTCAAGAAGCTCAGAGACAATTTGCGTGGAAATTAATGACCTTGACAAATGCTAGATGTTGTTTCAACCTCCAACTCATCCTTGGCCTCAATCTCCCTGTCCACTTGTCTCTTCCACTCAGTGCCTTGGCAAGCACAATCCAGCATTTAGAAACCCTGACAGAAGAAGAAAGTATCTTCCCCCCAAGAGAGGGAGTCTGTGACTGGTAAACAGATACAGGAGTCTCAGTCCAGCCCTTGTCTGCCGTGGAGGCCTGTCTGAGAGAAAGGGTAGAAAGCCAAGAGTTTGCAATCCTTCGCTGCAGGAATTTTGGCCGGTGGGTACAGCTGGCTGCCTCAAGGCTGCACACCTTGCACAGCTGAGGATCTGCTGTATTCAGTCTGTAGGCAAATACAGTAACAGGAGAGAGAGAGAACTCAGAGAGAGAGAGAGGGAGAGAGATTTACTGCTTAACATGCACTTGGAGAACACTGGACTCCAACTTATCTCCTACACTGAGCTCCAGGGACATTCAATTGATGATCCAGATCTGGAACCAGACTTCAGAATTTACTTCTAGATCTGTTATTGGAACATTGGCTGTAAAAGCATCCATAATTATCTTTTTAAAAATCTGCATCACTGAAGGGATAAAAAATAAATGCCATTTCCTTATTTTAGTTATTTCTTGTCCTTTCCTGAAAGTGATGATTTTTTTAAGGCATAGGCACTCATGTGTGCGTACAGATCTGTGCACAGACTATCAGAGTGCTTCATCCTCTCCTACTGGTTACAAAAGTTTCACCCTTTGATTCTTTTAACTTCAGTGCAGATGGGATGTGCAGCTTCCAGGCTCTTCATGGAACCTCTCCTTCCTGCATTGGGACCTTTATATTAAAGAGCTCAACCAGCAGAAACAAGATTACAATCAAGAATTGTCCTAGACTTCTGCTGCAAACAATTTGATTACCTCCTGGCTATCAGAGTTTGCCAAAGGTCCACAGGCTGCCAGTCATTCATCCAAAAAAAGCCCAGAACACTTTGAAAGCCATGAAGTAAGACAGTCTGACTCACATGGTTGATATGTAACGTGGCATCGCTTAAACAAAGTGAACCATAGGGACAAATGTAATATAGAGATTGACGAGGTGAACAAAAATATACCACAGCTGTCTAGGAGTTACTTAAATCTTCATCTGAAGAGAAAATCACTGCCAGATACTTCCAACCATTCATATAGAAATCAGGAATATCAACGTCTTTAAAAACTACTTACAAATGAAGTTGAGGAAAATCGGGAAGAGAGCCAAAGACACAAATAACTACACAGAAATAACTTAGAAGACTGACAAAAACCATTGCATTTCTATTTTAAGCAATTAATTCACATTTAACCCAGCCGTCTCAAAATACTATAATTCTGTATCATATGGCATGTACTGTATTAGTGGGCAACACCAATTGAAAGAAGTATGAATTCCACACTCGAAGAAGAGTTTGGTGACAAATGAGAGCTCCTAAAAGTCTGCTTCAGGGTGTAAAAATAGTTTGTACATTTTAAATTCAAGCCTTCATTTGATCTACCACAACTCTCAACATGGGCATGGCCTAAATCTAATGATTTTGTGTCATATTCACCTGTTATTTATATTTGGTCAAAGATAAAAATGGAAAACAGCGCCAAAATGCCTGCCTTTCTGCCACCAACACAGCACATCCTGCATTCCTGACAAAGACCAGGAGTTTTTCCATCTGCTCCAGACCCAGGATAGTACATTAACTCTATTACTTTTTGTCTTCAATGGACACAAACCAAGTTCAGCACTTTGTCAATTAAAAAGCAATGCTCTTAATAAGATGCTGAGAACTGATGAGAAAATGGTCAAAAGGGTGAAAAATTACTGGAATATCCACCCAAAGCAAAGGTTTGGTTTCTCTTCAGTGTAAACTGAAAAAAAACCCCAAACACAAAACCCCAGAACACCCACAAAACAAAACAACCCCCCCAGAAGGTGATATACAGCAAAGCCTTCAAGGAACACTCCTGCTCCTGCAGCAAAGACAAAATGCACACAACTAAAAAGGAAAGGAAACAATGCAGCAAACAGGATCCCCTTTATTACACTGTCTGTTCAGTTGCTGTGCATCTGGAAACTCCACTGAATAAATGCATTAGAACAGAATAGTATAAATTTGACATTAATTGAAGGGACATCATAAAAAGTGCTTTCCCCTGCTGCCTTGCATCAGAATTATGCTCAAACTATCTTTAAGTGTCTGACAAAAATGGTGACTTCTGTGATTCACACAAGCCATCAGATGTGTGATTCATCTTGCTGTTCTGTTATTTGTCAAACAACATATTATGCCTTCAGCTGTTCCTTCACCTTTCTCCACAGCTATGATCAGGAAATCGTAAGAGGGCATAAGTACTCAGCACTGGGCTGGAATCCTTGGTTTCTTCTCTCTAAGTTCACTCTTTTCCATGACACATTGCCTCCTCATCTCTTTCTATACGTCAGTCATAGTGAATCTATTGATTAACATCTCCCATATTCTGCTTCATAAAGATCAAAGTCCTAGTAGCTGCAGTGTCTATATTCAAAAGTGGCCAATTTTTTTCATTATAGCAATACAATACAACATATAGTTATCAGTGGAATGATCCACAATACAAATTCAGAAAGAGAAAATCCAACAGGCACTATTCCTGAAATACCCTGAAAAAAGTAACTCTGAATTCCCCCCTCCTACATTTTTAACAAACTATTTCAAAGTCCAGTGGAGTGATCACAGATGTGGAGTGTTTCCCCATATCTGTTTCCTGCAAAACAGATACATAGAAATTTATCCTGGAAACAGAAACTTCCCTGAAAGTGTTGAAGCAATTAATGCATAGCCCAAATTACAATAAGTTTCAAGTCATCCCATTACTGTACCTCAGTCTTGTGGAGAAACACTACTTCTGAAATACGATTCCTGATTTAGATATCCATGACCTCCTAAAACAAAAATTATCATGTTATAAATGCCAGTAGGGATCAGCCTAAAGCATGTGTGTGCATTCAGGCTGCTACTCGCACTTACTACCTTGGTTGCATGTCATTAATACCAGATTTTGTTTGGCCATGAGGCATTCATACGGGTTCCAACACCATCATGGCATCTCCAGGGAAAAAAAAGGTAGCAAAATCACACAGATGTGAAGCCATTTGACAGCCTACCCATGAAGAGATTACAAGTAGTTCTGTGTTAGCATACCCAGAACCAAACTAGTGTGTGCAAGAAATCTTTTGTTCCCTAATGGCTGCAGGATGACAGATACAGAAAAAGAGTTATTTGAATTTCAGATTGCATACTAACATGCATGAGCTACAAAGGGAAAAATAAATCCTTATATTAGAGAATATTAAGATCTAAAAAGGAAAAAAAAATCCTGAATCAACAGAAAACAAGGGTGTTTTTCTTTCACTTTCCATTGTTTCTCAGCAGCAGGGTCTGTCACCAAACTCGTGTCTTGTATCAGTGGTGAGAAATAACTCTCTGATGGTGTTTCAAAGAAAATGACTTCTCAGGAATTCCCAAGAGGTGCAGTATCTGGTAAGTTTGCACCAGATAAACATTAAGGCAGTAGCAGAAGTTACCAGATCATGTCTTACTTAAAGGAGAATTTTAAAATATACTACTTTTTCTGCAGCTCTGTTACTAAAGCTTTAAAATAGTTTGCTCATTTGGTGTTGCTACACAGCTGCCTTACCCCCCAAGTCCACCCAGCTTTAATCACTTACCCCTTACACACCTAACTTGTGCTCTGGGCTCCAGTGCACCTGAGAGGATCCTCATTCTTCTCCAGTTATTCAGCCTGGAAAATCATACATTGACACAAGAGAGGAGCCAGAAAATTACTGGATGGTGGTCAATTAAATAAAATAGTTGGCACCCATAAAACACATGAGGTACCATAGGTCTTTACACTTCATGAATTCTCTGCTCTATTATTACCAACACAATTACTCTGGGACATTTGTTGAGCAGTGCAGCACAGCAAGCATTGGCTAGAAAGTTGTCAGCTACACACACAAAGAAGTCCCTGTCTGCTGCTATAAAGTTTTACCTTTCATTCCTGAATTCCAGTCAGTTATTGACAGGCAAAGGATGTAATGTGTCTGTGTTCATACTGCCTCACATGGCACACAGCAGCAGAACCTCTCCCCAGTCATGCCAGTCCTCATCCTTCCCTCCCTGCCTCTGTAGATGAATTGGGAAGTGGCATATTTTTTTAAAGCAAACTCCTTTCAGCAAATTACAGCAGGAGCTCTCTGTTCCATCCATCAGCATACCGTTGCCTGATGACCAGCTTCCTCACTCCTTCCATTTTCAGTTAATTTCCCTGCCCCCTATACTTGTCGATTTCTGTCCGTGAGGTATTTAATAAAATTTTGTGGCTACAGTAAGAGTGCCAGCCATAGCAGAATCAGCCAGCCCTGGAGTTGAAAATTTATTTTAACAGGTTACAGTGCATACTGGCTACTGTTTTATTTCCCCAC